>UESW01004311.1:936675-979371 GCA_900491605.1 Calamus simplicifolius
AAAAAAAAATTAAAAAAAAATTATAAATTTTAAATAATTTTAAAAAAATCATTAATTTAGCGATGCAACAAAATGCGTCGCTAAATAGCAACGTATTAGCAAAACAATTCAAAAAAAATTAAATAAATAAATTTTAATTTTTAAATAATTTTAAAAAATCATTAATTTAGCGACACAACAAAATGCGTCGCTAAATAGCGACGTAACAAAATGCGTCGCTAAATAGCGATGCATTAGCGACGCAATTCAAAAAAAAATTAAAAAATTAAATTTTAATTTTTAAATAATTTTAAAAAATAGTTAATTTAGCGACGCAACAAAATGTTGCTAATAGCGACGCAATTTAAAAAAAAATAAAAAAATAATTATAAATTTTAAATAATTTTAAAAAATCGTTAATTTAGCGCTGCAACAAAATGCATCGCTAAATAGTGCCCATTAGCGATGCAATTCAAAAAAAATTAAAAAAATAATTATAAATTTTAAATAATTTTAAAAAATTATTAATTTAGCGACGCAACAAAATGCGTCGCTAAATAGCGATGCATTAGCGACGTATTCAAAAAAAATTAAAAAATAAATTTTAATTTTTAAATAATTTTAAAAAATTTATCGAATGGATCACAACGGTTCGATCGATCATCGTAGATCCGGATCATGGTCAGATCGATCGCAACCATCGGATCGTCTCCGATCGGATGCATCGCAACGATCGAATCGATCATCGCCTTTCGCGATCATGTCTTCGATCGATCGCAACCGTCGGATCATCTCCGATCGGATGCATCACAACGGTCAGATCGATCATCGTTGATCCGAATCATGGCTCGGATCGATTGCAACCATCGGATCATCTCTGATCGGATGCATCGCAACGGTCAATCGATCATACCGATTGGGATCATGGTTTGGATCGATCGCAACCGTCGGATCCTTGCCGATCGGATGTATCGCAACCATTGGATCATCGCCGATTGGATGGACGCAACGGTCCGATCGATCATCGCCGATCCGGATCATGGCTTGGATCGATCAAAACAGTCGGATCATCTTCGATCGGATGGATCACAACGGTCCGATCGATCATCACCGATCGGTATCTAGACTTGGATAGATCGCAACCGTTGGATCGTCGCCAATCGGATGATTGCAATGGTCCAATCGATCTTCGCCGATTGGGATCATGGCTTGGATCGATCGCAACCATCGGATCATCTCTGATCGGATGCATCGCAATGGTCTGATCGATCATCGCCGATCGGGATCATGGCTTGGATCGATTGCAAATGTCGATCGTGGCCAATAGGATGGATCGCAATGGTCCGATCGATCATCCCGATCGGGATCATGGCTTGGATCGATCACAACCATCGGATCC
Source organism: Calamus simplicifolius (assembly GCA_900491605.1). Classification (NCBI taxonomy): domain Eukaryota; kingdom Viridiplantae; phylum Streptophyta; class Magnoliopsida; order Arecales; family Arecaceae; genus Calamus; species Calamus simplicifolius. The sequence continues at coordinate 938,054 of UESW01004311.1, forward strand.
TTACCGATCAAATGGATCGCAACCGTTGGATCGTCGCTGATCGGATGGATCGCAACGTCCAATCGATCATCGCCGATCGGGATCATGGCTAGGATCAATTGCAACCGTCGGATCGTCTTCGATCGATGCATCGCAACGGTCCGATCGATCATCGCTATCAGGATCATGGCTTGGATCGATCGCAAACGTCGGATCGTCGCCGATCGGGATCATGGCTTGGATCGATCGCAACCGTCGGATCCTCGCCGGATCGGATGGATTGCAACCATTGGATCGTCGCCGATCGGATGTATCGCAACGGTCCAATCGATCATCGCCGATCGGGATCATGGCTAGGATCAATCGCAACCGTCGAATCATCTTCGATCGGATGGATCGCAACGTTTGATTGATCATCGCCGATCAGGATCATGGCTCGGATCGATCGCAACCATCGGATTGTCTCCTATCGGATGCATCGCAACGGTCCGATCGATCATCGCCGATCGGGATCATGGCTCGGATCGATCGCAACCATCGGATCGTCTCCGATCGGATGCATCGCAACGGTCCCATCGATCATCGCCGATCGGGATCATGGCTTGGATCGATTACAACCATCGGATCATTGCCGATCGGATGGATGCAATGGTCCGATCGATTATTGCCGATGGGATCATGGCTCAGCTAGATCGCAACCGTCGGATCGTCGCGATCGGATGGATCGCAACGGTCCGATCAATCATGCCGATCGGGATCATGGCTCGGCTAGATCGCAACCGTCGGATCGTCGTGGATCGGATGGATCACAACGGTCCGTTCGATCATCGCCGATCGGATCATTTCTGGGATCGATCGCAACCGTCGGATCGTTGCTGATCGGATGGATCGCAACGGTCCGTTCGATCATCGCCGATCGGGATCATGGTTAGGATCGATCGCAACCGTCAGATCAAAATTAAAAATTCGTTACTTAAAAATATCGTTAACTAATAAATCCAAAAATAAAAAATAAAAATTTAAAAAAATTCGTTAATTCAGCGATGCAGGTAGTTGCGGCGCTATTTAGTGACTAATAAGCGATGCATATCATAGAAATTAAAAAAATTCGTTAATTCAACGACGCAGTTAATTGAGTCGCTATTAGCGACAATAGCGACCATACAAAAAAAATTAGCGAAGCATTAGCGACGCAGAAAAAAAAAATCCATCGTGAGCTCCCGCCAAATGAGGGATTTAGCGACGCAGTCAGCGACGCATTATTTGCGTCACTAATTAGACGGATTAGCGACGCAACTATGCGTCGCTAATCCTAATTTATATATTAACTCCCCTCCCCCCCCTCCCTCCATTTTTCTTCTTCTTCTCACAGCTTCTCCCCTCACCCGCCCAACCGGTCTCTCTCCTCCTCCCTCTTCCCCACCTCCGGCGGCTCTCCGGCACCCGAGCACCTTGCTCCGGCGTCTCTTCGGCACCCGACCACTCGCCGGCGATCCCTATTTCCGGGTAAACCTCCCCTAGCTCCCTCCCTCCCCTCCCCTCCCATCTCCCCCATTTCCTCCCCCGCCCCCTCCCGTGGCTATCTTCTTCGGCCACGGTGGCCAGGCCCCAAAAAAAATTAGCAGAGGCCATGGCCGGAGAAGACGGTCACGGCCGTAGCCGTGGCCGCAACGATACGGCCGTGGCCTGGCCACGGTGGCCAGGCCAAAAAAAAATTAACAGGGGTTCCCCCCCCCTTCGTTGCCAGCCACGGCTACGGCGGTGACCGTCTTCTCCGGCCACGGACTCGGTCGTGGCCGAAGAAGACGGCCACGGCCGCTGCCGTGGCCGGCCATGGCTTGGCCATGGTGGCCAGGCCCAAAAAAAATTTTAACAGGAGGGGGGTTTTCCCCACCCCCCCTTCGTTGCCGGCCACGCGACGGCCGTGGTCGGAGAAGACGGCCACGGCCGCTGCGTCGTGGCCTGGCCACAGTGGCTGGCCCAAAAAAAATTTAACAGGGGGTTTTCACCCCCCCTTTGTTGCCGGCCCGTGGCCTGGCCACGGTGGCCATGCCAAAAAAAATTAATAGGGGGGTTTTCCCCACCCCCCCTTCGTTGACGGCCACGACGGCCGTGGCCGTCTTCTCGGCCACGGCCGCTGCCTGCCGTGGTGGTCGGCCTGGCCACGGTGGCCAGGCCAGCAAAAAAAAAAGGGGGGGTTTTCCCCACCCCATCCCGATTATTAAATATTATACAAAAAAATTTATTAACATAAAAAAATTTTATTATAAAATTTTATTTTTTATATTACAAAATATATTGTATAACTAATTTTACTGATTAAATTATTTAATTATTATTATTAAAAATATTATAATAAGTTGTTTTGATATTTTAACCTTAATAATTTATTCAATCATATTATTATATCAATTAAATTTAGAAAACCCCATGCAGTAATATCATTATATATAATAATATATTACAATAGCGATGGAATACACTATGGTATTATATTAGTATTTAAAAAAAAAATTATATTATATATGAATCTATAACATCATTATATTGAACTATTTTGTGTTTGATGAAATTTTAAAATAAATTCAAAATAATTTTTTCATGCATATTATTGTCAGAATGTATTATAAGTTCATGTTACAATATTAAATTTAATATTATATTCATTTTTACCCATAAAAAATATTTATAATAAACTCATTATAAATTAATATGAAATTATGATATAATTAAATATTTGGATTTTTTGTTATAAAATATGAAAATTAAAATTTATTGTCCCTTTAACCTATAATATTTACTGTGATCATTAAAAAAAAGTATGTTTATGATAATTATATTATGTCATAATATTAATAATATCATATTATTATATGTATTAACTTATATTAGTTCATAATATTATAATATAAAATAATTTAATAAATTATGGTATTATAATAAATAATGGTTGCAATATAACATCATTGTAGTATTTGCTTATTCGTGATTCTGATAAATAGTAAATTAATTAAAGAAATTGCTTTACGATTATTTAGTGCTTATGTTTTAAATTAATTCAGTCTTAATTGATTAGTGATTTTTAAATAGTCATGGTTCAATTTCTCAGTCTATTAAACTATGCATGGTAGTTTACTTGTGAACATCTGACATATGCTATTCCATATTATTGTCATTATGAAATTGTTGTGAATTAGGCTTTAATTTAAGTTAAAATTCCTTCATATTGGGATATGTTATGTTGGGGATTAGATTATATATGACTTTAATAGATGTGTCCACGGTTGATATGTTATGGAAAATTTCGGTCCAGCCTGTCCAATATTGAAACCAAGTATTATTACATATTACTATGCATAACTATTGGATTAAGGTTGTTATCTTTGACGTAATATCAATTTTATAAGTTTGTAACCGTAGAACACAATCAAAATATGTATAACAATCAAGAGAACTTGCAAGATCGTAATCTTGCAAATTCTCAAATTATTTTTCTTAAGAATATTATATCTCGCAACACTGAAACCTTTAGACCCGTTTGAGAATTTGCAAGACGTAGTCTTACAAATTCTCAAATTGTCCTAGTGGACAGTTTGAGATTATTTTTTGCGATATGTTAGTCTGCTATTAATTATCGTCTGTTGAGATTGTAGTTTGTATTTTCTCATACGTTCTCCTAGTGTGGCATATATGCCACACATTTAGGAGAACATATGGGGAAATGCTGCTGAAATTTCAACGTAAATGATAATGAATAGCAGAATACCATATCACAGAAAATAATCTTGAATGGGATAGGGCCTTACCTTTTAGATATGAAGTGAAGGTAGAATTAATTTAGGACACATGTATACTCGTGAAGTCTCACAAACTCTACGTGGCACGGCTTTGCAAAGGAGGGACCTTAGCAGGGCTTGGCCTAATCAATTGGTTGCAATCATTAAAAACAAAATTGATCTATTGTTTTAAATTTTTTAAATGGTTATTATTTACCTTGGATGTGTAACATAACTAATTTAGTCATAAAATTATTAATACTAATATTGTTTTATATTATGGTTTTGTTTATTGGTTCATCAGAAAATTGTATAAGTTGTTCAAAAATGAGTGTACCTCGCTCTTGGATGTATGCAAGATTAAAAGATGGCCTGCTTAATCCAGATTTTTTGAATGACTGGAAGAATTTATTGGATTTGCATGTAGCCAACCTGAATGGATGGATGGGCCTAGGATTAGGTGCCCCTGCAACTTATACAGGTGTCAGAATAAAGCGTATAGGGATGTTGAAACTGTGAAGGTGCATTTGTGTAAAAAGGGTTTTGTTCCTGGGTATGATATTTGGTACTGTCATGGTGAAACAGAGGAAATGGGTGCAGCTGTTACAAGCCAACAAGTTTCTATTCCCATTGATGAACCATGTGCGAATTTAAACATATACGAAGAAATGGTGATGAATGCATCGGGTAATGAATTCAATTAGAATACATTTATGGAAGAACCAAATCCAGATGCACAGCAATTTTACGATATGCTTCGTGCTGCAAATCAAGAATTGTATCATGGTTGTGAGAGTCATTCCCAATTGTCTATGGCTGCTCGGTTGTTGAATATTAAGGCAGAACATAGATTATCGGAAAAGGCGTTCAATGCAGTAGCTGGATTAATGAAGGAAGTTTTGCCAAATGATAATATTTTTGCAGATAGTTTTTACTCAACGAAGAAGTTGTTGCATGGCCTTGGGCTCCCAGTTAATAAGATCGATTGTTGCTTGAATAATTGTATGTTATATTGGGGTGAAGACTCAGACCTGAGATGTTGTAAGATTTGTGGGCAATCGAGGTACACCAACGATGAAGGGGGAGCTAGTACAAGTAGGAGGAAGAGTGTGCCTTACAAGAGGATGCATTACTTTCCTCTGACTCCGCGCCTGCAAAGATTATACAGATCTGAGGTTACAGCTGCTGATATGAGATGGCATGCCGAACATGAATTTAAAGAAGATGAAATGCGGCATCCATCAGATTCAAAAGCTTGGAAGCATTTTAATGACATTCATCCTGATTTCACCGATGATATAAGGAATGTGAGATTAGGTCTTTGTACCGATGGCTTCCAACCATTTGGTCAAGCGGGCCGACAGTATTCTTCTTGGCCTGTTATACTGACTGTATATAACCTTCCTCCATGGAAGTGCATGAAAGATACTGTAATGTTTTTGACATTTTGGTTCCAGGGCCATCAAATCCAAAGGAAAAAATTGATGTGTTCTGCAACCTTTGGTGGCCGAATTGAAATTGTTGTGGGAAACTGGAGTCATGGCCTACGACATTTCAATGAAACAAAATTTTATCATGAGAGCTGCTTTGATGTGGACAATCAGTGACTTCCCAGCATATGCAATGTTGTTAGGTTGGAGCACTGCTGGGCGTATGGCGTGCCCTTACTGCATGAATGATTCTGATGCATTCGCATTGCAGAAGAGTGGTAAGCAGCCATGGTTTATAATCATAGAAAGTTCTTGTCTCCAAATCATCCTTATAGGCGGAACTTGACCACCTTCCGGAAGAACAAAGCAGTCACAAAATTTGCCGAAACGGTTAGGTCTGGCATAGATATATTTGATACTATAGAGCATTTGGGGTTGAGGTATGCTTGGGAAGCCGATGCAGATAGAGTCAATGGCCGTATATGTAAAGAACACAACTGGAAGAAACAGAGTATTTTTTGGGATCTGTATTGGAGCACAAATCTCATCCGGCACAACTTGGATGTTATGCATATTGAGAAAAATTTCTTTGACAACATATTTAATACGGTGCTAAACATCCCGGGAAAAACCAAAGACACTGCAAAGTCGAGAGAAGAACTTAATCAGTACTGCAGAAGAGCTGATTTAAGAAGGAATGCTGACGGGACCTATCCTAAAGCCTGTTACACTCTTGACAGAAATTCACGAGAAGTTTTATGTAACTGGGTTAGAGGGTTAAAATTTCCAGATGGTTATGCTTCAAATATCAGTAGGTGTGTGGACATGCAGAAGCTCAACTTGTTTGGCATGAAGAGTCATGACTGCCATATTTTTATGCAGCGGTTATTGCCTATAGCTTTTCGTGAGTTGCTTCCGCACCATGTGTGGAAGGCATTGACGGAGCTCAGCTTGTTCTTCAAGGATTTATCTGCCGCAGTCATTACTTCTGCATCCATGGCAAGGCTTGAGGACGAAATTCCAATTATTTTATGCAAGCTGAGAATATTTCCTCCAAGTTTTTTTGACTCAATGGAGCATTTACCGGTTCACTTGCCATACGAAGCGAGTATAGCTGGTCCCGTGCAGTATCGCTGGATGTATCCTTTCGAGAGGTAAATATCTTAATAATCGGTTGTACATGTTCATATTTAAAATTTTATTTCATTGCGAGAAAGTTGGTTTATTCTATTTCTTACCTTTACGTGTAGGTACCTTAAGAAGTTAAAAAATAATGTGCGTAATAAGGCAAGGGTTGAAGGTTCTATATGCAATGCACACATAGTTGAAGAAGTTTCAGCTTTTGCCTCTCATTACTTTGAGAGTCACGTCCACACGAGGAGCCGAAATCTTGGTCATAACGACGATGTATGTGTGGACGAAGGACAAACTAATGACGGTAGAATATCAGTTTTTAAAGGTATCGGTCGTTCATTTGGGAGACAGAAGTCAAGAGATTTGAGCGATGCGGAGTATAGTGCAGCGCATTATTACATCCTAATGAACTGCAGAGAAGTCGATCCATACATTGAGTAAGTATATACTTCATTACTTTAAACTATAATATACCTCACTATTTAATTGCTAACAGAAGTTTTAATTGTTATCATCCCTTTAGGATGTTTTGTGATAGACAACGACAAATGACTCCCAACATCAGTCAAATTGACATTGGACAGAAGTTAGAAACGGAGTTCGCTTACTGTTTTATGAATATGTGAGTAGTATCACTCAATCAATTGCAATAATGGCTTTTATTTTTTGAATTGGTTGTGAATAGCTTATTAATTTGTAGGTAAACGGTCCATGGTTCACAACCGACAATATTTTCATTAAATGTCTAGTGCAATGGCCATTGAAGACCGTAACAACCTCTACTGGCTACTTTGTTAATGGGTATAAATTTCACTAGCGTCTTCAAGAGGCACACAGAGAACTGGGGTGTGTGTGTCAAAGGAGAAAGTGTTGGAGCAAATATGATGGATTATTATGGAAAGTTAGTAGAGATGGTTGAAGTTGAATATCCTGGTTGGCCTATCAAACTAACGTATTATTTCATTGCGATTGGTTCGATCCTACAGTTCCTGTGGGCAAAAGGGTTCATAACGACTACAATCTAGTTGAAGTCAACCATCGCCGAAGATTGCAGAAATATGAACCATTCATCCTTGCATCCCAAGCTCAGCAAGTGTTTTACTGCGGATATCCAAGTTTGCGCAATGACAAGCGAGATTGGTGGGCCGTTTCTAAAATCCTTCCACGTTCAGCAATCATATTAGACGAGAGTTCATCAAGTCAATCACCTGAGTGCCCTGCATTTCAAGAGGATAAGATGGAAATGCATGCAATTGAGGATGATACAAGGGCTCCTGAAGCATCAGTTAGAGATCCAAACGGTGATGTCCAAGAAATTGAGGATGCAAATGTTCGATTTCTTTCGGATGATAATGACACAGAATCACAATCTGATACGACATCGGATGTTGAACCAACATTTGATGAAACAAATGACATTGATTAAACATAGAGGTTTATTCAATTTTAATTTATTTTTATAAGTGCTAAATTTTTTATATTCAATCATTATTCGTAATTATATTGCATGCATGGTTCTTTAGTATTTTCAGTATGTCGGGCCGAGATAGATCTTCCGCCGATGGACAGAGCGAGCAGGGACGTGGCCCTGCCGCATCAGATCACTTCATGAGCATTGAAGGTGGAGAATTCAGATCTGCAGCCTTCGAGTCTCATAGCCGATTGGCACAGACATCTGAGAGTTCATCCCACGTCAGCCGCACCGTACTTCGACGGGATGTTGATGGGTAGTAAGTATATGGTAATGTAAATATATGTTTGTGTGTTACCAAGCATTTACTTATAAATATGGATGTTTTTATAGCTTTATTGAGCAGCATTCTGTATCGAGCCGGATCAGCTCCATATTCCAGATCCGTGCTGATCCCACTGGCTATGATTGGCATCATGTATCTGCGGCCATGAGGGAGTTTTATTTTCAGAGTTTCAGGTAAATTTATTAAATATAATTTATTACTGATTTAAAATAACTAAATCTTATATATTCTTAAACTAATTTTATTTAAATGCAGAAAAAGTTTACGTAGGACCCAACCATCCATGATGCCGTTAGGGCAGCATGAAATGCTCTTGCGGCACGCCGATACTCCGACATGCTTCATCATTGGAGGAGATCGGGCAATCGCCCTGTGCATGTGCCGGAGGGTATTTGGCACGACTGGCAGCAGGTGTGGCAGTTTGAGGCCTGGCAAAGGAGGTCCGCATTAGCCACCACGAACCGCCGATCCGAGAAAGCTGGTCGTGGCACATCTCTCTTGCCACACTGTGGGGTCCATTTCCATTCAGGAGCACAAACGCCGTATGGTAAGAAAACATCAATAATTTAATTACTAATTTAGTCATTTGCATATACTTACATTTATATCATTTCTTCTGCTTTTGTAGTCTAAGTGAAGGGCAGAGATCCTGGTGAGTTCAACCTATTCAGGGCGACACACACCAGGAAGGACGGTACCTGGGTCGATGCACGATCACAGGAGGTTGCGGTAAGAAATTTGACTTATATTGTAACTGTTTAATTTCTTAACCTTCATTCAGGTTCATATTTATTCATTTATAATTCAAAGGCACGAGTCGAGGAGCTTCAGTCCTAGGCATCGCAGGTCGACTCCACTGATGGGGGGCCGCCCGTCGAACTCTTACCAGAGGAGAGTCGACGTGTGTTTTTGGAAGCTGTTGGTGCCCAACGCGAGACCGTAGGGTCTACGGTCTGGGCGCTAAAGCTTCTAGATATTTTCCGGCTCCACTTCGCACTATTCTGGCGATATTCCTTCTGATCGTTTAGATGATATTCGAAGATCTATTACGGAGGAGGTTTGACAGGAGCTTCGGCAGGAGATTCGGCATGAGGTTCGGCAGGAGGTTTAGCATGAGGTTCAACATGAGCTTTCAACATTAGAGAGCAGATGCATTGGATGGAAGATTTTGTTCGCCAAATATCAGGGTTCATTTCAGCCTCCGCAACCTTTCCGTGATCGTGACAGTGCGGATTCTTGATGTATTTATTTTCTGTTTTGTGTACCCAAACCTGTCATTATTAATAAAATAAAATTTATGCATTATCAAAAATTTTGTAATGAATGTTAGCGATAATATTTCTATTGAATAAAATTAAATTGCATTAAGAGTTTAAATATTTTTTTTTAAAAAAAATCGTTATAATTTTTTTTAAAATGATTTAATAAATTTGGACCATATTGCGTCGCTAAATTGAATAATAATTTATTTTTTAAAAAATTAATTTCTGGTTGCAATTTTTTTAAAAAATAAAATTTAATTTTTGCGATGCATTAGTGATGCATATTTGCGACGCTAAATTGTGACACATGCTTTTGCGTCACAAATGCGTCGCTAATTTGCGACGACGGAATATTCATCACAAAATAGCGACGCAATAAATGCGTCACTATTTCGTCGCTAAATAGCGACGAAATTGCGACAAATAGCATTTTGCGATGAAAGTTACAGCGACGACGGTATTATGTCACTAATGCGTCGCTAAATCGATTTAGCGATGCATTAGCGACGCATTTTGGTGTCGCTAAAAGGAAAATTTCTTGTAGTGTCAGGCTAAGTCTGTTTGATCTTTCCCAAGACTTATGAAAAGACCTCTGTTCAGCACTGCTAGAGTCAGTAAGAGCAGTGGGTTTCTCATTTATGAGTGCCAAATCAAGATCCAGAACACCAAGATGAAATTGAACTTGTTCGCGCCATTCAGAGAAATTAAGCTCATTAAAAGTTTGAACAGACATAGATTGTGAATGAAAAGAAACAGGAATAATTGCTGCAAATATAAAAAACATGCTCACATATTAATTCTTTGAGTAATAGATTGCTGATCGGTTGCCAATCTGCTCGCTGCCTTCCTGATTTGGAAATCCTCCTAGAATCTTGCTGATTGGTTGCCAATCTGCTCGCTGCCTTCCTGATTTGGAAATCCGCCAGCTGGGCGCGCGCACTTGCGCACTGCGCGCCTAGATTTGACGCTCACCCAGCTCACCATGGGTGCACACCGGGTTTACATCTTGCCACCCAGGCGTCCATCAATCGCTCCAGGGATCGCGCGTTGGGTTAGCCTCCTGCCATCCCATGCGCAATGCGCCAATTGCCATGACGCCAAAGCGGAAAATCCACTTAGCGTAGGACATCCTCCGGTTTTGGCCATTACTCGCCGTGCTGAAATCCGGCGTGCTTGATGCTAAATCCACGCGTGCCGTCGCGTCTGGGAATGGACATGCATCTGGCCATGGCGCGCAGCTCGCCATCCTTGCTCGCCGCTACGCCTTGCTGAAATGGAGCTCGTCAACCTCACGCTCCATGGTTGGCTGTGCGCATCCTATCGCACCGTCAGCTTCCAACCTCGCAAGCGCTCGGACGCCTGCTTTGCCCGCGCCTGCGCGCGCACGGGCAGCGCCTCGGCCCTCCTGGCCGGGCGCTCTACTGGGGCGGTAACAATCCTCCCCCACCTGAAGGCGCCGACGTCCCCGTCGCGCTGTCCCTCAAGTAGGCCTGGATGTCCTCTTCGAACTGCCAAAGTTCTTCGGCCCGCCTCCAGGTGGCATCGGTTGTATCTTCTCCCTGCCACTGGACCAAGTACTCCGTGTACTGGGTCCCTGACTTGTGCCTATCTTCCTGTCCGCTAGGATCCTCCTGATCCTTCTTGCAAACCTCGGTCGAATGGCAGGGCGCAGCCTGCCTGGCACCTCTATCTCGTCTGGCGTCAGTCTCCATGGTAGGGCTTCAGGAAGCTGACATGGAAGACTGGGTGGATCTTCAATCTCGCCGGTAGGGCTAGCTTGTAGGCCACCTCTCCCACACGCCTGATGACCTTGAAGGACCATCGTACCTTGGTAGAAGAGCCTTGTGAAACTTGCGTTTGGTAGACTTTCGTAGGAGGTAGGGCGTGATCTTCAGCATCACTAAATCGCCGACCTGGAAATCCACTTGTCGCCTATGCGCATCCGCGCGCATCTTCATTTGCATGGCCGCCGCACGAGGCTGTCGCGCGCCTTGGCGATGCGCTCGGTCCGGTCCCGCGAAGAGATGTGCCGCGGGGCATGGGCCGTCGTAGGAGCGCGCCACCTCCAAGGGTGTCCTAGGCTGATATCCTAGGCACAGTTCGGCTGGACTCTCATCTGTTGCTGATGACCGAAGTTGTAGGAAAACTGCGCCGCGTCCAACAACTCCAACCAATTGCGCTGACTTGCGGTCACAAAGTGCCGCAAGTACTCCTCGAGCAGTGCGTTCACCCTTTCGGTCTGGCCGTCCGTCTGGGGGTGATACGCCGTGGAGAATTTCAAGTCTGTGCCCACAATCTGAAAAAGGTGGTCCAGAACTTGCCTGTGAAGCGGACGTCGCGGTCGCTGATGATGTCGCCTGGTAAGCCGAAGTACTTGACCACGTTGGCGAAGAACAGCCCGCGCACATCTCTGCCGTGCACGTCTCGGGTACCGCCATGAAGATGGCGTACTTTGAAAATCTGTCGACCACCACGAAGACTGCGCGCTTGCCGTCCACCTCCGGGAATCCCATATGAAATCCATCGAGACGGACGCCCACGGTCGCGCCGGAACGGGCAAAGGCTGCAACAGTCCAGCCGGCCGCTTGCGCTCCACTTTGTCCATCTGGCATGTCAAGCAGCTGCGCACGTAAGCTTCGACATCCTCCACATATTCGGCCAATAGAAGTCACGAGATAGTAGGGCGTACATCCGCTCCATGCCCGGATGTCCCGCCCACTTCGAGTCGTGGGACTCTTTAGAAGGTCGCGCCGCAGGGCTTCATTCCTCGGCACGACCAGTCTGCCTCCCTTTGCGCGGAGCAGACCATCCTCGATCCAGAAGCGCCTCACCGCGCCGCTCGATGTGTCGCGCACCAGCCTCGCATACTCCACATCCGTCTGGGCCGCCTCACGGACGGTCGCTGGTGCTCGCCTGGACTGTGGCTATGCAGCCACATACTCCTGCACTACTTGGCGGCTGAGGGCGTCGGCCACCTGATTTTGGCGCCCCGGCCGATGCTCCCAGTCAAAGTCGAATTCCGCCAAGTATTCCTTGCCATCGAGCTTGCTTTGGTGTTAGCTTGCGTTGCGTCTTGAAGTAGGTGTTGGCGACGTTGTCGGTGATGATTTTGAACTTCGTCCCCAACAAGTAATGGCGCCACACCTCCAAGCAGTGGATGACCGCCGTCATCTCCTTCTCGTGTGCTGAGTACCGCGTCTCAGCATCCTTGAACTTCCGGCTCTCATATGCCACCGGGTGGCCTGCTTGGATCAAGACTCCGCCTAGCGCACGGTCGGATGCGTCCGTGTGCACTTCAAAAGGATCTTCAAATTTTGGTAGCTGCAGCACTGGCTCTGTAGATAGGGCCGTCTTCAGCCTACCGAAGGCCTCCTCGCAATCTGAGGACCACTCCCACCTCTGCTCTTTTTGAGCAAGTCGGTCAAGGGGCTTGCTAAAGCCGAGTACCCCTTGATGAACCTCCGGTAATAGTTAGCGAGCCCTAGGAATGATCGCAGCTCGCTAACTGCAGTAGGTGCTGGCCAGTCCAGGATGGCCCGGACCTTGGCGCTGTCCATCCGTATCGCGCCATGGCCAACAACGTGACCGAGAAAGGCAATCTCGGTCTGTGCGAATGCGCACTTCTCCTTCTTGATGTAGAGGCGGTGCTCTCGAAGTCTCCTCAGCACGCGCCTCAAATGCTCCACATGTTGTTGCAGATCACCACTGTAGATAACAATGTCGTCGAGGTAGACTACGACAAAGTCGTCGAGGAAGTCGTATAGGACGTCCGTCATAAGGTTGCAGAAAGTTGCTGGAGCGTTGGTCAGGCCGAATGGCATGACTAGGAATTCAAAAGATCCATACCTAGTCACGCATGTCGTTTTTGATTCATCCCCTGGCGCAATCCTCACCTGCCAATAGCCGGATCGAAGATCTAGCTTGCTGAAGTACTCCGCCTTCGCAAGCCGGTCGAAAAAGTCTGCTGCGTTGGGGACCGGGTACCGGTTCTTGACAGTGACCTTGTTGAGCGCGCGGTAGTCCACGCACATCCTCAGCGTGATCCTTCTTCCGCTGGAAAAGGACCGGCGCTCCGTATGGCGCGCGCGAGGTTGAATCAGCCCGGCCGCCAGCAATTCATCCAGTTGGAGCGCAGCTCCTTGAGTTCGGCCGGCGCCATGCGGTAGGGAGCTTTGGCTGGCGCGCGCGCACCTGGTTCCAGCTCAATGCGATGGTCGTGCGCGCGCCTCGGCGGGAGTTCCTTCGGCAGCTCGCCCGGCATCAAGTCGGCGAACTCCTTCAGCATCTCCCCCACCGGCGCAGGCACCATCTCTGCATCTGCCGCGTCGGGCTGGACCTGGATCAGCGCGGCGACATATGTCTGATCTCCCTTGCGCAGGCCTTTGCTGATCTGCTTGGCGGACAGCAGCCCGCCTGGCGCTGTGCTCCCCTTGGCGTCGGACCGCGCGCGCTGATCTGCCGTCTGGCGCGGTCTGGCGCCTTGCTGCTGGGCGTCCTTCTGCTGGGCAGCGGGCGCCGACCCTCTACTCTCCTTCGGCGCCCTCCTCAGCTGGGCGCGCCACAGTGGGCGGTGGCGCTGATGACACGAACCCGGCACAGTCCTCCTGGCCGATCATCAGCCCACCGAGATGTGGCAAGATCATGACCTTGGCCGCCTTGAGAAACTCCAAGCCAAGGATGATCTGGAAATCATCAAGTGGGATGACCAGCAGCTTGCATGGGCCCTTCCACGGTCCGAGCTCCATGTCAACTGTGGTCAGGCCGTCTACTCTTCCTGCTCTCGAGTTGACGGTCTTGATAAGGGTCGCGCAGGTGGTGTTGCGCAACCCTAACTCCTTCGCAACGTCGTTAGCGATGAAGTTGTCGGTGGCTCCCGTGTCGATCATGGCCCTCAGCTCGTGGCCATTCACCTTCACCTTTGCAAATAGAAGCCCTTTGTGGGATGGCGGCTTCTTGGTGACAAGCACGTTGAGCGCTTGCAACGGGTACACCCGGGAGGGTTCTTCATCCTCGCTGGACTCCTCGGCCAACTGGGAGATCAAGGCCGTGAGCTTGCTCTTCTTTGGACAGTCCTTTGCCCGGTGTGGGCCTCCGCAGATGAAGCACCCTGAAGGCCGCTCAACATTGGCCGTGGTATCCTTCGATGGTAGAAGTGGTCCCTTCTCTTTTCGGACACCGTCTTCTTCTTCTTCTTTTTCTTTCTTGAGAAGTAGCGGCTTGCCCTCCTTGGCTTTGGCTTTGGCCTTGCCTTTGCCCTTATCGCCAAGGGCGGGGGTGGGCGCCGTGGAGCGGAAGTCGACGAGGCTCTCGGCAGCAGCCATCGCCGAGTTGAGATCTTTAACTCCTTGCCTTCGCAGCTCCACTTGTGCCCAGTTCTGCAACCCCGACGTGAAGTTGAATAGCTTGTCGGCCTCCGACATGTCAGGTATGTCCAGCAGCAACGAGCTGAAGTCTTTGACATAGTCCCGAATGGAACCAGTCTGCTTCAGCCGTCTTCAGTTGATCCCTCGCAACCCAGATTACGTTGTGAGGGAGGAACTGAACCTTCAACTCTTCCTTCAAGGCTCCCATGAAGTAATCCCTGGCCTCCCGGCATTGCGATCCTCCGCGCTGCGAGTACGCCACCATAGCTTGGCGTCACCGGCTAAGAACAAACTTGCGAGGCGGATTCGCCGCGCCTCGGGTATGTCCATGGCTAAGAAATACTCCTCCAAATCCCATACAAAGTTCTCCAGCTCTTGGCGTTGCGCGCGCCGCTGAAGGGCTTTGGCTCAGGAATCCGGAACTGGGATGGGTGAGGATGATCCGCCCGGGGCTGGCGCGTGCTCTCTCGCCGCATTGTCTCCACTTCGGCCGCCAACTCCCGTACGCGTTTCAGCACTCCTCCACAAGAGCATCACGCTCTTCCTCCCTTTGGCCTTGAGTGGAGGAACTCGGCCCGGCTCCATTGTCGAAGCCTCCGAGATCTTTTCTGAAGTTGCTTGATCTGTTGCTCTTGCTCCACAGATCTAGTGACCAGATCTGAAAATCCATCCTCGGGAGGGATCCCGATTATGGTCTCGATCCTCGCTATGCGATCCGTGTTGCTCACCATGGTGGATTATGGATTGGCTATGAATGAGGCTCTGATACCTCCTTTGGGTGATACAACAATATACAACAATAAACATAATTGATGCTTAATTTTAATTTTACATATTTGGCAATTATATATACTCAAATTAGATATGTTTGCTATCTTTGGATATGCTAAACATGCCTAACCAAGCATATTAATTAACCACATCATGTTCATAAATTATAAAATAACTAGTCAACCTTTGGGCGATCCTTAAATATTTATAATCAATGAACTTCAATATACTCATAACATTAAACAATTATGTCATTCATTTATAAGCATCACATAATTATGAGTAATTGAATTATTTAATTAAATTTGATACCTATAAACTTTCAAATTTGGCCACTTTGGTGACTAACAAATTACATAATATAGACATCAAATTTAATTAATGATAATATATTACGTGAATACTAAAGACTTAAGTGTACCCACATAATTTTACTGTAATATTTTTTTTTTCTTCAAAACATTAATCTCATAAATATTAGAGAGTAAAACATAAATTTTAGGAGAATCTTCTCAGAAAAGAAATATCCTGGGCTTTCATCTTTTGTTGTTAAGATTAAATTGATGGAATAGTAATATCCTTATCCTTAAATCTGTTGGTCCAACGTAAAAATCAGGTAACCTTTATTTTATTTTGATTAAAATCGTCATTGCATTGTTGACCGCTCACATCGGCGATGGGGTCGCGCCCAGTCAAAATGCCATGCTGGCGCGACATTCTAGCGACAAGAGTCTCCTCATTATGAAGAAAGAGAACAAGAGGGAAAAAAGGGCCACGTCATGTGCGTGGGTTCTCCCAAGGGCCCCTTCATTAATATCCGTCAAATCAATAAAGTGGAGCATTTAATGGTGCAGAAACGGTCATAATGACTTGGCCAGTATGCCTCGGCAAATAGCTCGGCCAACATAGCTCGGCCATCATAGCTCGGCTAAGCCTCAGCATCAGCCAGCTTCAGCATAGCTCGGCCATCATAGCGTCAGCTTCAGCATAGCTCGGCCAACATAGCTCGGCCATCATAGCTCGGCCAGCAGCATCAGCCAGCTTCAGCATAGCTCGGCCAACATAGCTCGGCCATGGCCAGCCTCAGCATCAGCCAGCTTCAGCATAGCTCGGCCAACATACCTCGGCCTCCGCAACCACGCTAAGTCTTTTGCATCAAGGCATTTATGACCATAAAGGCCACTTATATTCACATGCTTTAAGGCATTCAATGCCTTATTTTCTTCCATGCATTAAGGCATTTATGGCTGCCATGTTGGCTCTTTATGCCTTGGCACCTACCTCCGCCAGCCATGATGACTGAACCACATCACCTCTGCGGAATCTGGCGCGGGAGAGTTCAAATTTACTATAACAGAATAAGATTCAAACAAGGAATCATGCCAAAACGTGGCCTAGGACCTACAAAGTGGCCTAGGGACCACGCGGCCATTGAGTCTCGATCCATCGACCAGCTGTCCCCGCCTCCCAGCCGTCGATCCTCTAACTAACCAGATACGGATCCTACCGGCCCTGTAACAACCTGATTCGAATCCGTTTCGAATCCCAACAACTTTCAGACCTCATCCAGAGCACGTCCAAAAGTCAGGTGAAGCCTATAAATACTACCACCCTCAAGCCTCTCAGGTACGGCTATTCTACGCCCATTTTTCATTTGCAATTCTCACACTCCGCCATGAAAGCTCCCACGAGAGCTCGGAGGAACTCTTCCCGGGGATCCTTCTCCCCATATTTGTTGATTGCTGGTCTCCACTGACTTGGCGTCGGAGGGTCTTCCGCAGAGGGCCACCCCAATGCCTCTTGCGTGAGGACTGTCTTGCAGGTCCGCCTAGGAGGGAGCCCGTGCTGCAGCCCGATCGCGCCGAGCCGGAGGACAGATTTCAGCGGCAACAGATTGGCGCTAGAGGAAGGGCCTCAAGTCCCGTTAAACTTGAAAAAAAGGAGACAAGGATCTCGATCTGGAAGAGAACCTCTCCAATGGCTAATCGGAGAAGGGCAACTTCTGAAGCCCAGGACCAGGTCGCCTCCCAGAGACCCGATCTGGTGAGCAGCATGGTGCCACCGCCGCCGCTAGCTGAGACTCCGTCGCCACCAGCTGTCCCAGTGACCCAGGACCCGTTCGCCACACTGGTCCAGCAGGTCAGGCCCTGACCCGTCTAGTTCAGGAGCGCCATACAGCTCCCCATCCAGTTAGCTGCCCCTGCTCCATGCCTCCTCGAAGAGGCCGCAGCTCCTCTTTCTCCAGCCACTTCTTCTTCTGGTCCGCATGGAGTTGCGGACCCCCATGTCGACCTAAGGAGGCCAGACTAGTCCCGCAAGGGGGCTGCGACAGAGATCCCCCCAGATCTCGGCGAGCCGATCCATCTCTCCGGTGTCCTCTCGCCACGACTCGACGCGTCTCCGCCTTCTCCCTGCCTTGGCACAACAGATCGGCTTCCATAGCCGCGCTATGCGCACCAAGGCATTTATGGCCTCATAAAGGCCATGTGCATCTACCTGCTTTAAGGCATTTAATGCCTTATCTCCTTCATCATTAAGGCATTTATGGCTGCCGCATTGCCCCCTAGGCACCTTTTGCGTGAGGAAGGATGGCGTCATAAAGCCAAGACAAGGAGTTCTTGACTCCAAGCTTCACAGAGTCCAACGTCCAGCTTCAACCTCGGCCAGTGGATCTACCGCACCACACAGAGAGTCCCCACAGGCGAGACCCCATTACGGATGGCCTTCGGCGTAGAAGCTGTCATCCCCGTGGAGATAGGACCCCCTATCCGCGGATGCTATCATGCCTCCAGAGTCAAAGGGAGATCCTTCTCGCCCGACGACCCTGTTCTCCGGAAAGCATCTGTCTCCAAACCGCTGAGCAAGGAAAACTGGCACCAAACTGGGAAGGCCCGTACCAAGTGCGGAGATCATTGGACCGGGAACCTACAAGCTGCAAGATCTAAACGAAAGTCTGTCCCCCGGACGTGGAACTCGGACAATCTCCGTAAGTATTATCAATAGGGTATGTCCTCTATAAGTCCATTTTGATATGCCTTATTATACCTTCCTGTCGGCACGTATTTTCGTAATTTGCAATGTGAATCATCACACATTATGTTGCCAAGATTGCGAAAAGAAACAGGTGCTGCTCACCAATCCTCGGCACGACCGAGTTGCCTATTTGCACAGGAAATCTCCGAACCTCGGCAGGGCCAAGCAACAAATTCTCCGAACCTTGGCAGGGCCAAGTAAAATCTCCGAACCTCGGCTAGGCCGAGCAATGATCTCTGAATGCATGGAAGCTATGGATATCATTACCGAAAGCCTTGCATCTCGGCTCCATATCATATCATCAATCTTGGAAGGCTCGGCAACACCGAGTAATTTATTATTTGGAAGCCTTGGTTACAACCGAGTAGCATCTTGGAAGGCTCGCAACACCGAGTGAAGCCTCGGTCACAACCGAGTAGCCCTCGGTTACAACCGAGTCTTGGAAGGCTCGGCAACACCGAGTATTTTATTATTTGAAGCCTCGGTTACAACCGAGTAGCATCTTGGAAGGCTCGGCAATGGCTCGGCAACAACCGAGTAATAAAGAGCATCTCTCGGCAACAACCGAGTGGCTCGGCAACAACCGAGTAATAAGAGCATCGGCCAAAGACCGAGTGATATATTTCTTAGAACAACCGAGTAATAAATTCTTAGCATCTGCTCTGAATTTTTTATTCATTGAATTAAATTCTGTTTTTAAGGCCTGCGAAATTCTTAAAACTCTCCTTGAAAGCTGCAATAAGAAGCAGGTCGTATAAATCCTCGGCTGGGCCGAGCAATAAATCTCTGAACCTTGGCAGCGCCAAGTAAAATATAATCTTGAAGGCTCGGCTACAACCGAGTAACGGTCTCCGAACCTTGGCAGCGCCAAGTAAAATATAATCTTGGAAGGCTCGGCAACACCGAGTAATTTATTTGGAAGCCTCGGTTACAACCGAGTAGCATCTTGGAAGGCTCAGCAACACCGAGTTTTTATTATTTGAAGCCTCGGTCACAACCGAGTATTGGAAGGCTCGGCAACACCGAGTAATTTATTATTATGAAGCCTCGGTCACAACCGAGTAGCAACCATAGAATCTTGGAAGGCTCGGCAACACCGAGTATTTTATTATTTGAAGCCTCGGTTACAACCGAGTAGCATCTTGGAAGGCTCGGTAGGCTTAATAGAGCATCGGCCAAAGACCGAGTGATATATTTATGAAGGCTCGGCAACAACCGAGTAATATATTTCTAAAGGCTCGGCAACAACCGAGTAATAAATTCTCAGAGCATCAGACCGAGTAGAGCATCGGCCAAAGACCGAGTGATATATTTATGAAGGCTCGGCAACAACCGAGTAATATATTTCTAAAGGCTCGGCAACAACCGAGTAATAAATTCTCTAATAAGCATATGCTCGGCAACAACCGAGTAATAAATTCATCCATAAAAGTATGCTCTTTCTATACCCATTTTTATTCATTGAATTAAATTCTGTTTTTAAAGGCCTGCGAAATTCTTAAAACTCTCCTTGAAAGCTGCAATAAGAAGCAGGTCGTATAAATCCTCGGCTGGGCCGAGCAATAAATCTCTAAACCTTGGCAGCGCCAAGTAAAATATAATCTTGAAGGCTCGGCTACAACCGAGTAACGGTCTCCGAACCTTGGCAGCGCCAAGTAAAATATAATCTTGGAAGGCTCGGCAACACCGAGTAATTTATTATTGGAAGCCTCGGTTACAACCGAGTAGCATCTTGGAAGGCTCAGCAATACCGAGTATTTTATTATTTGAAGCCTCGGTCACAACCGAGTAGCACCTTGGAAGGCTCGGCAACACCGAGTAATTTATTATTTGAAGCCTCGGTCACAACCGAGTAGCAATTAATATTGGAAGCCTCGGTTACAACCGAGTAGAATCTTGGAAGGCTCGGCAACACCGAGTATTTTATTATTTGAAGCCTCGGTTACAACCGAGTAGCATCTTGGAAGGCTCGGCAACAACCGAGTAATATATTTCTAAAGGCTCGGCTACAACCGAGTAACGGTCTCCGAACCTTGGCAGCGCCAAGTAAAATATAATCTTGGAAGGCTCGGCAACACCGAGTAATTTATTATTTGGAAGCCTCGGTTACAACCGAGTAGCATCTTGGAAGGCTCAGCAACACCGAGTATTTTATTATTTGAAGCCTCGGTCACAACCGAGTAGCACCTTGGAAGGCTCGGCAACACCGAGTAATTATTATTATTTGAAGCCTCGGTCACAACCGAGTAGCAATTAATATTGGGAGCCTCGGTTACAACCGAGTGGCATTTTTGAAGGCTCGGCGACACCGAGTAATTTATTGGAAGCCTCGGTTACAACCGAGTAGCATTTATGAAGGCTCGGCAACACCGAGTATTTTATTATTTGAAAGCCTCGGTTACAACCGAGTAGCATCTTGGAAGGCTCGGCAACAACGAGTGATATATTTCTGAAGGCTCGGCAACAACCGAGTAATAAATTCATCCATAAAAGTATGCTCTTTCTAGACCCACTTTTATTCATTGAATTAAGTTTAGTTTTTAAAAGGCCTGCAAAATTTTTATAACTCTCCTTGAAAGTCATAATGAGAAGCAGGTCATAAAAAGCCCCGGCCAGAGCCGGAGTGCATCTCTCATTATCGGAAGCCCCGGCCAGAGCCGGAGTGCATCTCTTATTATTAAAAGCCCCGATCAGAGCCGGAGTGCATCTCTCATTATCGGAAGCCCCGGCCAGAGCCGGAGTGCATCTCTTATTATTAAGAGCCCCGGTCAGAGCCGGAGTGCATCTCTCATTATCGGAAGCCCCGGCCAGAGCCGGAGTGCATCTCTTATCATAAAAAGCCCCGGCCAGAGCCGGAGTGCATCTCTTATCATAAAAAGCCCCGGTCAGAGCCGGAGTGCATCTCTCATTATCGGAAGCCCCGGTCAGAGCCGGAGTGCATCTCTTATTATCAAAAGCCCCGGTCAGAGCCGGAGGGCATCACCTATTAACAAAAACCTCGGCCAAGACCGAGTGACATGTCGGAACCCTCGGCTAAAGCTGGAGGGAATTTCTTATTGATCTTCAAAAGCCCCGGCCAGAGCCGGAGTGCATCTCTTACTATCAAAAGCCTCGGCCAATCCGAGTGATACAGCACTAAAGCTTTGTCCCAGCCGGATAATTTCTCGGACACTCTAGTGCAACTAAAGCACCTTATTTTACTTCAGCAAGAGGGCCGCCCAGGCCTTTCTCTAACCTACACAGAGATAAATACTTCTTCTACAGAGGATCGAATGACACGTCCCCTAAATAAGATTGCTCCAGAATTCTACTCCCTATATCCGAAATTACACTTCGGACTAGGGAGTGGGGGGCATGTGATGAGGGGTAAAATCGTCATTGCATTGTTGACCGCTCACATCGGCGATGGGGTCGCGCCCAGTCAAAATGCCATGCTGGCGCGACATTCTAGCGACAAGAGTCTCCTCATTATGAAGAAAGAGAGCAAGAGGGAAAAAAGGGCCACGTCATGTGCGTGGGTTCTCCCAAGGGCCCCTTCATTAATATCCGTCAAATCAATAAAGTGGAGCATTTAATGGTGCAGAAACGGTCATAATAACTTGGCCAGTATGCCTCGGCAAACATAGCTTGGCCAACATAGCTCGGCCATCATAGCTCGGCTAGCCTCAGCCTCAGCATCAGCCAGCTTCAGCATAGCTCGGCCAGCCTCAGCCTCAGCCAGCTTCAGTATAGCTCGCCAACATAGCTCGGCCATCATAGCTCGGCCAGCCTCAGCATCAGCCAGCTTCAGCATAGCTCGGCCAACATAGCTCGGCCATCATAGCTCGGCCAGCCTCAGCATCAGCCAGTTTCAGCATAGCTCGGCCAACATACCTCGGCCTCCGCAACCACGCTAAGTCTTTTGCATCAAGGCATTTATGACCTCATAAAGGCCACTTATATTCACATGCTTTAAGGCATTCAATGCCTTATTTTCTTCCATGCATTAAGGCATTTATGGCTGCCATGTTGGCTCTTTGCCTTGGCACCTACCTCCGCCGAGCCTCCGCCAGCCATGATGATTGAACCACATCACCTCTGCGGAATCTGGCGCGGGAGAGTTCAAATTTACTGTAACAGAATAAGATTCCAAACAAGGAATCATGCCAAAACGTGGCCTAGGACCTACAATAGTGGCCTAGGGACCACGCAGCCATTGAGTCTCGATCCATCGACCAGCTGTCCCCGCCTCCCAGCCGTCGATCCTCTAACTAACCAGATACGGATCCTACCGGCCCTGTAACAACCTGATTCGAATCCGTTTCGAATCCCAACAACTTTCAGACCTCATCCAGAGCACGTCCAAAAAGTCAGGTGACAGCCTATAAGTACTACCACCTCAAGCCTCTCAGGTACGGCTATTCTACGCCCATTTTTCATTTGCAATTCTCACACTCCGCCATGAAAGCTCCCACGAGAGCTCGGAGGAACTCTTCCCGGGGATCCTTCTCCCCATATTTGTTGATTGCTGGTCTCCACTGACTTGGGCGTCGGAGGGTCTTCCGCAGAGGGCCACCTCCAATGCCTCTTGCGTGAGGACTGTCTTGCAGGTCCGCCTAGGAGGGAGCCCGTGCTGCAGCCCGATCGCGCCCGAGCCGAAGGACAGATTTCAGCGGCAACATATTTTATTTTACGGATCCTTGGAAAGAGGCTTTTTCATGCAATGCCACTTTCGTTTCCATGAAATCCCATGTAAGAAAGGAATCCCATATAAGTTTTCGTGAAGTCACAAGTAACAACTTCCATGAAGCCACAAAGGAATCCCACGTAACAAAGGAATCCCACGTAAGTTTCCGTGAAGTCCTAAGTAACAACTTCCGTGAAGCCATAAAGGAATCCCACGATGGAATCGCACACAACAAGGCTTCCATGAAGCCCTTTTTTTTAAAAAAAATCTTGCTGGAATCCCATGTCTTCTCCTCCACCGGTTTCGTGAACCGCATGAACACTGCACTGCCTGGGACCGATCCCACTTCCCCGTTATTTTTTTCTTTCCCTGTAACTCCCCTTCTGGCCTTCTGTCATTGTTTTCAATCCTAGGGAAGGGCTTCAGCGGCTTCCGTTACGCGGAAAGTGAAGGGATTAAAGAATGAAAGGGAGGGTACGTTTTCCCTTTCCATTGAGTCTTCATGGATTCCACGGAAGGGATCTTTTACGTGAAAAAGAGACGCATGATGGTAGAGAGGGAGAAACGTATGTGAAAAAAAAACTTACATGTTCCGTGAGTTCCATATTAAGATCGGAATCCCACATGCGAGGAGATCAAAAGAAATATGCTATTCTAATCATCAATCATAATAATATATATATATATATATATATATATATATATATATATATATATATATATATATATATATATATAAGAATTGTTATTCATAATGAAAAATCATAATTTCTTCCATCAAGGCTCTGATACCACATGTAAGATCCATTAAAGGATCTTCTTTAATAAATATAATGGCTAAGATCTTAGAATAAATAATTTTACATGAAAACATGCATGAAAACATAAACTAAGAATGCATACCTTGATCCATTGATATTCGTTCTTCGTTGACTTTCTTCCTCTTTTCTAATTCTCTTCTTTATCTATTTTGATGGTCAAACAGACTATATATATATATATATATATATATATATATATATATATATATATATATATATATATATATATATAGAGGACCAATCTAATAATACGATAAGTTTCTCTTTCTATCAAAGAGAGGTTATCAGATAACAACTTTTCAAGATAAATCAATAGGAAATTAGCTTTATTAAACTATCATTATCACTTAAATTTAAATATCTGATAAAATTAGATATCATAACTATCATTTAGAATAATAAATGATAAATCAATCATATATCCACGTGACAACTAATCTATGAGATAATTTAATTATTAAGTAAATATAACGCTTGCATCTTCATTCTATTACCCTGCATGCATGCGAGCTCGAGGAGAAGGCCGTTATGCCATCCTCTACTCATCGATTAGCTCGACCTTTGAAGGATTAGAGCAATTAAAACTCCCTCCTTTCTTATGTTATGCATCTCTCCTTAGGCTTTTTTATCTCAATCAGAGCGAATTAGCGTCTCATCAATGCCTCCTCCAGCGAGAATCTTAACTAGGTAACTGCTGTCCCCTTCTTGAATTTGGTCCCCTAGTCATTGGATCTTTTCATATTAAGGCTTGATTCTTAATTTGATGTGTGTTTTGGCGTGAGAATCTTAACTAGATAACTGTTGTCCCCCGTCCTGAATTTGGTCCCTAGTCATTGGATCTTTTTATATTAAGGCTTGATTCTTAATTTGATGTTTGTGTTTTGGTTGGTAGCAGGGGCAGTAGGTTTTGGCAATGGATGTCTTCCCTTCAACAGCTTCTTCTAGCAGGTATTTTCCGTTCTTCTCTTTCTCCTTGCATAGCCTATCTTTTGAAAGGAGTGGTGAGGGTGTGGTCGCTAGCAATCGCTAGGGAGAGGCGTGGAAAGGGCCATTGCCCTATTTTAGGATTTGAGGGCTTTAAGGCCCTTGCGATGGTCGATAGACCATCGAACCTCCATTAGTTGAAAGCTCCAGTGGAAGGAAACCGTGGGCAATTGTGAAAGTTCACCAAAACCCTGCTATAAGTCTATTTATTATCCTAATTTAATTATTAAAATAAATATTAATTATTTTAAATTTATTAAAAATTAATACTTTTTATGGATGTTTGCAGAAAAGAAGCCTATAGATGGGAAGGAGCTCAATTTTTGGAGTTCAATGATGGAGACAACACTCAAATTAGGACTCTGTTTGCCCGAAAAGGAAGAAAAAGATAATTTCACATGATTCTAGATGCAAATTAAGATAGGTAATGTAGAATAATGGATGGCCATATCTAAACGATCTTAAGCCCAATTGATTCCAACTTTGATTAGAAGGAAGCCCTATACAAGCTTTATAAAAGGAGGACCTCAGGCAATAGTCAAGAGAAGGAATTTTCTTCAAAAGTTCTTTTTATTTATTTTTATTTAGATCATTGTATTTAGGCCTAGGGAAGGAAAATTATGGAGGGGATGCGGGCAGAAACAATGCGTGGTTAGATTCCTTCAATCGGGAATAATGATAAAGCCTATAACCATTCTATCTTTCTTTTTGTTCTTAATTTCTATCCAATAAAAATCATGCTCTTCTTTCATATATCTTTTGAGTTATTTTTCTGATCAAGGTTTTGATCTGGCATACACAGCTATACCCTCTATCGACGTGCCGTAATCTCAGGATACAGTACGTACCTAAGAGAGATAGATCGTAATATGATAGTCTAGACCTCTAATTTTATAAATAATTAGATAATTTATACTTTAAACAGACGTACCATGATCTCTTGATACAACCCATGCCTGATAAGAGATAAATTATTCTAACTCTAAATTTACAAAAATATTATTATTACTTTAAACGGACGTACCATGATCTCTTGATACGACCCATGCCTGATAAGAGATAAATTATTCTAACCCTAAATTTACAAAAATTATTATTATTGCAATATAAAGCCTGTGTGCGTGGTGGATTCGAATTTCTGGGTTACTTCTTTTGCTGTTTTAATTTCATAAATTAATTAGTTGTTATCTTTTAATAACCGCTATT
Source organism: Calamus simplicifolius (assembly GCA_900491605.1). Classification (NCBI taxonomy): domain Eukaryota; kingdom Viridiplantae; phylum Streptophyta; class Magnoliopsida; order Arecales; family Arecaceae; genus Calamus; species Calamus simplicifolius. The sequence continues at coordinate 964,236 of UESW01004311.1, forward strand.
CTAATATAATCATCTAAAAATAAAATTTTTTATTTTATTTCATGAAATAATTGCCCTTAATCTCCGAGGATACGATTCAAATTCATCACTAGTTATAGTAGTGAGTAGTTTTATTTTTGACCGCCAACGATAGCGATCAAATTTTGGCACCCTTATCGGAGATTAAGGTACGATTAGTTCATAAAAAACTAAAAAAAAAAAAAATCAACATAAATTTTTATTAATTTTATTTTTATTTTATTTTTTTATTTCATTATTATTCATGCTTCTATATAAAAGAAAAGAGTGAAAAAAATTTCTATTTTTGTTGAATAGTTATTGCTCTCTTTAACTTATTACTTTTTTTTTGAGTTACCTTAATTATTAGATTTTTTTAAAATTTTTTTAACATAAAAAATTACTTTCCTTATAGTCACAAATCCACTTTTAACCTAATAAAATTTTCTTTCAATTAATTTACCTTAAATAACCTAAAAGAAAATCCTAAGACACTTTTCATAAAACATAATTAATTTAAGGAAACAAATAATTAACTTTTAAAACTTTCTAACTTGTTTAGACATCAGCTTGTTGCATAGCATTTTCTTAATTAACTTTAAGGGTACAAACCCCTAATCAAGATAAGGTGGGGGGTGATCAGAGTTGATCACCCTTCCTTGACCCACAAACCATATCCTTCATTTTGCATTAACCCAAGCCTTTAATTCTAAAATTAACTAGACTTCAGCCCTAAGAACTCAAGCTCAATAGGATAAGGCACCCGAAAGAGATGGACCAGGTCGAGATTGACTGATTAACTGTGTCTAAAAAAGAGAAGAAAAGTGGTAATTTAATTGGCTCCATTCGCTTACCTATTAAGCAATGGGGGGACCCCACTTATCTTATCCTTAACTGGCTAGTTGATTAGTTAATTTTTAACTTGGAGGGCTCCAAGGTGGTCTTTAAAGTTAGTAGCTATCTAGATCTAGGTTAAACCTTGAGTAGAGAGTCTAATCTTTGTTAACTTGATTGCTAATAATTAGTAAACCCTAATTAAATTATTCTTCATTGCTCTCAGTTTTAGGAATCTCTTAAGATACTTCTTTTAGAATCTTCTCATTTCTCTCTATTACATTAGTTAAAAAAAAGAGAACCAGATTACTGTTTGCTTTAGAGTACACCGATAGGGTATATGCTTGGTTGCCAATCATTGTAATTCAACCTCATGCCCCTAGATCCTGAAATAGAGAGAACTTGTAGAGCAACAAAACATGCATTATGGATCTTAATCAAGAAAACAATTCACCACATCAATTGAAGGAGTATTTTGCCCCTTCATAATATACATATTTACTATGCATACAAGTACCTTCAGTAGAGGCTGTCCAATATGAAATTAAGTCCAGTGTAATCCAAATGTTACCAGCTTTCTATGGACTTACAAATGAAGATCCTTACAAACACTTAGATGAATTCTTGAAAATTTGCTCAACTGTCAAGATTCAAAATTTCTTCGATGATGCATTTAAGCTTAAGTTATTCACATTCTCCCTAAAAGATAGAGAAAGTATTGGTTAAATTCACTAGACACTATTATAATTTCAACTTTGAACCAACTTCAAGGGAATTTCTTAAGAAATACTTTTTTATAGGAAAAACAAATCAAATTAGAAAAGCCATAAACCGTTTTTTTCAATTAAAGGAAGAAATATTTCATGAAACATGGAAGAGATTAAAAGAATTAACTAGAAAATGTCCGCACCATGCAATACCTAAATGGCAGTTAGTTCAATATTTTTATGATGGATTGTCAAAAAAGGCAGCAACAAATGGTGGATGCCTCATGTGGAGGAACATTTATGCTAAAAAATGAACATGAGGTATGGCAGCTTTTTGGAACCCTAAGTAAAAATTTCTTGCACCACATATCTGCTGCCCGTAGAGATCCTTTTACAGAACCTATGAGAGGTGGAATATACAACATAGGTCAGTTTATAAATATCTATATCAAAATTGATGAACTATCTCAAAAACTTAACCGAATTTTAAGAGTTGAAAATACCTTTTCCCCATCTAATCAATTACATGAGGTTTGTATAATCTGTTCGAGTCTGACCCATTCTATAGGTAAATGTCTAGCCGCATACCAATTTTCTGAGCTTGTTCAGGAGCAAGCCTACCAAGCCGAAACCCGAATGGCTCCTAGAATAGAAAAAATTCATATTCGAATACTTACAATCCTAGCTGACGAAATCACCCAATTTTTTTATGGAAACCCCAACCTATCATCTATTCAACATCAATTAGGCCTAACCATCAGGAAACCCAATTCAGAAGCATGTCGTATTCCCAATATCTAAGTGCTCTTCAACCTTCACCAAATAATCATGATCCTATTTTCGAAGAGAAGGTGTTACAAGCATTGAAAGGACTAAAAATGAATAATGAACTCTTTCACTCACACACATAATTCATTGCAAAACTAGAAACCCAGATAGGTCAACTAGCTACAACATTCAGTGAAAGAGAATGGGGTAAGCTACCAAGTCAACCCGAAGCTAATCCTAGGAACCTAAACATCCAAGGATCAAAACAAGGAGCCCGATTAACCAACTAAGTATCATTCATACATTAAGATCTGAAAAATAAATAGATAACCAGATGGGTACATATGAAGAAGAAGAATTTGAAGTCACACCACTTGAACAACTTATTGAGCTGGGTCAGCCCGAAACATTTAAGGCATCAGAGTCTAATGTAATGCCTAACCACCAACTGAGCCCATGCCAAAAGAAGATGAATAAAAAATTAGGGTATAGCACAATTCTCAAATAGACTTAAGCCCAACCAAAATTCAGCCCAATTCGATAAGATTTTGGAGGTCTTTAAGCAAGTTAAAGTGAACATCCTCTTACTGAACATGATCTAACAGATCCCAGCCTATGCCAAATTCCTTAAGGATCTATGTACCAAAAAGAAGACCACAAATGTGCCCAAGAGAGCCTTTCTGGCAGCCAATGTGAGCTCTTATCTATCAAACTATATGCCAATAAAATACAAAGATCAGGGTCACCCACTATTTTATGCATTATGGGAACATCCTCATAAATATGGCTCTATTAGATTTTGGGGCAAGTGTTAATATATTGCCATACTCTGTATATGAGCAACTAGGGTTGGAAGAACTAAAGCCTAGGAAAATGACCCTACAACTAGCATATCACTCTTGAAAGTACCCAAGGGAATAGTAGAGGATGTATTGATCAAAGTTGGTGACTTTATCTATCCGATGAATTTTGTAATTTTAGAAATTGAACCGGTGACAAGCCCAAAGTGTCATATCCTAGTGATTTTAGTTAGACCATTTTTGGCCACAACTAACACCCTAATTAATTGCCAAAATGGATTAATGAAACTTGTAATATGTCAATTGATCTTAATATTTTCAATCTTACTAATACACATCAAATGAGTGACTCAAATTATGTTCAGGATAGTAATTTATGATCCAATTGACCTTAGTGACGAAGAGATTGACTTAGAAATATGCATAAACCAAGATGGGGAGCAAATTAATGAGGTTGCTATAATTAATAAAAATTCAAGATAAAAACTTCTAACTGAACTACTAGAGAAAGTACCTAAACCATTATCCAAACTATAAATAAAAGAAGCACCCAAATTAGAACTGACATCACTTCCCAAGCATCTCAACTATGCATACCTAGGTCCATTAGAAATCCTACCTCTGATTATTTCAATCGACCTAAACTCCTTACAAGAAGGAAAACTATTGAATGAGAATAAAGAAGCGTTAGTATGGACCATGATTAACATAAAAGAAACTAGCCCCTCGATCATTCAACACAGGATTCACTTAAGAAAGAAAACCAAGCCTATAAGAGACCCCCAAAGAAAACTTAAACCAACCATGAAGAAAGTAGTAAGGAAAGTGATAATCAAACTCCTTGACAATAGTAATCAAAGTGGGCCATGACGTTTGGCTGAAGACGTTAAACTTAGCACTTTTTGGGAGGCAACCTAAAATTTTTATGTTCTGACCTTTATTTTTGTGATTCTTATTTCTAGGAATAAGAGAATACTCCGCACGGTCACTTCTAACATTACACGAGGCATATCTCGTCGAAGTGGTATTTCTCTTTGTTTATTCTTTCTTACTCTATTGAGGACAATGAAAATTAAGTTGGGGGGTAAGGAAAACCTTTTTGAAAAATATTTTGAAAACACTTTGGTAATTTTAAAGAAAATTATTTTTTTATAAATCATGTGCCATAAAAGAAATTATTAAGCAAAATCAACTAGGAAAAGGTAATAGAGTTGAAAAGTATTGGCTAATTACTATAGCGAGCCAAGGAGTAGACTAGCTGGTCAGACTTTTAGCGGCCTACTTAGGTCATTTAAAGGCTATTAACACTTCTATTGCACATGCATACTAACGAGGTAAACTAGGTATTAGTTGTAAGGTCAATTGAAGATTCAATTATTACTAAAAATTGGTAATTGATATATACCCCAATGAAAAAAAACTTAAATTTAAGAAAAGATATCTGCTTGATAAATAATAATAATAATAATAATAATAATAATAATAATAATAATAATAATATAATAATAAAATAAGTCTAAACATTGATTTTCTATCGAGTATCTGAGCACCTTAACCTAAGTAAGCGTGTTGCTTGCATCAAAAAGTGGGCAGTGTAAAGATTTCACAAAAAAAAATTAAAAAATTAAAATATATATATATATATATATATATATATCAGGCAGTGTAAAAGCTATCTTAGCTCATGTACTTAATTTGAGGATGTATAAAAATTTGATCAAAATAAGTGATAAGCTGTTGGCCCAGATGACAACCCAAGAGGGGGGTGAATTGGGTTCTTTAAAAATTTAGCCTTTTAAAAATGTTTTGCTTAAGAAGAATGAAGGCAATAGCAATGCAAATACAAAGTGCAGTGAATAAAACAGAGATAGAGAAGAGACAATGAGCACGGCAAACACAAAGATTTTATAGTGGTTCGGTGTATCCAACACCTACGTCCACTCCCAAGATTCACTTGGGTCCACACTATAATCACCCTAGATTACAGCAGAGTTGTTTTACAAGCTCACAACTCAAACTTGTTGTTTTCCGGGCGCACAACGAACCCAGCTGGTTTTCAAGGGCTCACCAGCACAAAAACCCTAACCCAAGCTTACCAAGCTTGACCGAGGTAAGACTACCTCCTCTAGTTCAATCCCCCAGATTGAACTAGACACAAAGAATAGAAATATGTTTTTCAGTTACAAAGCTCCTTAATGAGCAGATAAACAAATGTAAGAATAAAGTTTAGAAAAGCCTGATTTGCAGTTGGTTGGCTTTGAGCTTTTCTTCTTTTCTCTTTTCAACTCCTTTGAAGTGTAGAATCGGCCTCAGCTTGGATTCTTCACGGAATGTGTTGGAGTTGATTTGGGCTTTTCCTCTTTTGAGTGTTGAAAATCACTTGAGATGCTCTTGAATAGCTCTTGGATTTTCTTCTGAAGCTTCCTTGGATTGTTGAGCTTGAACACAGAAGGAGCTTCCTTTGATTTCACACTCTTTCTTTCACTCTATTTTGAATCACGGATTTTTTCAAATGAAGCTCTGTTTTTCGATTTTTCTTTCTTTTCTCTTGAAATAAATATCTCTCTTTTTGTATTCTTTGATTTGAAAACGGCTTCTCTATTTATAGATTCTGCAAAAATATAGCCGTTAGAGACAAAGAAAAATAGCCGTTAATCAAAAATCTTACCGTTGACGCTGAGTTGGCATCGTAAAAATTTCGCCCAGATTTGCTGGAGTCGACTCATGCTTTTCCCGAGTCGGCTCGAGGTCGTGATACTAAAAATAGAAATGTTTAGAAAGTCAAAGGGTCGACTCACCAAAAGTAAAGTGTCGACTCCTGAAAGTCGGGGGTCGACTCATGAAAAGTTGGGGTCGACTCGCGAAGTGCTCAGAAAAACACACCTCTGGTGTCTGAGCGGAGTCGACTCGCACAGTCATGGAGTCGGCTCGACAGAATCGGGGGTCGACTCGAAATTACGTGGGTCGACTCGAGACAGATAGTCATTTCTGTACTCTGAGGGGAGTCGACTCTGAAACTCAAGAGTCGGCTCCGGAACGTATCAAAAATCAGAAAGTTTTCTGATTGACTTTAAATTCGTTCCAGATTCATTTTAAATCATTTTTGACTTGAATACAATAAAATTGACATTAAGAATCAATTCAAGAAGTGTTCCAAAAACTCATTGATTAAATATGAATTATAAAATTTCTTTTTGAAAGCTTAAACATTGAGCTTGAAGTTACTTTCAATTTGATTAAAGTCAACTTTAACATTCTCATTGATTGTTCAAAATTTCATTGCTCATGTAAATAAACTCATTACATCTTTTAATGTACTCATGGCTTTTGGTAATCATCAAAATCAATAAGATTGGGGCATATAATTTTTCAACAATCTCCCCAACAATCTCCCCCTTTTTGATGATGACAAAAACATTGAGTTTATGCATGATTGATTTGTGAATTTATTTTGATTTCATAAATAGGCTTAGGCTCCCCCTGAATGAGGTAGCTCCCCCTATGAAACTTAAATAAATATCATTCATTCATTCAATCATTTTCATTTGATTAATTTTTCTCCCATATGCATACAATTATAAAACTATAAAACTCTCCCCCTTTTTTGTTATCAACAAAAAGGTAGAGAAGCAAATTCATTCATTCAAGATTTGATTTAACAAAATCATTCATTCATTGATAATAAAGAAATACATTGAGTATTCAAAATAATTCATTACATCAAAGTCAAATACATCAAAGTGTCTAATACATTGATACCAAAATGTAAAACATAACATTAACTTCAATACATTGCAAGGATGAAATCTAATACATTAAAAATGAGTTCTAACAATCCTAGTCAAATGATCATTATGTTTTTCATTCCATCAGTTTGTATTTTCACATAGTCTTTAGCCTCTCATCCACAAAGGTGCAAGCAGTCAAAATTTTATCTTGTAGCTCCGCATTGCATTTAGAGTAGGTTTCGCCATCTCCAGATATCTTTAAGTTCTTCAAATATGTTCTTAAGATCTCCACTTAAAGATTCTGAAGAAGTGCTGAGAGTAGACTCATTTTAGTGATCCGGTCATCCAAAGAATATAGAGTTTCCTTGAGATTCATGAACTTATTTCAAACTCTGATTTTAATTTTTCTGACTGATCATCAAAAGCCTTTGAGTTGCTTAACTGAAGATCTGAGAAGCCAACAGATGAAGATGAAGCTTGATCAAAATGGAGCAGGGGTAGGAGCAGGAGCAGAAATAGGAGGGCTCGGAGGTGCAGGTGAAGAGTGTCTAACCGATGGTCCTGGTGCCTCAGCATCCGCTCTTTCTTCTATCAATCCTTTCCTCTCCCATTTTCCATTCTTCTTAACAAATCCCATCCTATGAATAGTGGCCAAGCTGTAAAAATCTGTGTCTCAATTCCTCATTGGCTCACTATCAGAAATAACAATCCCTTGGCTCTGAAAATTTTAGTGAGGATCATGCCATAGGGCAAGCTTGATTTTCTCTTTCCTCCACAGTCAGCAATGTACCAAAATCATACTGGGAAGGTTAATGGTTTGCCCGTTACAATGCATCCATCACAAAAATATCCCTTTCAGATACATAATCGAATCTTCCTATCTTGGGAAAAAGGATCCTACTGCAGATGTTGTGAAGCAATCTCAGTTCTAAGGATAATTGATTGGCAAAAACTTCTCAAAACCGACAACTCCCGGTTAAGTAATCTAGCAAGAGCTGGGCTTCGTCTCCGAAGAAAATGTGGTTCCTGACATGGGTAGATCCAACAGTCTTGAAAGAGCTCTACAGTCACTGAGATTCCTTTCCTCTCACAATGCTTATAAGACCATGATCTCCTCTAGACAAATTCTTATAAAATCCTTTACAAGAGCGGGATAAGTAGGGCAATCTAGGGAACAGATCTTTTCCCAACCCATCTCTATCAATTGTCTCCCAAAAGAAATCCCTCAGCCTCAAATAATTCAAAATCCACTTTTCTACCCGTGGTAATGATTCTATCTGCTAATCTATCTACCTGAGAAGGAGCAGTAGCTGGAGAAGCATTTGGAGTTGAAGAAGATGAAGTGAATCCGAGCTAGGTGAAGGCTCACGAACCGGACGCCTCACGGTCTTCCTCACGGCTCTCTTCCTCTTCACACCGGCCGCACAAAGGTTGGAACCTCGAGTTTTGGGGGCCATTGGTCGATTGGAAGGGTTAATCAGGGATTTTGGAAATTTGGAAGGTCTGGAAGTATTTTGGAGAGAGTATTTTGAGAGATTGGACGTTTGAAATGAACGGCGAGTCGACTCTGCCCTAGATAAATCAACCTGGGACCACTTCGAGTCGGCTCGCGCAAAGCGAGGGGTCGACTCCGGACAGTCACAGAAAACCATCCCGAAGTGGAGTCGACTCGCGCCGAGAAGGGGTCGACCCGAGTTTCAGTAGAAACCAGGAGTCGACTCCGATACTCACCGAGTCGGCTCCGAGACCATTTCAGAGCAAAAACATGAAATTTCTGAAATGTGTCCGGAATTGATCATAAAAATTGATAAAATAATCATTGGATTTGAATGATCAATTAGATATGAATTCTAGATAAGATTTCCTTAAAGATCAAGGATTTGAAAGAATCTTAGATAAAATTTCCTTAGGGGTTTCAAATTCATTCTAATGGATCACAAATCCCTAACTCTCCTCTAAGATAACAGAATCTTTCTTCACTTAAGGGTTTTGTAAATATCTGCTAATTGTTCTTCAGTGTTAACATAATCAAGACAAATTTCATTATTTGCTACATGTTCTCTTATAAAATGATATCTAATTTCTATGTGTTTGTTCTTGAATGTTGAATTGGATTTTTAGTTAGATTAATTGCACTTGTGTTATCACATCTTATAGGTGTTTTATCAAGTGTGATACCATAGTCTTCAAGTTGTCGCTTAATCCATAGGATTTGAGCACAGCAACTTCCAGCTGCTACATATTCAGCTTCAGTAGTTGATAATGCAACTGAATTTTGCTTTTTGCTAAACCATGAGATTAAGTTACTTCCTAAGAATTGGCATGCACCACTTGTGCTTTTTCTATCTAACTTACATCCAGCATAATCAGAATCAGTGTATGCAATCAGATTTAATGTGGAGTCTCTAGAATACCATAAACCTACATTTTTTGTTCCACTTACATATCTTAGTATTCTTTTAACAGCAATTAAATGTGATTCTTTAGGTTCTGACTGAAATCTAGCACATAAGCAAACAGCAAACATTATATCTGGTCTACTTGCAGTTAAGTAAAGTAGGGATCCGATTATACCTCGATAATATTTCTGATCAACCTTCTTACCTTCTTCATCTTTGTCCAGCTTGCATGAAGGACTCATTGGTGTTCCGAGGGGTTTATTGATTCCATACCAAACTTCTTTAGGATTTCTCTTGTGTATTTTGTTTGGTTGATAAAGATTCCCTCTTTGCTTTGTTTGATTTGGAGTCCAAGGAAGAAGTTGAGTTCTCCCATCATGCTCATTTCAAATTCGCCCTGCATCAACTTAGCAAACTCTTGACATAGAATATTGTTAGTAGCACCAAAAATATATCATCAACATATATTTGAACTACTAATAAATCTTTACCTTTTCTTTTCAAAAACAATGTTTTATCAACATTTCCTCTTATAAAATCATTTTCAATTAAAAATTTACTTAATCTATCATACCAAGCTCTAGGTGCTTGTTTCAAACCATATAATGCTTTGTGCAATTTAAAAACGTGATTTGAAAATTCGTGATCTTCAAAACCTGGTGGTTGTTCTACATATACTTCTTCATTTATAAATCCATTTAAAAAGCACTTTTTACATCCATTTGAAATAAGTTAAAATTCATATGACATGCAAATGCAAGTAATAGTCTAATGGCTTCTAATCTAGCTACTGGTGCAAAGGTTTCATCAAAATCAATACCTTCTTCTTGATTATATCCTTTTGCAACTAATCTAGCTTTGTTTCTAATTACTATGCCATTTTCATCTAGTTTATTTCTAAATCCATTTTGATCCTATAACTGAATGATTTTTAGGTCTTTCAACTAAGTCCATACATTATTTCTTGTAATTGATTTAATTCTTCTTGCATTGCTAACATCCAATTATTATCTTTTTCAGCTTCTTCAATAGTTTTAGGTTCAATTTGTGATACAAATGCAAGATGATTACTAATATTTCTCATAGATGATCTAGTTCTTATTCCTTGAGATGGATCACCTATAATCAATTCCTTAGGGTGACTATAAGCATATCTCCAATCCCTAGGTAGATCTACATCATTATGATTAGTGTTAGTATCATCATCCTTAGGTGAATCATTATCTTTAGCTTCTTGCTCTTGATCTAAAGATACATCAATATTTAATTTTTCAAGATCTTTTTCAATTATGTTTGTATCTTCCTCATCATCAAATTTTTCAGAACGATGCTAAAGATTCATCAAAACTACATGAATGGATTCTTCAACAACTAAAGTTTTCTTGTTAAATACTCTATATGCTTTACTAGTTGTTGAGTATCCTAAGAATATTCCTTCATCAGATTTAGCATCAAATTTGCCTAAATTATTTTTACCATTATTGTGAACAAAACATTTACAACCAAATGCATGAAAATATTTTATATTGGGTTTTCTATCATGCCATAATTCATAAGGTGTTTTCTTTAAAATAGGTCTTATTAAGGCTCTATTTAAGATGTAACATGCTGTGTTAATAGCTTCCGCCCAAAAGTATTTGGGAGTTTACTTTCACATAGCATGGTACGGGCCATGTCTTCTAGAGTCCTATTTTTCCTTTCAACTACACCATTTTGTTGTGGGGTCCTAGGTGCTGAAAAATTATGATTAATACCATTTTCATTGCAAAAACTTTCAAATAAGTGATTTTCAAATTCAGTTCCATGATCACTTCTTAGAGACACTATGGTAGTGTTTTTCTCATTTGTTACTTTCTTGAAGAATTTCATGAATATCGAGAAAGTCTCATCTTTGTGAGCTAAAAACATTACCCAAGTGAATCTAGAGTAATCATCTACTATCACAAGACCATATTTCTTTCCTCCTAGACTTGTGGTTCTAGTTGGTCCAAAAAGGTCCATGTGAAGTAGCTCTAATGGCCTAGAAGTTGAAACAATATTTTTAGATTTGAAAGAACTTCTTGTTTGTTTTCCAAACTGACATGCATCACATATTTTTATTTTCAAAATCTAATTTAGGTAAACCTTTACTAAATCCATTTTAATTAGTTTTGAAATAAGGTGTGTGCTTGCGTGACCTAATCTTCGATGCCACAACCAACCAATCTCATTCATATTAGCATTATCAGCAACTAAGCAATGATTATTAGTAGATAATTTGTCTAAATCAATCAAGTATACATTGCCATTTCTATTTCCAATAAAAACAATGCTATTATCAATGGATTAGCTACAGTGCATAAAGAAGATTCAAATGAAACTTTAAAACCTTTGTCACATAATTGACTTATACTAATTAAGTTATGCTTTAAACCATCAACATAAAGTACATTATCAATAAATGTGGAGGGAGTTATTTGAATGTTACCAAACCCCAAGATTTGGCCTTTGCCATTATCGCCAAATGTAACAACTCCTCCTTTCTTTTCTTCCAGGGTGATGAATTCTTCTTTGTCACCCGTCATATGTCTTGAGCAGCCACTATCAAGATACCACTTTCTCTTTGATCTTTGGCCACAAGACATTCCTGCAATATAATCAAACTTTATGTTTAGGTACCCAAGCTTTCTTGGGTCCTTCATGGTTAGTAGCAAAAATTGTTCCTTTCGGAACCCATATTTTCTTTCCTTTAACATTTAATTTTTATTAGGTTTAGAATTTTACATTCAAAGATTTATGTCCTTTTTGATTACATTTAAAGCATGTAATATTACTTTGGCCAGCACACAAAATATTTTTAATGATTTTTGTTTTCTTAAAGTGTTATACCTAATCCGGCTTTGTCAAAAACTGCTTTTTGACTATTTAATAATGTCTAGTTTAGTTGAGCTTAAGTAAACTTATCAACTATGTTTTATGTTTTTAACCTCTTTCTTTAGTTTATCATTTTCATTAGAGATTGATTCTTTTTCTTTAATTAAAATTTCATTTTCAGATTTAAGTTTCTTAATTCATTATTAAGATTTTCCTTTTCTTGAATGAAAGTTAAGTTTTCATTTTTCAAAATTTGTATTTCTTTTTCAAAACTTTGAAATCCCCAACAAGTTCATTAAAAGCATCAAACATTCATCAAAAGTAAATTCATCGCAAGGGTTTCGGAACTTACCTCATCGTTGTCGTCCGCCATGAAGCATACGTTTGCGACTTCCTTTTGTTCTTCTTCTTCGGAAGAAGATTCCTCGCTGTCACTCCAAGTCGCCATGTAAGCCTTCTTTTTTTTTTGTAGGCTTTCTTCAAGGACATTCATTCTAAAGTGCCCCGGTTTATTACATTCATAACAAGTCAAGGGGTCTTTCTCTTTTTCTTTGTCCTTGTCCTTATTTTTATCCTTTTCTCCTTCCCACTTAGCTCCAAATTTTTTCTTGTGGAAGGGTTTCTTTCTCCTCATAAATCTTTTAAATTTCTTTGCTAAGAGAGCAGTCTCTTCATCATCATCATCATCATCATCACTGCTGCTCTCTTCTTCTTTTGCAGCTTTGAGGGCAATCTTTCTTTTTCTTTGACTCCTCCTCAACATGCTGCCTCATAGTCAGCTCATGGGTCATAAGGATCCTAGAAGCTCCTCTAAGGGTAAAGTGTTGAGGTCCTTAGCTTCTTGGATTGCTGTCATTTTTGCTTCCCATGATCTTGGTAATGACCTAAGAATTTTGCGAACAAGTTCAGAGTTAGTATATGTCTTACCAAGACTTTTCAAACCATTCACAATATCAGTGAATCTAGTGTACATGCATGCAATGGTTTCAGATTGTTCCATGCTAAATAATTCATATTTATGAACAAGAATATTAATTTTGATTCTTTTACTTGATTGGTTCCTCATGGGTAACCTCTAACTATCCCAAATCTCTTTGCGGAATTACATGTGAGATTCTATTGAATTCATTAGCATCTAAGGAACAATATAAAATTCATGGCTTTAGCATTAAGCTGTGCCATTTTCCTATCATTATCATTCCAGTCCCTTTCGGGCTTAGGAACAATAGTGCCATCTATAACATGTGTGGGTGTACTAGGTCCATTGATTATAACACCCCATAGCTCATAATCAGAAGCTTGAATGAATATCCTCATTCTAGCTTTCCAATATGAATAGTTTGGTTCCATTAAATAAAGGAGGTCTATTCGTAGAATGACCTTCAGCAAAACATGAACCAACTTGTGTTGCCATTTGGAACTTTAGCTCTTGATCGTGTGATCAAATCTAATGAGCACTAGCTCTGATACCAATTGTTGGCCCAGATGACAACCCAAGAGGGGGGGGGTGAATTGGGTTCTTTAAAAATTAGCCTTTTAAATTTTGCTTAAGATGAATGAAGGCAATGCAAAGCAAATACAAATGCAGTGAATAAAAGAGATAGAGAAGAGACAATGAGCACGGCAAACACAAAGATTTTATAGTGGTTCGGTGTATCCAACACCTACGTCCACTCCCAAGATTCACTTGGGTCCACACTATAATCACCCTAGATTACAGCAGTTGTTTTACAAGCTCACAACTCAAACTTGTTGTTTTCCGGGCACAACGAACCCAGCTGGTTTTCAAGGGCTCACCAGCACAAAAACCCTAACCCAAGCTTACCAAGCTTGAACCGAGGTAAGACTACCTCCTCTAGTTCAATCCCCCAGATTGAACTAGACACAAAGAATAGAAATATGTTTTTTAGTTACAAGCTCCTTAATGAGCAGATAAACAAATGTAAGAATAAAGTTTAGAAAGCCTGATTTGCAGTTGGTTGGCTTTGAGCTTTTCTTCTTTTCTTCAACTCCTTTGAAGTGTAGAATCGGCCTCAGCTTGGATTCTTCACGGAATGTGTTGGAGTTGATTTGGGCTTTTCCTCTTTTGAGTGTTGAAAATCACTTGAGATGCTCTTGAATAGCTCTTGGATTTTCTTCTGAAGCTTCCTTGGATTGTGAGCTTGAACACAGAAGGAGCTTCCTTTGATTTCACACTCTTTCTTTCACTCTATTTTGAATCACGGATTTTTTCAAATGAAGCTCTGTTTTTCCGATTTTTCTTTCTTTTCTTGAAATAATATCTCTCTCTTTGATTTGAAAACGCTTCTCTATTTATAGATTCTGCAAAAATATAGCCGTTAGAGACAAAGAAAAATAGCCGTTAATCAAAAATCTTACCGTTGGAGCTGAGTTGGCATCCGTAAAAATTTTGCCCAGATTTGCTGGAGTCGACTCATGCTTTTCCCGAGTCGGCTCGAGGTCGTGATACTAAAAATAGAAATGTTTAGAAAGTTAGGGTCGACTCACCAAAAGTAAAGTGTCGACTCCTGAAAGTCGGGGGTCGACTCATGAAAAGTTGGGGTCGACTCGCGAAGTGCTCAGAAAAACACACCTCTGGTGTCTGAGCGGAGTCGACTCGCACAGTCATGGAGTCGGCTCGACAGAATCGGGGGTCGACTCGAAAATTACGTGGGTCGACTCGAGACAGATAGCATTTCTGTACTCTGAGTGGAGTCGACTCTGAAACTCAAGAGTCGGCTCCGGAACGTATCAAAAATCAGAAAGTTTTCTGATTGACTTTAAAATCGTTCCAGATTCATTTTAAATCATTGTTTTGACTTGAATTCAATAAAATTGACATTAAGAATTAATTCAAGAAGTATTCCAAAAACTCATTGATTAAATATGAATTATAAATTTCTTTTTGAAAGCTTAAACATTGAGCTTAAAGTTACTTTCAAAATGATTAAAGTCAAACTTTAACATTCTCATTGATTGTTCAAAATAAATTCATTGCTCATGTAAATAAACTCATTACATCTTTTAATGTACTCATGGCTTTTGGTAAT
>UESW01004312.1:0-30772 GCA_900491605.1 Calamus simplicifolius
TGGCAGGCAGCTTGACGTGGGAGGGAATCACTTCCTCCATGATCTTTTAGAGAAGGGATGCCCTGCTCCGCTTTATTTGAAGCGGATGGGCTTGCTTGGCGGCGTCAAGCTCTTGATGCATTTCTTGGAGTTGGCAGCGGATCTCTTCGTCAGGAGGAGTAGAAGGTGCAGGACGAGGAGAATACTGACGGTGTTGAATCATGGCGAGAATATACCGGGAGAGAGATCGGGCTTACCGAGATCTAGGGAGATCTTTGATGTGGGCTCGTTGAGGAGCTAGCTCAGCTTCTCTGGGACGGCGAGGGGGGTCCGCAATCCCATGCGGGCTGGAAGAAGAGATCGCTGGTGAGCAGGGGCTGCATTCTCCTCAGAAGGGTGAGGAGCAGGAGAAGCCGGACGGGGGGCTTCAGAGCACCCCTGAATCAGATGGGCCAGGGCCTGGACTTGCTGGACCAGTAAGGTAACTGGTCCTGGTCACCAGGGCCGCCGGTGGCGATGGAGTCTCAACTGGCTGTGGTGGCGGCGCGACACTGCTCATGGATCAGGCCTTTGAGAGGCGACTGATCTCGGGCTTGGAGGTAGCCTTTTTCGGTTGGCCATGGAGGAGTTTTCTTGCAGACTGAGATCCTTGTCTCTCGGATCACAAGTTTTTAGGGACTTGAGGACCCTTCCTCTAGCGCCAATTTGTTGCTGCTGAAATCTTGTCCTCCAACTCGGGCGCGTTCGAGCTTCGAGATTGGCTTCCTCCTGGGCGGACCTGCAAAACAGTCCTCACGCGAGAGGCGTTGGGGGTGGCCCTCTACAGAAGACCCTCCGACGCTCAAGTCAGTGGAGATCGACAGTCAACAAAAATGAGGAGAAGGCTCTCGCTGAAGAGTCTCTCCCAAGGCTCTGAGCAGAGCGATGGCGGAAGCAAAGGCAGAGAGAGGGGGAGAAAGAGTCAATGAGCGAGTGTGCGCATCAGAGATGGCGTACTTGAGGGGATCTGAGGTTGTGGTATTTATAGAGGATCACCTGGTTGCTTGGGAGCGTCGTGGGTCCGAAGGCCGTTGAGAGTCGAATCTAGTTTGTTATGAGATCGGTAGGATTCGTATCTGGTTAGAGGATCGACGGTTGGGAGAGCTTGTTGACATCTCGAGATTTGGTTGGGGCATAGGCTCCAGGGCTCTAGGCCACTTTCAGATATGATTCATGTTTGGAATCTTACTATTTAAGCTTTCCCACGCCGAATTCCGCAGAGGTATAGGTATCGCTCGGGCTAGGCCGAGTGATAGAAGATATCGGCTAGAAGGGCCGGGTGATGGGATGGCTTGGTTAGGGCCAGGAGACGATGGACGATAACTCGGCTCGAGGCTGAGAGACGATAGACGATAGCTGGCCGAAGGGACCGAGAGATAGCTCGGCCGAAGGCGAGAGACATAGCTCGCGCCTTGGGAACCTTAGCTCGGTGGGGGCTAGGGCGCTCCGACCTACCGAGGTTGATTTATCTCTGGCGAGTGTCGCATGGGATAGGAATCAAGGCTAGTCTTAGCCATGAATACGATTATTATGCATAGCGATTTTACCCTCAATAGTTGCAATCATCCTCAAGGTTGAAACGGGAGAAAGGAAAGAAAGGTGGGGATTAGCCCCTTCTAATTTCTAAAGAAAAAAAAAAAAAGCAAAGCATTAGTTTCTAAGTTATACGGAAGCTATCTCATGTTTGACGAGAGGATCATCAGCCTTTGTATCAGGAGATTAGCTACGACCGGAACCGGACCCTTGAAGCAAAGCCTGTTTCCGAAAATACGGTCTATTAGCCTAGAATTTGGGTCACGGGAAAGCCCGACCTGGTGAAACGATTAGTAATAAAGGAAAACTCGGACGGCGCACGATGCAAAAATGCATGCATGCGTGTGGTACTCGCGCGCGATGCGCAAAGCAGGACTAGGAATAAAACTTCCAACTTGTTCGACCGGGCCGTCAGGGTCCTGGCTCCGGATCCGGGCTTCCGTCTGCGCCCAAGAAATAGGAAAAGCTGAGAATGGATGTCTAGCGTCAAGGATTAAAAGAACGGTTCTGGTGTAATCCAGAAGATTGCGTTTCCGCCTACGTGGATGATGTGTCCTTAATTTTTGATGGAATACTTTTGTTTCTCTGCATCCTCTGGCCAGCTGCTTCCATGATTTTGCTTTCTTTAGTGTAACTGGCCTATTCTAATTGCTGGTGTGGGCATGGAAGAAGGAACTACTTGGTGTTCAAAGCCAGTAGAATGCATATGATCACATCTTGTAAATTCTTCTACTACATATCAACGACCTGATGATTATATATATATATATATATATATATATATATATATATAGAAGTCGGTCATACTTTTATTTAATCAATTCTTCCGTCCGATACTAGAATCTAAATCAAATTTGGCCAATATACCTGAAGAACAAACATTGGTTTTCTTTAAAATGTGTTCCGCAGAAATCATTCTCCAACTCGGGTGCTGTTGGGGCTTCGAATCCGGGCTGACTCCTGGCCGGGACAAAAAGTCCTCGAGCAAGGTGATTTGGAGGGGTGCCCTCTGCGGAAGACCTTCGACGCCCAAGTCAGTGAGATTCACAGCAAGCAACAAATGAGGAGAAGGATCCCGAGAAGAGTTCCTCTAGGGTGGTGCTAGGAGCTCTGTCTGAGCTCTAATGGAGTTTTTCTGAGAGTGAGTAAGTGAAAGAGATGTCTTGAGTGTGCAGAATGCCGTACCTGAGGGATCTGAGGCTGTGATATTTATAGGCGATCACCTGATTCCTTGGACACGTCACAGAGGGTCTGAAAGTTGTTGGGATTCAAAACTAATTCGAATCAGGCTGTTACAGGCCGGTAGGATCCGTATCCGGTTGGTTAGAGAATCAGGCTGTTACAGGGCCGGTAGGATCCGTATCCGGTTGGTTAGAGGATCAACGGCTAGAAAGAGTAGACGCTTTAAGATTCAGTGACTACATAGGCTCTAGGCCATTTCTGGTAGTAGGCATGATTTCCTATTTGAAATCTTGTTAATTTAAGTGTATTCCACAGAGGCGCTTGAGTACCTCGGTCGGGTATAGAAGATGGCTGAATCTGCCGAAGTATGATGAGACTCAATTTACCGAGGTGGATAGTTCGGCCTTCTTGAGATACAGAATGGCTCGGCTATCCGAGTATAACGAGGCCGGCCTACCGAAGCGCAGGATGGTTCGGTGGCGATAGCTCGGCCTGTGGGGGTATGATAATAGCTCGATCAGCCGAGGTATAATAATAGTTGGCCAACTGATAATAGCTCGATCAGCCGAGGTATAATAATAGCTCGGCCAACTGATAATAGCTCGATCACCGAGGTATAATATAGCTCGGCCAACTATTACACGAAAGTAGTTTGGAGGGGGTAGCCTACTCATTGCTGCCTTTCGGATGTGACAGCTATGCGACAGGGTGTATGGGCTAGCCTTAGCCCGATGTCTTGGATTGTATGAACATTAATGCAATGATATTTTTACCCCTCATCACATGCCCCCCACTCCCTAGTTGAAGTGTAACTTCAGATTTAGGGAGTAGAGTCTAGAATAATCCTACCCAGAAGGATTTGAAAAGGCGCAATGATGGCTCCGAAACTGACGGGCCATCAATTCGCTATCATTATTTTTGTTGCACGAAGAGGACACTCTTCGGATTCTGTGAGCGGCGATTGGGGGAGTCTCGCGTGGCAGGGTCTTCGCGTTTACGATACCCATTGTAGGAGCCTTAACGCTTAAGGCAACTTTCTGAAGCGCTGTTTAAAAGGGAGAAAGGAGGCCAGGGCGGCGTCCTTCCCGCAATGCTCTTTCGTTCCTTCCATAGAGACCCTTCTCTTTTCTCTCTTTCCTTTCCACAGATTTGCTTGTGTTTGCTCCTTGGCTGGAGAACATGAAGGGCCCAAACGATGTGGTTTCGGAGATAACTTTGGCGGATCTGGAACGGATACGCCGCCTCTACAGAGTTCCTCAGGATGTCATCCTGTGGCTCCCGAAGGCCGATGATAGGGTAACATCGGAGCCAGGAGCTGGAGTGTTCTGCTACGAGGAAAGCTTGAGGGCAGGCCTTAGGTTTCCTCTTCATCCGTTGGTGCAGGAGATGATGAGGTTTTATAACATATGTCCCACCATGGTAGCTCCAAATAGTTGGGCAATCTCATCGATTTATCTCGATGTGCAGCCGTGTTGGGGTAACCGCAACCCTTCCAATATTCCAGGTATGCTACAACTTAGTTTCTGGGAGGGCCTCTGAGTGGCCTTACATTGGCCCCCGAAAATCTTTTAAGATGATCACAGATAATCCATCGTCGATAAAAGAGTGGAAGTCCCGATTTTTTATAATTGAAGGGAATATCGGCTCGGATTTTCCTCGGGTGTGGGAGCATTATGTGAAGGATCCAAAGGCGCACCCAGAGTTATCCGAGCGGGAGAAGAAGGATTTGATCACCTTGCGCAGTAGTCGAGTACTTCCGGCCATCGCCCTTCTATCAGAGGATGCCCTTTTTGCTGCTGGATTGAGTCCTATCGACCCTCGTGGTAAGCCTTATTTTGCAATCAATGTGCTAAGGTAATTTTAATTTGATTTTTGCACGATTTAATCGATGAATCGCATTGTGCCCATAGCCGAAAGGTCAGCATTTGTAGGCCAAATGAGGGAGGAACTGGGCAAACGCCACAAGAGGTCCAGTTCCAGTGATAAGCACAGGGCCGAGAAGAGGTCCTGCCACTCTGGCTCCCATTCTAGGGGGCCTAGGAAGGATGGCGCTGGCCGCCGTCCCTTGCCGCCGCGGGACAAAAGTGTTGAAGTACCGGCGGATTTACGAACCTTCGGTGCCGGAGGAAGGTCTGTTATTGGGGGGAGATCAGGCTGCCGAGGGGATTCTAAAGGAGGCTATCGAGTCTCTCCCCCACAGATAGTTGTTTTGTCAGATGATGGCGAGGGAGTAGCGCCAGCTCATTCGGTGGTCCCCGTGGTCGGGGTTGCTCGGTCTTCTCTATTGGAGGCCGGTAGTCCTGAAATGTTACAGGTAGACGTGGGAAAGATCCCTGCTTCAATCGAGGTGGGAGAAATGGTTGTGGCTGCCAAAGCTCAGTCTGGGCTACCTATTGGAGAGTCAGCGGAGACCGAAGGGGAAATCGAACCGGTTGAACCGGTGATTGAGCTTGCAGAACGTCTCCCGTCGGAAGGCCCTCCGCCGAAGCACTGGAGGCCCCAAGAGAAACTGAGGCTCTAGCGGAGTCCGCCGGGGCGAAGAAATGTTTGAAGAGGAAGGGGGATCGCCGAGCGAAGGGAATGTCCAAGTTGGGGCTCCCCTCGTCGGAGCTGAAGCACCCGAGGCTCCTCAGATGAGGGCCTTGGTGGAGGAGGTTAGCCGGATGATGGCTCCAGAGGCCGCAACTTCCCAGATCAGCCCTTCGGGAGCGGACTTTCTCTCACACGACCCGAAGGTGGATGACATGTTCGCTGTCTTAATGCGATCTGTGTTCCATAGGGAGAGAGTTCCTCGGCGGGAGGATATGATCCGTGGATCTCGTTGATGTGGCCTTCAGGTATACTGGGGTGCCGAATGAAACCTTCCTCCTCACCGAGATCGATAACCTCGCCCTTACGAAGATTGCCTCGGATTATGCTTCTCGGGTAAGTCGTTATACCGAAACAAAGGTTTTAGTCAGTTAGTTCGGTCGCGTTTTCTCACATGCAATTTTTCCATAGAATGCTTTGATTATGAGGGCGTTAAAATGGTTTGCACTTGGCCATCGGAGCTTGGGCTCAAGCCCGGAGAGAAATCGATTGCCTCAAGGAGAGGGTGGACTCGACAACCACTCTTTCCCGATCCTTGGCGACCTCCCAAAAGGAGCTTGAGAGGATGGGTAAGTCTCTTTCGGCTGCAAGAGAGAGGGCCTCTCAGCTTGTTGTACAGGTCAATGAGCTTCAGGGCTTTCGCGAGCAATCAGACAAGGCCCGCTTGGAGTTGTCGCGAATTCAATCTCAGCACGCCGAGGAGATAAATGATATGCGGAAATGCTTCGATGATAGGTGGAATGAGATGAGGGCTAGGGCGGATAAAAGGCTTGCTGATGAGGAATGTAGGTTCCGGAGGCAGCAGGAACAAATTGCTGACTTAAGCAGAAATTGGGCGACAGTGAAGATCGGGTTAAATGGCAGCAAGGTCAAATTGCTAAGTTGATTGCTGACCTTGCCCAGTCTTGCCTGGAGAATGAGTGTAAACAATCGCGGATTAATAGTCTTAAGATTAGGCTCCAACAGGTGGAGACGGATAAATCAAAGGCTCTCGATGAGTTTGTAGGTTGAACACAAAATGACTCAACGGGAGGAAGAGGTATGTTATCTCCTACTATTTTTCATTTTGGCTTTTCGACTTTTGCCTTGCTCGGCCCTTTGCCTGTAGGTGAGCAAAATGGGGCTTGAGTTTCAGGAGCGGCTGAGGACCTTCGGAGAGGAAATGGCCTCGAGCCACCGAAGGAACTCCAAACTAGAGAAGCAATTGGCCGAAGCAAACGCACAGATCTCCTTGGCGGTGGAGGAATACAAAAACTCTGCTTAATTTACCGAGGAGCGTAGGGCGGCCTGTGCCGATGCGTTTCTGTTCGGCGAGGAGGAGATGCGAGCTAAAATCTCTCAGGCCTATCCGAGTTGGACTTGTCTTTTCTAGAAGCCAAGCATTACGAGACTCGTACCCCGGGGGCCGAGGAAGCCGAGTATGAGGAGATCTCGGATGTTGATCTCGAGGCTATTTTGGGCGTTAATGCGGTTGCCGAGGTATCTCAACGAAGCACTTTCGAAGAGGGCGAACCGAGTCATGCCTCCCCAGATGCTGCTGCAGGAGACGCTGGGTCTGACCCTAAACCTTGATTTTCCAGGGTTATCATATGTATTTTCTGCTTTTTTCTTTTGTAGTTCGATCAATAATCAATAAATGAACCTTTTGTTTTCACCTTGTCGCCTTGGCTGCCGTCTTTTCTTAAGCAATTGTTTATGTGCATTCGGCGATTTTCCCTTCTGCCTACAACAACCCGTATCTCACAACTAGGTTGCCTTTGGCATCTTTTAATCAGGCGCCCTACTCAGCCGACTCTGGGCTGAATTTCACCGAGGAATGTCCTTTCGGGCTTATTCGAAATAGCTCTTCCTAATAGGAGTTGGGATAACTCGGCTATGGTCGAGGTAAAGTAAATGATTTGTCCGAGCTAAAGAAAAGGTGCCTCGGGCCAAGGTACGGAGATTTAGGACTCGGCCCTGCCGAGGTTCCCTAGTCCAAAGCGCAGGTTCGGGCGTAGGGAATATAGCTCCAGGTGACATGATCCGAATGGAGGGAGTTTGGTCCCGAGAAAGGGGGCGCATCCCGAGCGCCTCAATGTTATTAATGATCCTCTTCGACGAGGGGGTGAACTCTTCGTTCTCTGTGAGCGCCTACTGAGGCAGTGACACGTGGCATGTTTCGCGGTAATAGTGTTGGAATTGATGGCCCGGGCGATCGGGATACCCGCCAGGAGTAGTTTAAAAATGGATGGGGGAATGCCATCGTTAATCACCTTTTCAGCTGATCTTCCAAAATTTTTGGATACTGAGATGGCTTCTGAAGGCGAGGGGCGATCGACTGAAGTGCCAACAGGCATCAATGGCCTGGGGGGCCCCATAGGAGCTGCACTACGGTAACCATCGATGGGGAGGTCTTGGCGTCACTATTCGCAGACCGCGAGCGACTCCAGAGGGCGGCCGAGCAATACCTGGCTATTTTATGAGAGAGAACGAGCTCCTTCATCGGGCCAACAGCCGGTTGGAGGGGCAAGTAGCATCCCTCCAGCGATAGATTGCCGAGTTAGCTCTGCGGCGTGGGGGGAGCTCGGCAGCGCCCGAAGAAGATGACAAGCCCCAGTGAGGGCTCATGTACCCCCTTTTCAATGAATGGAATAGAGACTTTCGGCAACCTTTGTATTCGGTGCTACCCTTGAAATGCTTGTTCTCGTTATGTCAGATACACGAACGAGACATTCCTTGAGGGATCTTTGGAGATCCTGGCGAGACTAGGGTATTGCATCCCCGTTTTAGTTGGGGCAAGGGTAGATATCTCGGCTCGGACCGAGGCATAAAATAACGTTCAGTTATACTGAATCAAAGGAGATACCTCGGTTTATTCCAAGTATGGAGGCAATCTCGGCTTAGGCTAAAGATTGAGGAGATCAGGCCAAGGAGGCCGAGGTATAGCCGACAGCTCGGCTTCGTTGAAGTTTGAGGGAGACATTTGGGCATGAGGCTTTGGGAAGCTGCTCGAGTCATGATAAGGCTTTAAGAACCATGGAGTGTATTCCTGGTGACGCCATGGCGCGGGGAATATCACTCAGCCCTGCCGAAGTTTGGAGACTGTTTGGAGATCACTCGGTTTGGTCGGGGCTTGCGAGCTGCCCGAATCCGACCGAGGTTTACGAGATAAGTAAGATACTTCAACCAGCAATAGAGTGTCTTGGTTCGGCTCTGTCCGAGGCAAGAGGTCGGTTCTTTTTTCGACCAAGGTGATGGAAGAGGCTTATGACTTGTCAGAGAATGCCTCGTTTTCTTTCTTGAGCATTTAATTCTTTGGTCGTTTCCAATGCAGGGTTATTTTGCGCACGCGCTAAGCAATCGATCGTTATTGGACGACGTTGCTTTTCAGAGGATTCCCAGATCTGTTCGTATCTCAGGATTTGTGGGATTCGGGGCATTTAAGGCTCTCGATTTGGGATCAGAAAAAGATTTTCTGCCTTCTGCCCGTGACCGGAAAATGCGCTTAGTGCGCCTCGAGACATGATTTCTCGCTTTCCTGGATGTCGCGTGGCCTCATGGGCTTCGGCTCTGGCCAGGCTTACGCACTTCGGCTCTGGCCGGGGCTTCCAATCATAAAAGATGCACTCCGGCTCGGTCGAGGCTTACGCACTTCGGCTCTGGCCGGGGCTTCCAATCATAAAAGATGCACTCCGGCTATGGCTTATACTTCGGCTCCGGTCGGGGCTTGTAAGCTGCCCGAATTCGATCGAAGTTTCTTCGCCCTTTGGTCCGCCGGGGCTTGTAAGCTGCCCGAATCCCGAAGTTTCTTCGCCCTTTGGTCCGGCCGGGGCTTGTAAGCTGCCCAATCTGGCCAATTTCTTCCCTTTGGTCGCCGGGGCTTGTAAGCTGCCCGAATCCGGCCGAAGGCTTGGAGATCACTTGGCCCCCAGCCGTACTGGGGTGCTCGGCCATACCAAGTCTTTATTGAATAGGACTCGGCCCAGAGGTACGAAGGTTTCCTGTTCAAGGAGACAGCTCGGTTGCAGAATTGGTAAGTGGCATCTGTTTTTCATTATGACTTTTGGAGAAGTGATTGTAGCGACCATGCCATGAATCATAGAAGCAATATGCCAACACAGTTAATGGGGCGGGTCTATAGAAGGCGTACTCTACTGATGATATATGCGGAGGTTGTCTGAATTCCATGTCCGGGGAATGGATTTCCCGTCTAGATCTGAAGCTTGTAGGTACCGGGCCCGATGACTTCGCCACTTGATAGGGGCCTTCCCAGTTCGGAGACAGCTTTCCTTATTTTTTGGTTTGGAGACAGACGCCTTTCGGAGGACAAGATCGCCGGGCGAGAAAGATTTCCCTTGACTCTAGAGGCATGATAGCGAGCCACTCTCTGGTAGGCAGCTACTCTGATCCGCTTTCTCTCTGATCTCCTCCAGTAGGTCGAGGTTGGCGCGAGTTGCTCATCATTAGACTCCTCCGAATAACCTTCTACACGAGGGGAAGGGAGCCCAACCTCCACAGGAATAAAGCTTCCATGCCGAAGGCCATTTTGAAAGGAGTTTGGCCCGTGGGCGTCCTCTCGGTGGTTCGGTAAGCCCATAGCATGTGGTGGAGCTCTTCTGCCCATTTGCCTCGTGCTCGATTAAGACGAGCTTTGATTCCCTGCAAGAGGGTTCGGTTGGTTACCTCGGCTTCTCCATTAGCTTGGGGATGTCCCACCGATGTGAGGCGATGAACGATGCCATGATCCTCGTAGAATTTCAAAACTTGGGATTATCAAATTGCTTCCCATTGTCGGTGATGATTGTGTGGGAAGACCGAAACGATAAATAATGGACCTCAGACAAAATCTTTAGCCCGAGCCTCGGTGATCTGGGCGACTGCTTCGGCTTCAACCCATTTGGTGAAGTAATCAATCGCAACAAATAAGAACTTCCTTGCCCTTGCAAGGGAAAAAGGACCGAGGATATCCATTCCCCACTTGGCGAAGGGCCAGGGGGATGATATAGCGGTCAAGTGAGTAGAAGGAGTCTTTGGATGTTAGAATGTCATTGACATGAATCGCAGGCTCGGACAAGGTCGTTGGCATCTTTCTGCATAGTCGGCCAATAGTATCCTTGGCGAAGTATCTTATGGCACAAAGCTCTGCTGCCGAGGTGTTGCCGCATATGCCTTCATGAACCTCCCAAAGCATAATCAGCCTCCGAAGGTCAGAGGCATTTAAGCAGAGGCATAGAGAAGGATTTTGTATAGCCGATCGTCAATCAAGACATAATGGGAGGATTGCATCTTCAGTTTCCTTGCCTCTTTTTGGTCGGCAGGTAGTAGCCCTTCTTTGAGATATTTATATATGGGATCCGCCCAAGATGGCTCGGTGTCGACTTGCATCATCTGATCAGAATCAGCGATGCTGGATTTCTCCAGGACCTCCAAATGAAATTTTTGCTCAAGGTCCATTGAGTCCGCAGTCGCTAGGCGAGATAAGAGGTCGACGTGTGCATTTTTTCCCTTGGTATCCGAATAATTTCAAATTCAGTGAAATGGGATAACAAATCACGCACCTTTTGCAAATACCGAACCATATTGGCTCTCGGGCTTCGAATTCTCCTCGTACTTGGCCTGCCACTAATTGGGAGTCAGTGTAAGCGTTTAGCTTCTCGACTTTGAGCTCCCGAGCGATGCGGAGTCAAATTAAGGCCTCGTACTCTGCTTCATTGTTGGAAGTTGGGAAGGAGAAAGAGCCATACTCAAACGTCGCTCCTTCTGGACTAGTGATGACAAGACCCGCCCAGAGCCGCTCGCACTGGAGGATCTCGGCATGAAGTAACCATGGAGCGTTGAGCTTCGGTTGCTCAGGGGAACCTAAGGTAGAGCCATCCTCGGGTATGGTACACTCCAGGAGGAAATCTGCCAGAACTTGGGCTTTAATGGCTGGACGAGGATAATATTGAATGTCGTGCTCACTCAGCTCCACAGCCCACTTGGTCATCCTTCCGAGGCCTCCGGGATGGATGATAGATCTGATGGGTTGGTTGGTCAGAACCACGGTATGCGCCTGAAATATGGCCGCAGCTTCCGACTGATGTCACCAGGGCCAAGACCACCTTCTCGACCCGGGTATACCTTGTCTCGGCATCCCTGAGCAATTTGCTGACATAATAGATCGGCCTCTGAACCTTGTTATCCTCCCTGACCAGCACTGAGCCGATGGCACTCTCAGAAACGCCAAATATAAGCTCAGCATTTCTCCTTGCTTCGGACTGCTAAGGAGAGGTGGTGAGCCGAGGTATCTTTTAAGATCTTCGAAGGATTTCTGGCAATCCGAGGTCCATTGGAAATTCTTCGCCGACGGAGAGCTTTGAAGAAGGGGAGGCATTTCTCGGCCGATCGAGCAATGAAGCGGCTGAGGGCCGCTATCCTCCCAGTGAGACTGCACTTCCTTGACCGACACCGGAGGGATCATTTGCTGCAGGGCTTGGATCTTTTGGGGGTTTGCTTCAATTCCCCGCTGTGAAACCATGAAGCCCAGGAACTTGTCGGAATTAACTCCGAAGGCATATTTAGTTGGATTGAGCTTCATCTGGTACTTCGAGCGTTGCGAAGCTTTCCGCAAGGTCCTCCACATGGTGGGGCCTCCTTGCTCTTCACCAGCATATCATCAACATACACCTCCATGTTCCGACCGATTTGCTCCTTAAGATTTTGTTGACCAGCCTTTGGTAGGTGGCACCTGCATTTTTCAGACCAAAAGGCATAACTCGGTAGCAATAGATACCTTGGTCGGTGATGAAGGCTGTCTTTTCCTCATCTTCGGGCGCCATTCAGATTTGGTTGTACCCCGAATAGGCATCCATGAAAGTCAGCATCTGATGGCCCGATGTCGCATCTACGAGTTGGTCAATCCGAGGGAGAGGAAAACTGTCCTTCGGGCAAGCTTTATTGAGGTCGGTGAAGCCGATGCAGATCCTCCACTTGCCATTTGACTTTTCACCATGACGATATTTGCCAACCAGTCGGGTAATTGACCTCTAAAGTTGGCTTTGATGAGCTTGTCCACCTCTTCCTCGATAGCTTTCTGACGCTCGGGGCAAAGCTTCTTTTCTTCTGTTTGACTGGTCAAAATGTCTCATCCACTGAGGTGATGGACTAAGACATCTGGACTAATCCCTGGCATATCTGAGGCAGACCAGGCGAACACATCGGCATTCTCCCGAAGGAAATTGATTAAGTCTTGCCGAAGCTTTCCCTTTAGCTGTGACCCGATCTTTATGGTTCGGTCGGGCCGAGCTTCATCCAGCGGCACTTCCTCCGGTTCCTCGGTGGTTCTCCTTGCTGCTCAGCAAGTCTTCATGAGCATCTAGCCCATCCACTTCGGGCTTCCTGGACTACAAGTCGGCGACAAAGCAATGCCAAGCAATAATCTGGCTACCCCGAACAACCCCTACTCCCCATTCAGTGGGAATTTCATGGAAAGATGGGGAATAGAAATGATGGCCTTGAGGGATATCTGCCCGGCCTGCCGAGGATGGCATTGTAAGGGGACCGAAGCTTAGTCACGAGGAAATCCATGAGCATAGTAGCTGTGCGAGGCCAGGTGCCGGCTTGGACCGTTAGAGTAATGACTCCCTCGGGGGTTATAGAGTCGCCCGTGAAACCTACCAGAGTGGATTCCATGGCTCGAAGGTTTTTCGCCTGGAATTTCAGTCTTACAAAGGCATCAAAGTACAAAACATTAATGGAGCTTCCGCTATCAATTAAAATGCGGTGTACATCGTAGTTGTTCATATTCAAAGATACAACCAGAGCATCGTCGTGGGGGTACTGTACCTCCCAGGTCTTCATCAGAGAAAGCAAGCTCGTCGACTCGAGCCTTCTTCGGCAGATTTTCCCCCTCACTCGGCCCAGACGATGGAGAGTCGATCGCGCTATCATGTTGACATTGCCAATGACCGAGGATTCGTGGAGGAAGCTGGCGATTCAGGTTGACGACCTCCCTCATTCGCTGGCTCAGGTGGCCCTCTGAATCGGTCTAATCTGTCCCACCGATTAGATTTTTTCAGAGCTGCCAGCACTCTTCGGTATCATGCCCGTGGTCTTGGTGGAAGCGGCAGTACTTGGTCATGTCCCTCCGACCCCGTTACCTCGGAGGGAGGAGGCCGAGGAATCTGGCGCTCGATCTCCATCAGAATCTGCCCTTGGCGCAGTGAGAGGGGTATAGCGGTCGAACCTTCGAGCTGGGCTCCGGGTCCGGTCTTGAGGTGGCGGAGGGGCTCCATGGCGGCGAGGCGGGCTTGCGCGGCGGTAGGCTCGATGCTTGTCGGAGCTTTTCACCTCCTTCTTCTTCTGCCGCTCGGACTGAGCCGATTCTTGACTCCTCGACTCTGGCATACTTGTCTAGAGACATCATGTCCGAAAGGCTCTTCGGGTAGTTGACCTCCAGGGCCAAATAAAAGTCTCCGCCTTTGATACCCCTCGGCCAAGGCGGACATGGCCACCTCGTGATTGAGGTGGTCGATTTTTAGCAGGCCATGTTGAAACGGCCGAGGTAGTTCTTCAGGGATTCCCTCTCTTTGCTTAACTTCGAGAGGGAATCAGATCTCCACGGTGACACGGCTGCTGACAAATTGGCTGATAAACAGACAGCTCAACTCGTCAAAAGAATTAATAGAACCTGGCTTCAGGCTGTTGAACCAGGTTCGAGCAGACCCTCTAAGGGTAGAGGGAAAAGCACGAATCGCATCTGACACTCCATGGAACATGATGACTTGAAGCTGCAGAGGTGTCATCGGGATCAGTAGATCCATGGTAGGGCTGATGGTAGGAGCTTGACATGAGGGGGAATCACTTCCCTCATGATCCTCTCGGTGAAGGGGATGCCCTGATCCGTCTTCGGCTAGGACAGAGGAGCATGCCTGACGGTCTAAATCCTGACGCCATTCCGTCGCATCTCCTGATCTGCTGCCTGATTCCTTCGTCCAGAGTGACAGGAGGGATCGGGTGATGGGATGGCGAGCGGTGTCAATCTTAGGAAGACACCGGGGAGTGGGAGCGAGCCTGACGGGATCTGAGCGGGCTCCCTCCTTTGGCCTGGTGGGGCATTGGCTTCGCCCTTTCAGGTCGGTGAAGGTAATCCGCTGCCCCGAGCGGATTAGAGGGAAGAGTTACTGGAGGAATGGGGGCGGCCTCTTCTTCATGAAGTGGCAGAACAGGAACCGCCGGGTGGGGAACCCTTTGAGCTCCTTGAACAAGCTGGGTCAGGGCCTGGACCTGCTGAACCAGAGCGGCGAACTGGTCCAGGGTCACCGCCGGAGCTGACGGTGAAGGGGTTTCAGCTGGTGGCGGTAGCAGGGCTCCGCCGTTGGTTGGATCAGGCCTCTGAGATGCAGCTGATCCTGAGCCTCAGAGGGCTCTCTTCTGGTTGGCCATTAGAGGATTTTTCTTTCGATCTGGATCCTTGTCTCCTAGAATACAAGTTTACGGACTTGCGGCCCTTCCTCTAGCGCCAATCTGCTGCCGCGGAAATCCGTTCTCCGACTCGGGTGCTGTTGGGGCTTCGAATCCGGGCTCGACTCCTGGCCGGGACCTGCAAAACAGTCCTCGAGCAGAGGGTGGTTTGGGGGGGTGCCCTCTGCGGAAGACCCTCGATGCCCAAGTCAGTAGATTCACAGCAAGCAGACAAATGAGGAGAAGGATCCCCGAGAAGAGTTCCTCTAGGGGTGGTGCTAGGAGCTCTGTCTGAGCTCTAATGGAGTTTTTTTGAGAGTGTGAGTGAGTGAAAGAGAGGTGTCTTGAGTGTGCAGAATGCGTACCTGAGGGATCTAAGGCTTGTGATATTTATAGGCGATCACCTGATTCCTTGGACACGTCACAGAGGGTCTGAAAGTTGTTGGGATTCGAAACTGATTCGAATCAGGCTGTTACAGGGCGGTAGGATCCGTATCCGGTTGGTTAGAGAATCAGGCTGTTACAGGGCTGGTAGGATCCGTATTTGGTTGGTTAGAGGATCAACGGCCAGGAAGAGCTGACGATGGTTCAAGATTCAGCGACTACATAGGCTCTAGGCCATTTCTGGTAGCGTAGGCATGATTTTCTATTTGAAATCTTGTTAATTTAAGTGTATTCCGCAGAGGCGCTTGAGTACCTTGGTCGGGCTGAGGTATAGAAGATGGCTGAATCTGCCGAAGTATGATGAGACTCAATTTACCGAGGTATGATAGTTCGGTCTTCTTAAGAACAGAATGGCTCGGCTATCCAAGGTATAACGAGGCTCGGCCTATCGAAGCGCATGATGGTTCGGTGGCGATAGCTCAGCCTGTGGGGGTATGATAATAGCTCGATCAGCCGAGGTATAATAATAGTTCGGCCAACTGATAATAGCTCGATCAGCCGAGGTATAATAATAGCTCCGCCAACTGATAATAGTTCGATCAGCCGAAGTATAATAATAGCTCGGCCAACTGTTACACGAAAGCAGTTTGGAGGGGGTAACTCATTGCTGCCTTTTGGATGTGATAGCTATGCGATGGGGTGTATAGGCTAGCCTTAGCTCGATGTTTTGGATTGCACGAACATTAATGCAATGATATTTTTATCTCTTATCACAATGTATTCATAATTTAATGTTCAACTTGATGAGATATATCATATAGGCAACAATCTATCATGATGGATTGCCTAGAAGCAGTGAAGTTAATTTAATGTTTGGACTATTGTGTCTTACGCTTATGTTGCGTTTGGTGCATCGTTAGATAATCCTGAAAGGTAATATGGATTACCTACAAGATATTACCACTGAATAGATTACCAGTAATGTTGATTACTATGTTTGGTATACACATGTAATGCTACAATAATATTGATTACTATATTTGATATGACAAATAGATTATCAGTTATATAACATTAAATTCCTAAAATACTCCTAAATTAAATTTATTAAAAAATGTATATTATTATATATTGATTAAAAATTATATTGATAAATGATAATGTTTATCTTTAATGATTCTTAAATTAAAAAATATATTATTTTGTATATAACAAAAGGAAAGAGACTGGATCTAATGTTTTTATGAAGTTCTCGGTTCACGTGAAGATGATTTTCGATAGATGAAGCGGAACATGCAGGAGATAGGAATCGAGGTCCTCCTCGTGGCTCATCGGGTACTATCCCTCATGGCTTATCGGGTACTGTTGCTGAAGCAACCAGTGAGGATGCCGAAGGCCATCGATCGGAAGAAGTTCCATGGTGTCTGAAGACGGACGTGGAGCCGTTGGGCGGTAGAGATTGCGATCTGACTCGACGGAAGAGAGTGTGGCTTGGGACCTTCAACACAAAGGTTTCAGTGAGGTTGGTAGAGAAGGAGATCAGAAGAGAGCGATCAAAGGAAGCAGAGGCAATTTTGTTAAAAAAAACATCAGATTACCATATCTCTAATGGATAGCTATTCCTTCCTAAGGTAATATGGATTATCTCTCATGATGTAATCTAGATTACCACTACAAGATAGAATGCCATTCAAAACATATACCAACATAGTTATCTGATAGGCCTCATTTAAATTACCTAGATTATCGGCTATCAAATGCAACCTTAGGGTAAAATGACTAATCCTCTTTTTCGAAGTCATTTATAGTGTTGCAATTAATTCTTTAATTTGGATGAAATATTAACCTTTCATATTAACTGTCTGCAAAGTAGTTGTAATTAACGCAGTCTATTTCCATTAACGTAAAAAATAAAAATTTATGGCCAACTAAACCAACCATATATGATCAACCATCAAAAATTCCTATTTTGCATAATCTAGAGTCAATAAGGAAAAATTAGTTGATATGTCACTTCTCTATCGGCTTGTGGAGATTAGAGGTGGGCACGGCCCAGCACGGCATGAACCGGGCCGTGCCTGGCATGGCCCGGTATGCTACAAAATCGGACCGTGCCAGACACGATCCATTAAACTGGGCCATGCCGAGCTCGAAAAATCTGGCTTGTGGACCAAGTCCAGCATGGCCCGAGCATGCCAGGCACGACACGACCTATGTGCTAGCCTAGCACGGCCCATAAGGGCATGACCCTTATGGGCCATGCTGGCCCACAAGGGCCTGGGCCAAAATCATGAAGATCATTAGCCATTTATCCTTCGATCGCCATTTTTTGGCTCGTCAAAGAAGAAATCCCGCTCCATCTATCGAGGCCTCCTCCTTCGGATCCAACACCACTTTGTCCTTCGACGACTCCCAATCCACCCCCAAATCCATCCTCTGCCCGTGCCCCAACCACCGCCCGGCAAAATCAGCCTCCATTAGTGGTGGCAAAAAGTGGTGGTCCTCGTCGTCGACGGACTGCCCTCCGACGGAGAGGGAAGGAGAGGAGAGGGTCACGCGGCGAGAGCTGGAGATCATTCTCTAGTGACTGGGGCCAGACCCATCGATGGAGGAGGAAGTGGTGGCTATGCTCATCGAGGCGGACCGCGGCAGCAACGAGAGCATCCGGCTGGAGGAGATTGTGGCCTTGGGGTCAGCCTTCGGGCCCCCGTCGCGTCGGAGCTTCGAGAGACGTTCGTCGTCTTTGATGCCGATGGCGACGGCAAGATCTTCGCTGAGGAGCTACTCGCGATGTTCATTACGCTTGGTGATGAACGGTGTATGCTGGCGGGCCGTGCCAGGCATAGCATGTCTGGGTCGTGCCTAGCATGGCTCGTGTTATGCCGTGCCAGGCACGACCCAGCCAAAAATGGGCCGTGGGCCGTTCCAGGTAGCCAAAATTTTTTTACGAGCCGTGCCAGGCATGACCTAAATCTTTTTTAGGTTCGGCGGGCCTGGGCCATGTCGTGCCAGACATAGCCCAGTGCCTATCTCTAGTGGAGATATTCTAGCATTCTTTTTTGGCAAAAAAAATGAAGAAGTTAGGCACTTCTCCATCAATTTATTAAGAAATTAAATATTTATAGGTACATACAAAAAATAAAAGAAAGAAGATTATAATGAAAGGGAGATAGTAGAGGGAGGATTTAAGAAGAGGTAAGGTGAAAAAAATACAAGAAGACTATAATCAAAAAAATGATTTGGGGAAAGAAGCTACAATAAAAAGATAAGGACTCTATGAAATTGCTTGAGAAAAGATGAGATTGGGATAGAAATAGATGCGGAGACTTTTGAAGAATTAAGCTACTGAAGGAATTTTTTGTTTTAAAAAATCTTTGCACTTCTCTCCAACTATATTCGCTGCAAATCATATTGACAATTAATCCTATGCTTTTCTAAAATTAGTTTTGATATATCTTTTTCTTCAATTTTGCTATAAGTCTTAGGTTTTGGTTGGCCATTTTGTAGAAGATAATAAATCTTTAATGGAAAGCCAAACTCTTTTTGCGAATAGGCATCTTATAAAATACGACTTACAAATTCTATTAAAGCTTCATAAAAAGAGAAGTCATTGCTTACAAACTAATTTTTTTTTGCAAAAACCTTCCCAATATGCAATTTGTTTCTTAAGGCTAACTATAGGAATACTTTGACTTACAAAGGCAAAGCAGATTTTCAGATAAGATTTTAAAATTTCTATATCACACCTTCACAATTTAGGTGCTTATAAAAGGAGTAGATAGAGAATGTACCATTACTTGTAAGCTTTCAGTTGAGCATGTCTTCAATTCTGATTGGTTTGAAGGGAGCTATGAGCCGTAACAAAGATTTAAGATGATCCGCATCTTTCCTTAAAAGAGGACCAAAGAGTTTAATATCTCAGTCAAAGAATGGTCACTTCCATCGAAATGGAGTAATTATGCTTCACAATATTTTTGTATAAGCTGTTGATGTTGGCTCCATTCAATTTTTTTTTAAAAAAAGCTAATATTTTGATCATTTTCTAATACGAAGGCAGAAGAGTTTCAAAATATCTCTTGATTTATGTAAATATCCCTCTAAATTGGTGAAAGACCAATTGGAGAGGCTTTCATTGGTTTGTGAAAATTATCCAACATGGACGGCTGAAAGCCTAAAATGCTTCAAATTTGCAAGACAAAGTATTTTTATTTAATTCATGTCTTAATTAAACCATGTTATCATCCAATTTCCTAATGAACTGCCAGGACATGAATTGTAATTTTTAAAATTCAGAATATAAAGAATAGCATTTAAAGGCGTCCAATCTGTTAGCCTGGAGACAACTCAAACAGAAATGAAATTAAGAAAAATATAGTTACGCTATGTTTTGCTGTTGTGATGGGTGGTATCGGTGGTGACGGTGGAGGTGCGGTTGAGAGGTGACCGTGGAGAAGATTAACATGCATGCATTATTCGTCAGGCGACAGCAAAACATTTTTCTAGGATAGTAGCAGACTTACAAGACAATTGTGCAACACAAGATTGAGTTGGAATAGCACAAGAGAAAGCTAACTGCTACAGCCCCATAAAATAATGGTCCTCTGCCTTGTTGGAGATAAGGGAGCAACATTTCCCAAGTTCTGGCCAAATTGAAGCAGGTCCATCATAACTATTCTGAGAACGTGATAGAGATATAGACTAAAAGATATGCTTTATGTCTTTACATTTTTAATGAGAATTCATTTTGAGCAATGTGTGCCATTTACTATATATGTGCATGTGTCTAGTATTTCCAAAGAGTATTTGATCTAGTGTGTAGAGTACGGCTTACACACAGAAGACTAGATCATCGGTTCTTTTGGAATACAAGTTTATTGTTCACAGTTTTAGATGGAATTGGACACACCATCAGTAGAACTGTAGCACAAATTTTAGTAGGTCTGTCTTGACTACGGGGAATGGTTTATTCTAACTATTTGTGCTAGTACCTTTGTGTATTGAACAGGACCCAGTTGAGTTGATTATTTTATACTGACTTTATAAAATAATTTAGAACTCATGAATATTATGATTACTTATGCTCTTAATCTGAATTCTATTACTAGACACGTGTGTAGTGATTATTGCTTGATTACACATAGAGTGAGATTCTATATGAGTCAATAATCTCAGTGGGTTGGGCAATAACATTATATATATGGTGAACATTAATAGTTGAAGGAATCCACGTCCGGTTAATTTGGACTGATGATATCCCCTTGAGAAAGCTTATAAGTTTTGATCGTATCAAATCTTGCAAGTGGATTTTGAATCCGATACGTCAAATAAGTTAAGTGGATAAGTCTCAAGGATAATAACAGCCAATTAAATTATATTATCAGTATTTAAATTTAATTGATGGATATCTGTAATCTTAACGTGGGGAGATAATAAGTATTTAATATTAAGGCTCGAAATATAAATTCAAATATGATTAGGAGTACAATTATAATTCTTTAGTGGAATGAATTATAATTTACGTAATTAAATCCTAACCCGGGATAGGATTAGGAGATTTAATTACGTGGGAAGTCCTTTTCATATTTGCCTATTTGGTCCCTGTTGTAGCCCTATAAATACCCTCTCAATTGGTTGCTAGGGTTAACGCTTTTGAGAAAAAAGAAAAGCAAGAAACCCTAGGTCAGCCGAGAGAGATCCCACCATCTTGAGAGAGAAGAAGGTATTTCGGGAATACGGCGGAAGGCCAAAAGGTTGAGGTCGAGCAATCAAATCAAGTGTTCCAGCGTTCAAGTCTGAAGGTATAATCTTATACTCATAGATTAGAACGGTAAAAGATTTTTGCATTACTCATATACGCTATAGCCGTGATCTTGGGGGTATTCTGCGCTCCCCAACAGAACATTCTTGGTTGTGACGACGTATCTTTAGGACTTTAACGGTGTTGTTTTGTTATGGAGCTTAACCAAATTGTTTTTGTGTTACGTTATCTTTCTAGTTAACTTGTGAAATGAGGTTGTTAACTGGACATGACAACTTTGAAGTCCTGATTTAGTGAACGTATTTTGACAGTGAGTTGGTGCTGACTTGATCAGTGAACGGATATTCTAATGCCCAATTAAATCCTGGTTTAGAGAACAATTTTGGCTTGGTTTATTTCAAGTGACAATATCATTCCAATTTGTTATGGTCGCCTTTGACTCATCCTCTCATGCTTTAGACTTTGTTTGGATTTTTGAAGGGAAAGGAAGGAAAGAGTAAAAGAAAAAGGATGAAAGAGGAAGGAAGGGAAAGAAAGGGTTATTCTTCTTCTTTTGTTTGGAAAGAATGGAAGAAAAAAAGAAAGATAATATATATCAATTATCTTGTTTGGATAAAGAGGGAAGAAAAGAAGGGAAAGAGTTATATGACGATTATATTCTTTCAGAACAGGGAATGAACCGTGAGAATGAAAGAATGAAGAATAGAAAATGAAGGGATATCAATCCTAGTTTATATAAATAATATATTTTGGTCTATATAAAGTATAATATATTTTTTTCTCCTCCAGCTTACCCCCTGATTCGGGGGTTAACAAATTTATCTTTATTGAGGGAGAAAGAAGGGGAAGCGGTTACTCCCATTCCCTTCCTCCTCTTTCTTTCACCTTCCTCCCAAACAAAGTAATTTATGACTTTTTTCCTTCTCTTCCATCCCCTTCCCTCTATTATCTTCCATCCAAACAATTCGTTAAAGACTTTACTTCCCAACCTCTTAGATAAGTTGCAATATTTTTCAATTTTCAGAAGCATTTATCAGGATGCTTGAATATAAAACATCATATTAGTTAAAAAAAAGGTTTAAATAACTTTCCTGCCTCAGTTTTGTTGTGGAGGGCAACTCAATTACCATAGTAGCTTGGTTTAATGGTTACTCAAAATGTATACCTTGATTATTAAAAAACGTAAAAAAGAAAGAAAATATAAAGATGAAAATATATTGTACTTTATATAGACTAGGCTGGATAATAACAGAGATTTTAGAAATATTAAAAATCATACAAATATACAAAATATTTTAAAAATATTTCAACAAATTATATCAAATATTTTGAATCTTAGAATCTTATTAAATCATATCAAATATCCTGAATCCTAAAATCTCATCAAATTATATTAAATATCTTAAAATTTTAGCAAATATTCTAGTGAGAATATTCTTGGCATCCCCTTAAACTCAAGGTGGTAAAGCAGAAGTCATCCTGAGTTTGAAAATTGAATTATGAAAACATTCAAGAGGATGAGTTTTAGTGAAGATATCAGCAAGTTGATCTATGGAGAATACTAAGCAAAATGTGAATTGTCATGAAAAAATATTGGCCGATAAAATGACAATCAATCTTAAAATATTTGGTTCGCTTATGAAAAATATCATTATGCGTGGCCACAAAAGCTCAATAGTGATATAAGCTAGAGCATGATATTATGCCTCTGTAGTAGAGCAAACAACAATTATTTGCTCTTTGCTTTGCCAAGAAATTAAGTGAATTTTCAAGAAAAAAATAACACCCCATGATTGATCTTCTATCAATGAAATTATCAGCTTAATCAGCATCAGAGAATGCTCGTAATTCTAGAGAACAATCGGATAAGTGAAGGTCATGAAACTTTGACATATCATAAAATAGAAATGACAACATCAAAATGAGTGGATCGAGCGGTGGTCATGAATTGACTTACAATATGAACAATATAAGATATGGAGAACGAAGACGGCAATTCCTCCGACAGCTCAGACGTCGAACGTCGTCGGAGAGCATTAACCCGCGGACAGCGGGTCTCTCTCCTCCCTACCTAGCTGTGCCCTCTTTCTAACGGTGCGTTTGTCTTCCTTTCCAATGATCAATTTCAGCGGTCCCAGCTGGAGACTCTGCTGTGGTGGATACGTGGTATCTCCTACGAACCTCCACTGGCCTCCCCAAGACCGTCACGGCAACGGCTTTTCAGCCTTCCTGTACCCAGCTGTCGGATCTTTTATGGTGGGTTTTGATCAGACACCTCGTGTTACGTCGGAGCTCATATATATCTGGAACTCCGGTCTGCAAGACTGCGGAAATGCCAACAGGAACCGGCTCCCAGAAGAGGCCCGCTGAACTACTCGATATCTCTTCGAGCCCCAAGAAGTCCAAGATTTCCGGTGCTGCAGCTTCCGCCACTGCGTCTGCTCCTGCCCAGGTCCATGGAGAACAAGCTGCCTGCAAG
Organism: Calamus simplicifolius; assembly: GCA_900491605.1. Classification (NCBI taxonomy): domain Eukaryota; kingdom Viridiplantae; phylum Streptophyta; class Magnoliopsida; order Arecales; family Arecaceae; genus Calamus; species Calamus simplicifolius. The sequence goes on from UESW01004312.1 coordinate 23,364, forward strand.
GAACCAGCAGACGCTGCCGAGAGGTCTCAGCCCAGCCATGGAGCTGATCAGTGCTCGGATGCTGGCGGGTCTTCGATCGTCCTCGTCGTGCAAGGTAGAGCTAGCCACCCGAGGAAAATGAACATGGCAAAACCAAGGATTAGAGAACGTATGGGTGTTGAATTGTAATGTAGTTTGTGTGAAGGATGTGAATGAGATTAGTCCCACATTGAATAGCTAGAGAATTGGATGCTCATTTATATATGTTGGTGGACTCTTTCTCTTGTGGATGAGTTTTTTAAACTAATATTCGGTTATGCCCAAGAGACGTATCTGAATACAACCCTTCCCAATCCGACCGTTTTAAATTCTCTATAAAGATAAAGGATGTTCTCAATAGAAGATTATCGCTTGCAAACGATAATCTTGGAGTTGTATCCTGAAGTGTTCTTTGCGGATCCCCATTTGCAATCTATAGTGGGGGCAAATAAACGGGCAAATAACACTAAAAGGATAGTGTTCATTCACGCCTCAAATCCAGATTCCCCGTACAATTATCTCCAACAAATTAAGTTGGCGTTCTTGAAGGTTCTTTGTGGTGTCAGGGAGCTAGATTGCCTGTCCGCCTCACATGACTACGGGAGCGAACTCGTTCTTGCAGAGGGACTTAAGTGATGGATTTCTTGTACGTTAATTCTCCCCACTTTTCAATGGCAGTCTGTCATGCCCCAGACCCAATGTGGGATTCAGGGTGGCAACCCACCACATGCCTGGCATGCAAGGCATCCTGTAACAATCCAATTTATTCAAGGAACGATACTACCACTATGTCATTCAGAGTCAAATATTTTAATATAAGCCATAATTATGAGTTTTGGGCTATATGCCCATTATACATAAATCAATGGGGTTATAACAAAATGTTGGATCTTAATTTCCTCTGATAGAAGCTCCAACTACCCAAATCCCATTCTTCAGTCTTGCGGCTCTAAAAAATATTGTGAGATTTATATGAGCTCACACTCAATAAGTAAGCCTACTATCATATATAAATCATTTCTCATTTCAAGATATTATCAAATCACATTTTCATGTATAAAACTTCAATCTTAAATACATTCATCATGTTATCAAAACATGCATGTCATCGGCTCAAATAATTTTGGAAGTTAATTATACAATAAATGCCGAAATATGCAATGTAAACAAACCCATTGTATTCATATTATTATTTTCTTATGTGTCCCACGGCCCTACAACACCCATCTGGTGTATCACTCTTTAATGTCCCCTAGGAGGAAGGGTCTTGGTACCAGCGTTATGCCATATATCATAATCAATCACAATATATCCTCTAGATGTGTGTGCATTATGCCATATATCAATCACATCACATCCTCTAGATGTGTGTCTTCTATCTCTCCCTATGGAGATGGGTCCCGTATCTCTCGGTATTTCACATCATATGAGAACCGCGGTGACACATATCATCATCATATTTGCATAGCACATCATGCATCATCATGAGCATAAGCTCCTCATGTCACATATACAGTGGTCTGTACATTCATAGCATAAAATACATCAATAGTACTAGTATATTTTGCAAAGCCAAAATAATCACATTATTCAATGTTTGCATATTTATAATTTATTATTTTACAAAATATTAGTAATCACATATAATTATAACATATACCCAATTGTATACTCATGGTACTATTTATCAAATTAAATAGTAAAATTTCATTTTGTCTCATTTTTCAAATAATGCAATATATCAATATAGCATTTAAAAACATAATTTTCATATTTTAATAAATTATAAAAATTATAATAAATGACTTACTTACCTCAATACGCTAATCCCAAACTGTAAATCAGCTATGTGGACATCTGGTTACCTACAGCATTAATTTCCATAATTAAATCTTTAAAATTGGAATAATAAAGCATCCCCTAAGGTTTACCCAGTCTAATCCTGGGCCAACTTTAGGCTCGAATATCTTCCAATATATAAGCCCGAATGGGAAAATAAAAATACCCCAAGAAACTAGAATCAACACCAATCGGGCTATATTTTTATTTCTTCATTCCCGGCCCAATATGCGGTCCAAAATGCGGCCCAAAGATGGCTCGAGTCAGCCCAACAGGGCCCAACGTGGGACGCCCAGCCGGCCCACGTCTTCTCTTCCCCACGCGCCTCCCCTGTTTCACCCGAAATAGGGGAGAGCCGTGCCAGCGGCCAGGGCCGCCGCCGGCCAATTCCTGGGTAGCCCGGCCGCCAGCGATCAGGCCAAAGCCGGCGACCGCCTCCCTTCCCTCTCTTTCTCCCTCTATTTCTTTTCCTCTCTCTTTCAACCCGTCGCGGCTTGGAGTCGTGCCGGTAGCACGGCCAGCCACCACGGCTGGTCGGACCCTCACCGGACGGTCGCCGCCACCAGTGAGGGCCACTGGCCGCCGCCCAGGCCTGGCGAGGCGACGACCACTCCGCTGGGCCTGAACCAAGCCGTGAACAGACTTGGTTCCGCCTCTCTTCCTCTCTCATTCCCTCTCATTCTCTCTCTGTTTCTCTGTCATTCTCCCTGCTTCTTACCTTGAGGCTGGGGGGGGGGGGATGAGAATGGAGAAGGAGGGGTGCTCCCCCTCCTTATATCGTGGCAAGGGGAGGGTTAGCCCCTCCCCTGTGCTCGTGAAGGGGGCGCATCGGTGCCCCTTTCTTTGACTGCTACGGCGCCCCTCCGCTGCGGCCATCAACAATGGCGGAGGAAGGGGCGGCGCCTCCCTTCCTCGTCAACAATGGCGGATCCTCACATGTGAGGATCCAGGGGTTCACATTCTTCCTCCTTATAAAAATTTTGGCCTCGAAATTGGTGTACTTCAAATAACATTTAGAATCCAAAGCTTTGATCATATGATTAATCTTCTTTCCATTTACATATGCTATGTTACAAACAATTGAGGATATTTCTCTTTAATTTCCTCCTCAAGCTCCAAGTAGCTTCCCTCTCAGAATGGTTACTCCACTGAACCTTGACATAGGAATGCTACGCCGTCTTAAAACTTGATCCTTGCGGTCCACAATACGCACAGGATGCTCCTCATATGTTAGATCCTTCCTTAACTGCATGGGCTCAAATTCTATCACATGGCTGGGGTCAGAAATGTACTCCTCAACATGGATACATGAAATACATTGTGTACCCCAGAGAGTGCCGGAGGTAATGCCAGGCTATAAGCCACCTCCCTACTTTGCTCAGAATCTCAAATGGCCCAATGTATCGTGGACTCAGTTTACCTCTAATCCCAAATCTCATCACATTTTTGGTTGGTGATATCTTCAGGAAGACATGATCTCCAACATGAAATTCTAGCTCCCTTCTTCTCACATCAGCATAGCTCTTCTGTCGGCTCTGAGCTGTGCGGAGTCGTCCCTTGATCAGTTGCACCTTTTCTACTGTCTGCCGAATCAGCTCAGGGCCCAACAATTTTCTCTCTCCCACATCATCCCAACATAAGGGAGATCTGCATTTCTACCATACAAGGCCTCAAATGGAGCCATCTGGATACTGGCTTGGTAGCTGTTATTGTAAGCAAATTCCACTAAAGATAAGTGGTTGTCCCAAGCACCACCCAAGTCCATCACACAGGCTCGCAACATGTCCTCCAGGGTCTGTATGGTTCTCTCAGACTGGGGGATGGAAGGCTGTGCTGAAGTTCAATTTGGTCCCCAGAGCTCTATGAAGACTCTTCCAGAATTGGGACACAAACCTAGTATCCCGATCTGATACAATAGATACGGAATACCATGAAGCCTCACAATTTGCTCAATATACATGATGGCCAATCTCTCACTGGAAATCCCAACTCTGAATGGCAGGAAATGGGCTGACTTCGTCAATCTGTCTACAATGACCCATACCGCATCATTGCTCCTAGGGGTCTTAGGCAGACCAGTCACGAAGTCCATAGTGATCTTCTCCCATTTCCATTGTGGAATCATCAGAGATTGAAGGGGTCCCGCAGGCCTTTGATGCTCAGCCTTCACTTGCTGACATACCAAACATTTGGCTACATACTGAGCAATCTCTCTTTCATTCCTTTCCACCAAAAGTTTTCTTTTAGGTCTTTGTACATCTTGGTACCTCCTGGGTGCACCGTATAGGGAGAATAGTGGGCCTCCTTCAGAATCTCTGCTCTTAGTTCCTCCACATTTGGCACACAGAGCCTATCATCAAATCTCAGGGATCCATCCTCCATTATAGCAAATTCATTTTGAACCCCTGACTTCACAGCTTCTTTAATCTTTTGCAGGTCCAAGTCTTCTTTCTGGGAGGACTTGATCCTGTCTAACAGAGTTGGTTGGAGTACAAGTGCTGCCACAAGTCCATCGGACCGTTGTACTCGCAATCCAACCTCCAGCTTCTCAAGATCCCTCTGGATGTGAGGCTGAGAGGTGATCATAGAAGCTAACTCCGAGGAGGACTTCCTACTCAAGGCATCAGCTACCACATTGGCCTTCCCTGGATGATAGTGCAGGTTCAGGTCATAATCTTTTAGTAGCTCCATCCACCTCCTTTGCCTTAAGTTTAACTCCTTCTGAGTGAAGATGTACTTCAGACTTTTGTGGTCTGTGTACACATCACATGCCTCTCCATATAGATAATGCCGCCAGATCTTTAAGGCAAAAATCACAGCGGCCAACTCCAGGTCATGAGTAGGATAATTTTGCTCGTATGGCTTTAGCTGTCTGGAGGCATAAGCTATCACCTTCTCATTTTGCATCAGAACACATCCCAATCCCTTCCGAGAAGCATCCGTGTATAGAGTGAATCCTCCAGATCCTGACGGAAGGGTAAGGACGGGGGCTGACACTAGGCGTTGTTTCAGCTCCTGGAAACTTCTCTCACACTCCTCAGTCCAGTCAAACTTCGCTTGCTTTTGGGTCAAGCGAGTCAGGGGTAGAGCAATGCGAGAAAAGCCCTCCATGAATCTGCGATAATATCCAGCCAGCCCCACGAAGCTTCTGACTTCAGATACATTGGAAGGTCGACTCCAGTTTACAACTGCCTCAATCTTCTTTGGGTCCACAGTTATGCCATTTTTAGATATTACGTGACCCAAGAATGATACTTGGCTCAACCAGAAGTCACACTTCTGCAACTTGGCATAAAGCTTTTTCTCTCGAAGAGTTTGCAGAACAATCTTCAGGTGGTCCATGCTCCTCCTGGCTTTTAGAATACACCAGGATGTCATCAATGAACACCACCACAAACTGGTCCAAGTATGGCTTAAAGATTCTGTTCATCAAGTCCATGAATGCTGCCGGGGCATTAGTTAACCCAAACGGCATCACCAAGAACTCGTAGTGGCCATACCTAGTCCTGAATGCTGTCTTAGGCACATCTCCAGCCTTGACCTTGAGTTGATGGTATCCTGACCGAAGATCAATCTTCGAGAATACCCGAGCTCCTTGGAGTTGATCGAACAGATCATCGATCCTCGGCAAGGGATACTTGTTCCGCACTGTTACCTTATTGATTTCTCGGTAATCAATGCAGAGCCGAAGACTCCCATCTTTCTTTTTGACAAATAATACTGGAGCACCCCAAGGAGAGACACTCGGTCTGATAAATCCCCGGTCTAGGAGCTCTGCAATTGGTTCTTCAACTCTTTTAGTTCAGCTGGGGCCATACGATAAGGGGCCTTGGATATAGGTCCAGTGCCAGGGACCAAATCAATGGTGAACTCCACTTCCCGGTCTGGAGGCAATTCGGTCAAATCATCCGGGAAGACGTCAGGAAACTCCATAGCCACTGGAATATCCTCCAACTTGACCTCTTCCTGCTGAAGGTCCTTGACCACAGCAAGAAACCCTTGGCCACCTTTCTTCAAGTATTTGGCAGCCCGCAGTGCTGATACAAACACTGAGGCCAGGTGTTCCTGGCTTCCAGTAAAACTGAATTCAGGCTGATTAGGGATTTTGAAGATCACCATTTTCCTGAAACAGTCTACCGAAGCATGATAGGAGGCCAACCAGTCCATCCCAAGGATAACATCAAAGGACTTTAGTGGAAGGACGATTAGATCAGCCTCAGCCTCTTGTCGCCACGTTGATCTGGCAGGATCTGCATACAGACTCCACCCTCATAACATCTCCATTTGGGAATGCAATGAGCAACTCTTGTTCTAGGGGAACGGGTGTCAACGATGCATTATTGGCAAGATAAGCATCAGATATAAATGAATGCGTGGCACCCGGATCTACTAAAGTCTGAGCATAAGTGTTGCCTACTTAATTGTCCCTGATCACAAAGTTTAGTTGTCTTAGATGTCATATAGCTGATCCTATTTATCCTTCATGATCAATGCATTATATCGCATATGAACAAATAATCTTAAAGGAGTACTTAGGTAACAGGTATACCTGCCACAACGGAGTTAGAAGCGGCAGCATCCTGTTGGGTGAGGGTGAAGACCCTTCCCTGGGTCCTCGGCTGCTGCGGCTGGTTCATCCCAAGATTTGGAGAAGACAGCTGATCCTCCGAAGGGGACAAGTGGCCATCTTGTGATCCACTTTCCCATATGAAGCAGGCACCTCTCGGCCCACGGCACTGCCTGCCCGGGTGGAAGTTCCCGCAGTGAGGGCAACGGGTCTCCTTACCCTTCGGTCCTGTGGGGGGCTGATATGTATCTTTCTTCTTAGCCTGCCCCGAAGACTGGCCCGAAGGAGACCCCTTCCTCTTCCTCTTAGCTCCCACTCCTTCTGGTTCCTATTCATGTCTCTTTCGATCACCAGGGCTTTACTCACCACAGCACAATATGGAGAGTTCAAATGCATTGACTGCTTGCCTCAGTTTGGGTCGCAGTCCTTCAGTGAACCTGGTGATCTTGGCTCTCTCAGTGGTCACTATTTCCGGAGCAAACCGGGCTAGCCTAGTGAACTCGGCTTCGTACTGGGCCACAGAGAGATTCTTCTGTCCAGCTCCAGAAACTCAGACTCCATCTGTCTTTGCACACTACTGGGAAAGTATTTGTTGAAAAAGGCCTCCTTGAACTCCCTCCAGGAAACAGCCTGTCCACCCAATCGCTGCTCCATATGCAACCACCAATCATATGCCTCCCCTTGAAGGAGGTAGGTGGCAAATCTAATCCGCTCCTCCTCCTGGCTACCATGGGCCATGAAGGCCTTCTCCATCTCCCTCATCCATCCCTCAGCATCAGCGGGGTTGGTGGATCCAGAGAAGGGAGCAGGGGCTAAGCTCTTAAACTCAGCAAAGCTCCGACCCCTCCTTGCCAGGGTTGCGGCGGAGCGGGCTGGACTGGTGGTTCAGGTTCGACTCGCGGTTTTGCTGAGTAGGAGGGCCGGGCTGAGCAGGCACCACTTGTTGGATCTGCTGCTGCATAGCCTGCACCATTTCCACAAGGGC
>UESW01004312.1:34504-341254 GCA_900491605.1 Calamus simplicifolius
CAAAATAATCACATCATTCAATTTTTACACATTTATAATTTATTACTTTGCAAAATATTAGCAATCATATATAATTATAACAGATACCCAATTGTATACTCATTGTACTATTTATCAAATTAAATAGTAAAATTTCATTTTGTCTCATTTTTAAATAATGCAATATATCAATATAACATTTAAATACATAATTTTATATTTTAATAAATTATAAAAATTATAATAAATGGCTTACTTACCTCAGTACGCTAATTCCAAATTGTAAATCAGCTATATGGACATCTGGTTACCTACAGCATTAATTTTCATAATTAAATCTTTAAAATTGGAATAATAAAACATCCCCTAAGTTTACCCAGTCTAATCCTGGGCCAACTTTGGGCTCAAATATCTCCCAATATATAAGCCCGAATGGGAAAATAAAAATATCCCAAGAAACTAGAATCAACGTCGAATCGGGCCATAATTTTATTTTTCCATTCTTGACTCAATACGGGATCCAAAATACAGCCCAAAGATGGCTCAGAGTTGACCCAATAGGGCCCAACATGGGACGGCCCAGCCGACCCACGTCTTCTTCTTCCCCACGGGCCTCTCCTGTTTCACTCGAAATAGGGGGGGGGGGGGGGAGCCGTGCCGGCAGCCAGGACCGCTGCCGACCAATTCCTGGGCAGCCCGGCGGCTGGCGACCGGGCCAAAGTTGGCTGCCGCCGCGGCCGCCTGATCTCTTTCCCTCTATTTCTTCCTCTATTTCTCTCCTCTCTCTTTCAACCCGCCGCAGCTTGGAGTCGTGTCGGCAGCACGGCCGGCCACCATAGCCGACCGAACCCTCACCGAACGGTCGCTCGCCGCCAGTGAGGACCACTGGCCGCCGCCCAAGCCCGGCGAGGCGACGGCCACTCTGCCGGGCCCGAACCAAGCCGTAAACCGGCTTGGTTCCGCCTCTCTCCCTCTCTCATTCCCTCTCATTCTCTCTCTGTTTCTCTCTTCTCCCTGCTTCTTACCTTGAGGCTGGGGGGGGGGGGGGGTGAGAATGGAGAAGGGGATGCTCCCCCCCTCTTTATATCGTGGCAAGGGGAGGGTTAGCCTCTCCCCTGTGCTCGTGTGAAAGGGGCGCATCGGTGCCCCCTTTCTTTGACTGGCTACGGTGCCCCCTCCGCCGCGACCATCAACAATGGCGGAGGAATGGACGCGCCTCCATTCCTCCGTCAACAATGTGGATCCTCATATCCGGGGGTTCACACAGTCACTTCTTATATATAAAACTTGAGTTTTGAGATTTTAGTCTTGTGGTGTCAAGAAAATTCCCGTTTGGCCTTACATGATGGGTGTGAATTTGTTCTCGTAGAGCAATTACTTTTATGATCCTGAGTCCCATGATATTCTTTTCAGTAGCTGGCCGGCTTTACTTGTGAATCGGGGTGTGTAATTCTTCTTGATCTATCCCGTTGGTTCAGTTAACTTCGTATGTACATTCTTGATCCTATGATTTTTTAAATTTCCGTTGCTGGTTAAATTAATTGTTCTCTTAGTAGTGTTTGAAATAAGAGATAAGAGGGAATATCCCCTCTTATTCCAAAAGCCATAATTATAAGGGATAGCTGGGAATAAAGTTAATCAAAGGAATAATTCATGGTTAACCATGGGATATCCCTTCAATTTATTCCCTAGAAAATGCAGGAATAGCTGATTATTCCTTCAAATAAGAGTAAAAAAATGTTATCTTATGGATTTACCTTTTTGCATTTGATATGATCGATATCCCTAGGAATAGCCAAGGGATATCCCTAGGGATAGCCAGAGACAAACTCTATCCGTACACTTATCCATGAATAATATTTTTTCTATCAAACACTACCTTACATATAATGGTACTTAATCCGGTTATAATATTCTAGACTGGTTTCATATCACCAGTTCTCTAGTGCAGTGCGTCTTCTTTTTTTTTTTTTTTTTTAGCCTTTTGGTTATTGTTCTTTAATCAGGCATTTGAAAATATGAAATTATAATTTATTCATAAGCCCCATTTTTATTCATAACCCGACACCACAAATGGCCTTCCGACGCGACGCACACATTTATGAGCGCTTAATCGTGTTTAGGACCCTAACCATCGAATGCCAGTCAAACAGTGGTCAATGATTAAATTCCGTGCGCGATGGTTCACTGGTCAGTGAATCCCTTGTCCGATTGCAGTAGCGGTGCTCTCGCCAAAGCAAAAAGACACCGTTCACCTCTGTAGCTTCAAAGGGAGGGCAGGATGCAAACCATACCATCTGCTACCTCTGCTCCTGGGCTCTCACTAGAGCAGGGAGATGACCCCTCTTCCCCTCCCTTCGCATAGCTGCAAACTAGCCCCATCTCTTTTCAATGTATTTTTTTGATTTTCATCGAATTATATAAAAGTTAACTTTAATAATAAAATTAGATCGGACTGATGATCGATCCTCGGTTGGATAGGTTGAACCGATCATTCAATCCGATTTTTAAAATACTGATCAGAACGAATGAAACCTAACCATCTCATCCTTTAACACCTGATCGTCCCTCCCATGACATGGTTCGCGACTTCACATGTGCCATCATTAATTGGAGACACCCAATCTCTTATTTTCTATTTAAAAAGAAGCATAGATGCTAGATCATTGAAAATTTATCTACGCATTTTTCGTCGACATCATGTATCATTAATTATTAATAATTTTAAATTTATAATTAATTTAACAAATTTAATCAAATAATACATGCAATATGATTCCATTATTAATACTTAATTTATATTGTTTGATTTTATACATATCTTTTATTGAATGCTATGATTGATCATTTGTAGAAGTCTAAAACGTAATAATGGTAGGTTTAGGTTTTTTTCTTTCTTTTCATATCTATACATGGCCAATCTTTTTTAATTAAGAATACTAGCTGTTGAAAGAAAAAAAGAAAGATCAGATCTAAGAATGTTAAAGGTTTAAGTAATTAATATATATTAGGTAATTATATATATAAGAATATTATAGTATTTGCGTATAGAGCTAATAAGATAAGAATGGGATCACGTAGGATATATTTATTCTCGCCTTCATCATTGCCAATGAAAGATAAAATAATTTCTCTCATCACTTTTTCATCCCACAAAAACCAGAGAATTCAGATCCAAAGTCGTAGCGCTGATTTATAAATTTATATTGTCATCCTTACAAACATTAAAATAAAGATAAAACTTTAAAGTTAAATTTTAGCCTCTCAAAAAAAATCTCTAACCCCACTTGGCATAATTGGACCCTCTCGTATAATCCAAGGCAATGGTGCTTGCATCTCAAATGAGTGCGCAAGAATAATCTTAAAAAGCCCATGAACCAAAATTTTAACCCACTTTCTCTTATTATTTTCACCACATATCCTTCATTCTACAGTAAAGTCTATAATATCTTCTAATAAATTAGATTCATCTATTGAAAAATAATCATATGGGTACATATGTAAATGTGTATATTTGATTATCATAATGTTAGTTTAATAATAAGTGATCTAATAAAATTAATTAAACATTAAGGATTAATTTTTTGATATGGAACATAATGTAGATATTATGAGTATCTTTTAAGTGAAGAGATGCTTATTCGGAAAGGTTCCATCTTTTCTTTTCAGAAAGGTAAAGAAAAAAATTATTTAAGTATAAGTTCTCTTATTTAAGTATTTCTGATAATTTTATAATTATTAAAAAAATCTTTACAATTTTCACCATTTTCAACAAAAATCAACTGACAGTGTCAATAAACCGGAAGCACCATTTCCATCATTTTCAACAAAAATCAACCGATAACACTACATCAATTCGGTTTTAATATTCTTTATTTTTGATAATGCCATATATGAATTTTGTACTTTATCATTTTGATATTACTGACATAAGAATTCTAGGCAGTAGATTCGTATTCGGTTTTCTCAAATTCTATCAAGTGGCATGAGAGCCACCAGTCCCCCAAGGGCCTTAAGGATCGCCTCCCCGTCCCGAGCCGACACCGGCAGCGATGGGATCCCCGGCACCAGCCCGCTCGCCTCCACCTCCGCCGCTCTCCACCTCTCGCACCCCCTGACGCTCGCCCACTCGGGCGTCGTCAGGTCGCCAAGCCCCCGATACGTGCACCCCACTTGCATACCGCTCGCCAGCATCCTTGGACCCTCCGGAAACCGCCCCCGCTCGCCGTCACCGTAGTCCTTGTCGTCCGTGAACACCACTGCCGCCACTGCCCCGGCGTCCTCATCGTTTTTTATAATGTCCCCACGATATATCTGACCATACCTCGCCAGTACCACTGTGCCGGTGACGTTCACACCTGCGGCCCTCAGGGCAGCGAAGTCCTCCAGGCGGCCGTAGTTGGCATAGGCGACCGGACCGGCGGCCGCGCCGGAGCGGGCGTAGGCGTGGAAGGTGGGGAGCACCTCTGCCGCTGCGTCGGCGTAGGGGTCGCCCGGGTAGATTTCCTGAACAAGGTCGAACGCGAGGGTGGGGCACTGGGAGGGCGGCGGGGAGGGAGAGAGGATGAGGGAGCGGTGGCGGGGGTAGTTGATGTAGACCTCATAATATATTTTTTTTCTTTTATTTTCTAATGTCCTTCAGGGCCTGCCTCTCACGAGCGTCTCTCTCACGTCGCTGGCGAAGGGGAAGGAGTTCGAACCATCCTATTCCCTCTTTAGGTTTTTTCTTCGAAAAGGAGGAACAGGGGTGATGCCTAGACTGAACGAGCGTCTCTCAGGTTCAATCCAATTTTTGATTGGCCCTCTCTTTGCTGAGACCGTTTCACAAGTCTATTTCCAGTGGTATCATCTGGACACAGTCACGGGGCACGATAGGTTATGCTCGGTTTCACATAATTGAGTCGATCAGTCTCAATCCAAATTCATTATAGCGCAAGAGGATTAAAATCAGCACAACATTTATGCTTTTAAGGTCAGGAAGAAATGGCAGGCATGTTGCCTGATGTGGCTGATCAAGTTCCAGTAAGATTAACGAAGTAAGAGGCTGACGGAAAGATCCCTTCGGTCTCGGACTCCCGAAGTTTCCCTCGGCCTCGGGCCTTCAGAGCTCCCCTCGGCCCCAGAGCTCTCCTCGGCATCGGATTCCCAGAGTTACCCTCGGCTCCGAAGCTCCCCTCGGCCTCGGACTTCCAGAGCTCCCCTTGACCCCTTAGCTCCCCTCGGCCTCGGGTCTCCAGAGCTCCCCTCGGCCCCGGAGCTCTCCTCGATCTCGGACTCCCATAGTTTCCCTCGGCCTCGGGCCTCCAGAGCTCCCCTCGGCCTCGGACCTTCAAAGCTCTCCTCGGCCCCGAAACTCCCCTTGGCCTCGGACTCCCAGAGTTTCCCTCAGCCTCGGGCCTTCAGAGCTCCCCTCGGCCCCAGAGCTCTCCTCGGCCTCGGACTCCCAGAGTTTCCCTCGGCCTCGGAATGTTCGTTATAAGGATTATCCATGTGGGCAATAGGCCGATCCCAAAGAAAGACTATTGCTTGATCGGACTTACTATTAGTATTCGATTACTACACCAAGTTATCGCTTACAAGTTAATATTGGTGTCATATTAATGTTGTGTAGATTTCTTGTAATGGGATTTAAATTGAATTTAATGTTTTATTTGGTATGATGTGAGTATAATTTTTTATGTTTATTCTTTTGAAAATAATAAAGTTAGTATTTCTTTAAATTCTACTATTATTGGTATTGGTTCCTTGTCTTACTACGATAACCTTTATATACTTGACACTATTACTCCATTTAATGAAACTTTGCATGTTTCTTTTAGAGGTACAAAACAAATTAGCTAATAAAAATGTTGCTTCCTTATGGTACAATCGATTAGGTCACATCTCTAAAATGAGAATAGAAAGGCTTGTGTCAGAAGGAATTTTGGATTCTATTGATTTCACATACTTCAATGTTTGTGTAAATTGCATTAAAGGAAAACAAACCAACAAAAGGAGATTACTAGCCAATAGAACTTTGGATGTCTTAAAACTCATCCATACAGACATATGTGGACCATTCCCTACAACTGCTTAGAATGGTCAAGCATATTTCATATCGTTTATAGACGATTACTCAAGATTTGGCTATTTGTATCTTATTAAAGATAAGTCCAATGCATTGGATGTGTTCAAAACATTTAAAGCTGAAGTTGAAAATCAACTTAACAAGAAAATTAAGGCCGTTAGATTTGACCGTAGTGGAGAATTCTATGGCAGATATGACGGATCAGGTGAACAACGTCCATGACCATTTGCCAAATACCTAAAGGAATGCGGTATAGTCCCTCAATACACCATGCCAAGCTCTCCAAATATGAATGGTATTGCTGAGAGACAAAATCAGACTCTTAAAGATATGGTAAGGAGTATGATAAGTCATTCAACCTTACCAGAGTCACTTTGAGGAGAAGCACTTAAGACTGCAGCCTATTCTCAATAGAGTACCAACTAAAGCAGCCACTAAGACCCCTTATGAGCTTTGGACATGTAAGAAATCAAGTTTAAAGTATTTGCATATTTGGTGATGTCCAGCTAAGGCAAGGCCTTATAGGCTAAGTGAAAAGAAAATGGATTTCAGAACTGTAAGCTGCTACTTTATAGGTTACTATGAACGATCTAGGGGTTTTAAGTTTTATGATCCCACTACCAAAGCAATTTTAAATCAGGAATAGCAATGTTCTTTGAGGATATAGAGTTTGAGGGGAGAAATCAGGTTAGTGACATTATCTTTGAAGATGAATCAAATCTGATTCCTACCATTACTTATAACAACGATCATGATCAGATTATAATTCCTATCATTGATCAAGGAGAAATTCTGAAACTTCAAGATGATGCAGAAACTCTTCCCGATTAGATCAGATCCAGCTGAGTATCGAAAGTTAGCATGCCACCAAGGCTGCATGGTGGGAGACCACGACGGTGCTAGACCCTGGCGCATTGGCCTCCACGATCCACCGCTGCCTTCATGTGAAGTCCCTGTCACGCCCCAGACCCAGTATCGGGCTAGGGTGACAACCCGCCGCGTGCCGGGCACGCAAGGCGTCATCATATTTTTCAACATAAAGCACCATTATAATAAAAACCAAGTCAAATACATTAATAAAAGTTTTGGGCTAACACCCTTACACACCACAATAATAAAGTCTGGGCATCAAGCCCTACACATATGTAATATTGGAGCTATAACAAAATAATGGTCTTGTTTTATTTAATAGAAGATCCATCACCCACCAATCCATCTTCAACCTCGTGGCTCTGATAAAAACATTGTAAGAATTTTGTGAGCTTACACTCAGTAAGTAAACCACGTTATACAGTCAAATCATAGCATAATAGTCAATAAGCACATAATAATTTGCATGCTTAAAAACATTCCACAAATACTCAAACATGTAATGTAAGTAAACCCACTGTTTATACTCTCAATGGTAACTGTAAATGTGACCCACGGCCTTGCAATATCTCAATAGTGTACCAACAAGCATCCCCCCTGCTGAAAGGGTCGAAATACCATAGTGTACCAACAAGTATCCCCCTTACTGAAAGGGTCGAAATACCATAGTGTACCACAAGTATCCCCCCTACTGAAAGGGTCGAAATACCATAGTGTACCAACAAGTATCCCTCCTACTGAAAGGGTCGAAATACCATAGTGTACCAATAATCAGAACATGTCCTCTAGACGTGCGTGTGGTATGACATGATAAAGGAGAACCGCGGCGACACATAACAGTACCTCACATCACATGCACTCATCATATCAATAACAACTCAATATTGCATAAACAGTGGATTATACCTACTGAACAATTGCATGTAATATACATATCAATGTCATAATAACTGCATCTCTCATGCATAGCATTCACATATGAAATCATAGCACATAAACAGCCATGTATTCATAACATACATCTACTTACAATTTAGCCAATGACAATTCTTCACATCACAATCACAATTTAAACATTCATGAATCAATTATTAAATACTGATAACTGGCTTACTTACCTCAGTACGCTATCCAACAGGTATATATGCAGCTAGTCAGATGTCTGAGCACCTACAGGATCATTTACAATTAATTTATTAGAAAAGGATATTAAAATGACCCTTAGAATTTCTACCCAAACTAGTTCACGGGCCCTACTTTGGGCTCGAATATCTCTCACTATACACACCCGATTGGGGAAGTAAAATACCCCAAGAAACTAGAATTCACCCAGATTCTATCCATAGAATATTTTTCTAATCCAACCCGTTACGGGGCCTAAATCTAGCCCAAAATGGCTCACTGCACGGCCCAAAAGGCCTGAACCGACCGGCCCAGCCGGCCCGGTTCAGCCTTAATCCACTCGATCCCCTGTTTCACCGAAACAGGGGACGGGAACATGCCGCGGCCGGGGCCGCCGCCGGCCAAATTGAGGGCGGCCCGGCCCCGTGGGGCCAGAGCCGGCGCCGCTGCGGCCGGCCGCCAAACTCCCTCTCTCTCCCTCAATTTCTCTTGGCATCTCCCACTCATCCGCGCGGAACGGAGCTGTGCCGGTGGCTCGACCGGCCGCCTTGGCCGGCCGGACCTCCACCGACGCACGCCCGGTGCTGATGGAGGCGACAGGCCAACGCTCGGGCCCGGCGGCGGCGAGCATGCCGCCAGGCCCGAACCAACCGATCGGCTTCTGCCACCGCGCGAGAGGAGGGCCAATTGGCCCTCTCTCTCTACTCTCTCTCCCCACACCACCCCCGCCGGACGCCTCCCTCGCGCCGCGGGTCGCCGGCAAGTATCAGGCCCGGCGCGGCAGCGAGCCGCCACCGCCTGAACCAAGGATCGTCCGGCTGCTTCCCTTCTCTCTCTCTGTTCTCCTGTCTCTTTCTCTCTCTCTCTTCTCTCTCTCTCTCTCTCTATCTCTCTCTGCGACTCTCTTTCTCCCGCTATCTCTCTCTCTCTCCGCTGTCTCTGCTCTCGGCACGCTGTCTCTCCTCCTCTCTCTCAGCTATCTCTCTCTCTCTCTCTCCGGTATCTCTCTGAGAGGCAGGGGATTACCTTGATGGATGAAGCGTACCAGCCTGAAGGAAGGAGTCCTCTTCCTTCCTATTTATCCTCACGCGCCGCCTAGAAAGACTCCGGAAACCCATTCGTTACCGAATTAAACTAATCGCCACGTGAAACCGCAGGAATCCCAAGCGTCACCCGTCCCAGGGATCCTACACTAAAATCACGAAAAGTATTAAGGTCTCGGGGTTACATTCTCCCTCCTTATAAAAATTTCGGCCTCGAAATTGATATACATCCAATAGAAACAGAATCCAAATTTTCTATCTCATAATCAGCTAAATTCATTCAAAAGTCACCGTCATCGTACATCATTGATCTGTGATAAGATACAAATATTTATGGATGTTTCTTTTTCATTTTTAGAGTCCCAGATAACTTCCTCTCAGAATAATACTCCACGAACTTTGACAGAAGGAATACTACACCATCTCAGAACTTAATCCTTGCTGTCCATGATGTGTACAAGATGATCACCATAGGCCAATTCCTTCTTAAACTAAATCGGTTCAAGTTCTAACACATAACGGGGTTTAAAATATACCTCCTCAGTCATAAAGGTATGAAACACATTGAACACCCCAAAGAGTAATGAAGACAGTGCTAAGCTATAAGCCACCTCCTATTCCTTGATCAACATCTCAAATAGCCCAATAAATTGAGGACTCAATTCACCTCTAAACAAAATCTCATCATGTCATTAGTTAGTAAAATTTCCAAATGATCTTCAACCTGAAATTTCGAATCTTTCTGTTTAACATCAACATAACTTTTCTATTAACTCTGAGCTACATGAAGCTGCTTTAATTAATGATACTTTTCATAGTTGCTACCAGCTCAGTAACCAAAATTTTCTCTCTCACACTTCATCTTAATAAAATTTACACCTTTTATCATAGACAACAAAATGGATCCATTTGAATGTTGGCTTGGTAATCCATAAATAAGCAATTCCATAAGGTAAGAAGCTATACCAAGCACTTTCTAAATCCATCACACAGGCTCATATCATCAAAATCTAATTAGTTCATGCAGATTCCATCTATTTATGGGTGGTAGGCTGGACAGAAATTCAGCTTAATCCACAAAGCTTATGAAAACATCATCAAATTAGAAGAGTGAGACAAATGGGTTCAGACTCAATTTACGCAGTTTACCATTAACTCAAAAACAAATATTAACATTTAACCCACTTAAAATTTATGTCCACAAATTTTGTACTATTAAAGATACTCACTAGCAAACTTTTATTTCATTCCCAAGTACCCAAATGACATGTTCAACTTTCAAAATTAATTTAATCTTTCTACCAAATAAAATTAAATTCTTTAAAAAGTATTTCTTTCCTGTCATCCCTTTTATATATTTTATATATACCTTAACTTCTCACAATACAATCATTATAAATATCATAGAATCCATCACATGTATTATGTCATCCATTCTTAAGGTTAATAACCTATATCAATTACGTTAATTCCTCGATAAGACAGTTCCAAGTTCTTTTGAATTAATATAAGATAGTTTCCTTCCAATGCTCTCTCAACTCATAAATAGTTGAATGTGCCATTAATCATTACGACACTTATTTTAATCATCATAACATACTTGGTTTCACTCTTGAATACTTCAAGCTAATATCAATGAACATTAAGCCAATCATTTAGGATATCTTCATAATTATCATAATCAACTGATTTAATTTCTTTGAATAATATTGCCATCATTAATCATCAGTATAATTATTTTACCTCCTTCATATTATCAATAATACCATCATAATCAATCAATTTCTCTTGAATAGGTCAGTATCCTCAATAATAATGCAATTTAAATTATTCAAATTCTTGAATTGATTATTTTCGTTACCAATGATTATCAAAATCATCTATAGATTATGCAATATCTCATGCCACAACATGACCAACAATTTAAACCCTTCACATATCTCAAAGTGACTTCACAATCTAGCTCAGATGGATACAAGACTTATAAGGTCATCAAGATTGAAAATGCACTTACCATTCGAATGACATAATTAAAAATTATAGTAATCTCTTATGACTTGAAAGTGATAATAGATGTACCCTTAACCATAATCCATAACTGATAATAATCAAAAACAAAATCATCTCCCTCCTATTTCTTAACAATAATTATGCCACATATGGTTGATTGATAATTTATCCATCCTAGAGAAAGATATCTACATAGGAACTATGAAAAAGGTACAAATATATGCACGATAAATTAATGAATATATATCTTGATTTAGAAATCTATTAAAAGATGAAAATCCCATGAAATTCTTTATCAGTGGAGTTTATCTTATTCTCATTCTTGCTAAAATCTTTCACTTTCTACCATCAAAATATTTGATCGTTTATAGCCAAAATCAGTTCTAAAGATTAATAGAGTCTACTGCTCTCAAAAACTTAAATAATAATTGTCTCAGAATTTAAATTTTATAATCTTCCTAAATGATCCATCATGATATAATATGCAGTCAACTATTTCATTAGCATCAAATCAACCATCTCCACATCTAGCAATTAACAATCAGTTTTGAACATGCAATATCCATAATAAAGTTCTCTTATAAAATTTAATATATACTTATCCATCCAGATTCAAATTCAAAAAGTACTCAATTGTGATTAATCAAAACATGTAATTAACTATTTCATTCCCAAAATATCATCAATAATCATTTCTATAACCGGCAGATTAGCTCATAATCTTAAACTTACAATATCAACAATGTAAATTCTACAAATAAAAATTTATTATATACATCCACATTCAATTTAGATTTGCTAACTCCAAATCCACATATCAACTCAATTGCAATAATGATGTTATCTTAGTCATATTAGTCATCAATTGAAATTTTCACTACTATGTTTATTCCATATATTCATCTATCTTTTATTGCATATCTAATTAAAATTTCATCTCCCATATTATTTAAAGGTGCTACGAATCATTTCCAACAAGTTTAATGGGGCTAAAACCTCTAGAAGCCCCATGGCCTCCCCATTGGTCAAGGTCACCAGTTTGGGAGTCCACATAATATCATTGGCTTGCGATGGTTCATTCTCAATTCCTATCAAATTTGTAATCTTGATAACTTTAAATTTCAAGCTTCCAAAGCATAATTCATGAAATTCCTTGAAAGTCATAATTGTCTCAATGTCATCCAAGTATTTTGCCTAGAGTGTCATTATGCATATGTCCCTAAGATCATAACCTGGGTCCTGTGGGTTATGGGCCCACCACGCTTCCGCTGCGCACTCTGATGCTGCATGTCCTGCATAGACTGCGCCATACCCAAGAGAGCTTGAAGCATCTCGGGCTGGAATCGCTGGTGTTCAGTCCTACTGGGTTGGCAGGGGCCATACCTCTAGTAGTTCCTTAACCCACCAGCTGATCAGCATTACCGGCCAGAGAGTCCTCCTCATACTATTGGCTCCTAGAACGGCGAGCCATAACTATTTCCTGTTAAATTAGATGTGGTTAATATCATCATAAACTAAAGTGTCAGGTGTCTCTAAGTATAATGTCATCAAAATATGTTCTCTACGTGTTATCATATCAATATGTCAGTGTCCCTAGGGTCATAAGTTCTCTACCTGTTATCATGTCAATATGTCCGTGTCCCTAGGGTCATAACCTAGCTCTGATACCACTAAAGCTGTCACACCCCAGACCCAGTATCGGGCTAGGGTGACAACCCGCCGCGTGCCGGGCACGCAAGGCGTCATCATATTTTTCAACATAAAGCACCATTATAAATAAAAACCAAGTCAAATACATTAATAAAAGTTTTGGGCTAACACCCTTACACACCACAATAATAAAGTCTGGGCATCAAGCCCTACACATATGTAATATTAGAGCTATAACAAAATAATGGTCTTGTTTTATTTAATAGAAGACCCATCACCCCACCAATCCATCTTCACCTCGTGGCTCTAATAAAATATTGTAAGAATTTTGTGAGCTTACACTCAGTAAGTAAACCACGTTATACAGTCAAATCATAGCATAACAGTCAATAAGCACATAATAATTTGCATGCTTAAACATTCCACAAATACTCAAACATGCAATGTAAGTAAACCCACTGTTTATACTCTCAATGGTAACTGTAAATGTGACCCACGGCCCTACAATATCTCAATAGTGTACCAACAAGCATCCCCCCTACTGAACGGGTCGAAATACCATAGTATACCAACAAGTATCCCCCCTACTGAAAGGGTCGAAATACCATAGTGTACCAAGAAGTATCCCCCTACTGAAAGGGTCAAAATACCATAGTGTATCAACAAGTATCCCCCCTACTGAAAGGGTCGAAATATCATAGTGTACCAATAAGTATCCCCCCTACTGAAAGGGTCGAAATACCATAGTGTACCAACAATCAGAACACGTCCTCTAGACGTGCGTGTGGTATGACATGATAAAGGAGAACCGCGGTGACACATAACAGTACCTCACATCACATGCACTCATCATATCAATAATAACTCAATATTGCATAAACAGTGGATTATACCTACTGAACAATTGCATGTAATATCACATCAATGTCATAATAACTGCATCTCTCATGCATAGCATCACATATGAAATCATAGCACATAAACAGCCATGTATTCATAACATACATCTACTTACAATTTAGCCAATGACAATTCTTCACATCACAATTCACAATTTAAACATTCATGAATCAATTATTAAATACTGATAACTGGCTTACTTACCTCAGTACGCTATCCAACAGGTATATATGCAGCTAGTCGATGTCTGAGCACCTACAGGATCATTTACATAATTAATTTATTAGAAAAGGATATTAAAATGACCCTTAGAATTTCTACCCAGACTAGTTTCACGGGCCCTACTTTGGGCTCGAATATCTCTCACTATACACATCCGATTGGGGAAGTAAAAATACCCCAAGAAACTAGAATTCACTTAAATTCTAGCCATATAATTATTTTTCTAATCCCGATCCGTTACGGGGCCCAAAATCTAGCCCAAAATTGGCTCACTGCACGGCCCAAAAGGCCTGAACCGGCCGGCCCAGCCGGCCCAGTTCAGCCTTAATCCACCGATCCCCTGTTTCACCGAACTGGGGACGAGAACATGGCCGGCGGCCGGGGCCGCCGCCGGCCAAATTGAGGGCGGCCCGGCCATTGGTGGCCGGGCCAGAGCCGGCCGCGGCGCCAACTCCTCTCTCTCCCTCAATTTCTCTTGGCATCTCCCACTCATCCGCGTGGCACGGAGCTGTGCCGGCGGCTCGGCCGGCCGCCTTGGCCGGCCAGACCTCCACCGGACGCACGCCCGGTGCCGGTGGAGGCGATAGGCCAACGCTCGGGCCCGGCGAGGCGGCGAGCACGCCGCTGGGCCCGAACCAACGGGTTCGGCTTCCGCCACCGCGCGAGAGGAGGGCAATTGGCCCTCTCTCTCTACTCTCTCTCCACCACCACCCCGCCGGATGCCTCCCCCGGCCCGGCGGGGTCGCCAGTCAAGTATCAGGCCCGGCGCGCCGGTGAGCATGCCGCCGGGCCTGAACCAAGGATCGTCCGGCTGCTTCCCTTCTCTCTGGTTCTCCCTGTCTCTTTCTCTCTCTCACGCTATCTCTGACTCTCTCTCTCACGCTGTCTCTCTCTCTCTCACGCTGTCTCTCTCTCTCTCTCTGGTTCTCCCTGTCTCTTTCTCTCTCTCACGCTATCTCTCTCTGCGACTCTCTCTCTCACGCTGTCTCTCTCTCTCACGCTGTCTCTCTCTCTCTCTCTCAGCTATCTCTCTAAGAGGCAGGGGATTACCTGATGGATAAAGCGATAAAGCGTACCAGCCTGAAGGAAGGAGTCCTCTTCCTTCTTATTTATCCTCAAAGAGACTCCGGAAACCCATTCGTTACGTGGAATTGTAAACTTAATCGCCACGTGAAACCGCAGGAATCCTAAGCGTCACCCGTCCCAGGAATCCTACACTAAATCTCATGAACCAGGTAATTAAGGTCTCGGGGGTTACAGTCCCGAAGGTTGAGCTTCCAAAAGGCAACAAAGAAAGACAGCAAAAGGAGTGGCAATCCTTGTGTTAGGTATGGATGGTATGGGACGAGGTCGATCGGAGGGCATGGAACGTGCCTCTCGAGGGGTTTCAGCCATGTCCGGGTGCAGCAAAGCATGACAGCCTCTGCGGCCAGGCTCTGCATTTGGGGGTATTTGGAGTCGTTCATGTGGTGGATGCCCCCGCCTTGCGCCCTCTTATATAACGCATGATTTCGAACGTTCGAGGAATCATGGGGCACGATTCAAATTTTATATCCGACTATATTTAAATGTCTGCAGTTGAACAGCTGGCAAATATTTCAATATTGCTGAAGATATCCTCAAAAATGAATGCATGCATAAATTGTACTTATATAATGTTTCATCCGGATATCCTCAAAAATTAATGATTCATCCAGATAATTATTGTATATGCTTGAGATATAATTAGTTCTTTTTTCTCAACGGGCATTTATGTTCTGTTTGGATGGAGAGAAAAGTAGGAAGAAAAGAAAATGAAAGGAAAGAAAATGAGAGAAGAGAAAAGTGAAAAAAAATAAAAAGAAAAGAAAAGTTGATAATTTATAATGATAATAATGCCTTTATTATAAATGATTAAAAAATACATTAGTTTTTTCTTTGGAAGGATCAATATCGAAATGAAAAAAAAAAAAAGAGCACCCCTGAGTTTTCTCTCCGAAATTTCTTCAATTTTGGAAAGAAAACTTTTAGGTAGGGCCCACCACTTTTTTTCCTCTATTTTTTCTCTAGTTTTCTTTTCTTCCTACTTTTTTCTCCATCCAAACAAAGTAAATTTTATTTTTTCTCCTATTTTTTTCTCTAACTTTCTTTTCCTACTTTTCTCTTCATCCAAACATAAGCTTAGTGTTTTCCATACTTACATAATTAGTCTATGGTGTGCAATGTTAGGCTAAAATAAAACACATCACTCAAATATGATATGCAAAGCATACATATTGTGTAGTAACATATGTTCTAGTCATTTCTTGTAGGACTACATCTCTCAAATATGGCTTATAGATCCAAAAATCCTCTAATTTCTAGACTAATAACAATGGTAACATTATACCACTTCCAAATATGCTAATTACTATCTTTAGGTGATCAAGTTAGAACCTTGCAAAAAAAGGGAAGTCTTGTAAAAAAGGAAATATATAAATATTTTTTTTCAAGAGAGAAGGGGATGGAGACACATTTATACTATAATTATCCAAGTCTATCATCTTAAACATGAGCCCAAAATTTTGATAATTCACTATTTAAGATTTGAAGCTAGAATCTCTAATTTTTAAGCAAAGTGGTGATATATCTTTAGCATAAGTGCCAATTTATAACACTTATTTTTTTAATTACGCAGGACATCACCGGTATTAGAAGCTTTAATACTTTAATTATCATTAGCTTTATCAATAAGGTGAACTTGATCTTACCAAGGGCTAGAAGAAATAAAACAGAAAACTATCATTTTATTCTTAAAATTTAAAACACTAAACTATAATAATTGAAAGTTTAGGGATTAAAATAAATTTTGAATGAAGGTATGAGAATTAAATTATATTTTAGCCTTATTAATACTATAAATAAGTTATTCTTTGTAATTTCAATCAGCCTGGTTTGATTATGAATTTTAAGATTCATCATTTTATCCCACTCTAGTGAAAATTCTATTTTCACCATGCAAAGATTCTAATCAACACCCATTCGATCCAGCATGTAGACGGAGTTCCTTAGCTTTTCTAAGATGCTGTAGAAGGTTAGAAACCATTTTTTCCCCCTTCCAGATGTCGTAAAGACCTACGGATCTTGTTCTATATTTTTGAAAACACCATGATTTAGACGGCAAACACTCACAGAAAAGTGTTTTTTTTCTCCCTGTTGGATGCATGCACTAGATGAATCTTGAAACCAAAAATATCATATGGTATAACATAATATACCCTTTTTTTTTTGGTACAAATGGACAGTTACACTACTCTGGTGCGAGAGTAGCCCAAAAGATCGAGAGCAATGAACTCCTAAAGAGGAGGGGTCCTGTCCACGAGAGACCATGACCAGCTAGCGGAATGTTGCACAACGAATAAGGCAATCCAGTCAGCCGCTGTGTTCACCTTTCGATAGATGTGGCAGACTTGCACCACTACCAAACTCTGCAAAAGCCTGCTGATGTCACAGAGAAGAGGGGGCACGTTGTAGAGGTTCAATCTATCATGAATCCATCTGATGACAACTGAAGAATCCCCCTCAATGATGATCCTTTCAGCCCATAGCTGTTGGGTTGCTCTAGTGATGTCATCCCATGCTGCTCTGAGCTTTGCACATGGGACAAAGGCTCATGAAGGAAAGTTCCCCTAGCCGTCAGAAGCCTCCCCTCGTTATTCCGGATGACATATCCTACTCGCCAATCTCACCTCGGACACTACCATCAAAGTTCACCTTGACAAACCCCAGGGAAGGAGGCTCCCAAAGATGTAGATCGCCATGCTGGCCGCTTCTGAAGTAGCATGAGAGTCCCAGGAGTCTGGGTTAGCCAGAGGTGACACCGCATCAAAATGATGATACTCAGCCGCCAAGCTTCTGGCTTTCTGGAGCATTGTTGGCCCAGATGGCAACCCAAGAGGGGCGGGGTGAATTGGGTCTTTAAAAAATTTAACTTTTGAAGATAATTAGATTGATAAGGTGCTTAAGTGAATTGAATTAATTAAAGCTAAGCACAAATAAAGAAGATAGAGAGAGAGATAAATGCACGACAAACACAAAGATTTTATAATAGTTCTGTGCAACACCTACGCCACTCCCAAGCAACACTTGGGTCCACACTATAATCCCACCGATTACAGTCGAGTTATTTTACAAGCTCACAACTCCAACTTATTTTTTACCCGAGATCACAACGAACCCAGCCGGTTTTTCGGGCTCACCAGCACACAACCCAAACCCAAGCTAACCTTAGCTTGTCCCGAGGTATACTACCTCTACTAATTCAATCCCCCTGATTGAATTAGCAAACAACAATTTAGAAATTAAGTTTACAATACAAAACAGCTCCTCAAATGAGCAAATATGCAATTTAAATAGACAAGGATTAGAAAAGCCTGTTTGAAGCGATTTGAATGCGGGCTTTTCTTCTTTTTTCTTTCTCTTCTCTTTTGAATGGTTGAATCAAGCTCCAGCTCTGATTCTTCACAGAAAGTTGTTGTAGAGAAGTTGAGGAAAAAGGGCTTTTGAGCTTCTTCTTTTCTTCTTTGTGAATCCTCCAAAAATGATCTTTGAAAGCTTTGGATTGCTTTTGAATCTCTCTTCAGATAGTAGGCGTGGATACAGAGATTTCTCTTTGAAAATATCTCCCTTTTTCACTTGATTTTTATGATTTTTCAGTCTCTTTTTCGTCTCTTTTTTTTTTAAACGGTTGGTTGCCCTTTTTATAGATCTCTTAATCCAGGATTAGGTAAGAAAAATAGCCGTTACAGAGTACTTGGATTGCTTCTACACACAAAGAAATATAGCCGTTAGAGATTAGGTGAAAAAATATTACCGTTGGAGTCCGTTCTGACATTTGAAAATTCATTCCTGACAGGTTGGAGTCGGCTCCAACTTTGCAGTGTCGGCTCCAACTCGGGTTTCCAAAAATAGTAAATAAAAAGTTTGTTGGGGAGTCGGCTTGGAAAAGTGATGTGTCGGCTCGCCGCATTTAGGTGTCAGCTCCCAAACTGAGGGTGTCGACTCCGACGTGTCTAAAAAATATGCTCTCTGTTGTCACGTTAGAGTCGGCTCCAGAAATTTCAGGTGTCGGCTCCCGAACTCCAGGTGTCGGCTCCCGAATTCAAGGTGTCGGCTCCAAAAACTGACGCAGAAAGCACTTCTTGTATCTCAGGTTAGAGTCGGCTCCAGAGTTTTAGGGGTCGACTCCAAACCGTGCCGAAAACTTAGAAATGTTCTGATAAGCCCTGGTGTCGGTGTCGACTCCAAGGTCTGAACTTAAATATTTTTATTTAAAACTTAATTCAAAACTGATTTTGTGTATCATTTGAATAATTAAACATTCTTAATACCTGAAACACTTCTCAAATTTGTCAGAAACACAATGAATATACTCATGGCTTTTGTTAATCATCAAAATTAATAATTGGGTCAACAATCTCCCCTTTTTGATGATGACAAAAACATTGAGTATATGCATGATTAAACAATAAAAGTCTCAAAGCAAATTTTAAGTTCTCATAGTTAAGCTCCCCTGAATGAGGTAGCTCCCCTATGATACTCAAATTAACATCTTCTCTCCCCTTATCATTAAAACTCATTCAATTAAGTTGCTTGATATCAATTAATCAAATTCATTCAATAAGTTCATTCAATGCATATACAATTATCTTCTCCCCTTTTTTGTTATCAACAAAAAGGTTAAGAAAAGATTCGTTTAGTTTAAATTAACATCAATCATTCTTTCTCCTTCTTTATAAAAGTTTAAGTATAAGAATCAATATGAGCATAACAATATTAACTCAAAATCAAAGTTCAACTATGATATTCATTGAATACTCAAAACTTCATTACACATTTCATAAAGTTAAAAACTTCATTACATCAAACTTCATTACAAAAAACTTCATTACATCAAAGATTCAAACTAAACTTCAAAGACTAAGTACATCAAAAAGTAAATCAAACAACAAAAGCTAAAAGCATCAAAATCTAAGGAGTCTTTCGAGCTCTTCTAAAATTTTTCTCATTCCTTCACTTTGAATCTTATAATTCATTCAATCTTCTGTCAATAAATGTAGATGCCACTATAATTTTCTCTTATAATTCAGCATTGCACTTAGAATATACATCAGAATCTCCTCCAATGTCTTTGATTTTCTTAAATATATGCATAAGATCAGTCTTCAAGGCTTCTGAAGAAGATCCAAAGGATGATTCAATCTTGCTTACTCTCTCTTCTAAGGAATAGAACATTTCTCTTAAGCTCATTAGACTACCATCTAGCTCACTCTTCATTTTAGCTTTATGATCCAAAAATAAAGATCTCAACTCTCCATCTGAATCTCAGAAAAACCAATAGAGGACTGAACAGAAGCTGAAGGAGCCGGTATAGGAACAGAAGGTGCTGGACAATTGGGGCCAGGTGACATATGCCTCACTAAGGGCTCTGCCTCCGAAGTGTCGTGGGCTCCAGTATCCATCTCTGCTACCCTATCATCCATGCTTCCTTTCCTCTCCCAGTTTCCATTGATTTTAATGAATCCCATCCGGTGCAGTGTGGCTTTGTTGTAGTAATCAGTATGTCTTAAACTTTTCATGGGCTCATTATCTAATATGTTAACTCCTTGGCTTTGGAAAATAGTGGTCAAAATCGTGCCATAAGGAAGGGTAGATCTCTTCTTTCCTCCAGCCTCGGCCATATACCAAATAATCATACCCGGAAGGTTAATAGGCTGGCCGGTCATAACAGCATCATAACTAGAATATCTCTCTCAGAAACATACTCAAAACGACCGGTCTTAGGAAACAAGATCCTACCACAAATATTGTGTAACAAACTAAGCTCCAAGGGCAATTGGTTAGCCCTAACTTCTTCAAATTCAACAACTTCTCTTCTAAGCATTCTAGATAAAGCTGCTCCTCTATCACTATGAGCATTGGCAGTGGGTCCAACAACTGAAATATCTAATAGTCTACCCAAAATCTCGGAGGTGAGGTGAATCCTTGTTCCTCTCACAAAGCTAATTAAACCTCCATCTCCTCTAGATAAATTCAAGTAAAAATCTTTAACAAGAGCAGGATAGGTCGGAACATCCAAAGAGCATACATTCTCCTATCCCATATCTTTGATTTTCTTGCCTAAGGAGAAGCCCTCATCCTCAAAAACTCCGAAGTTCACCTTCCTACCCATTGTTATCACCTTTCCCGCTAATAAATCTACCTGTGGTAAAGATGGACCTGAAATGGCACTTGGCATGGAGCATGAAGACGAAGAATCTAAGCTGGGCGATGGTTGAGGAGCCGGATGCCTCTCACTCCTCTTTCTTATCGCCACGAGAGCTCAAAAGATCGATCCCCTTCACTTTGGTGCCATTAAATCCTAGGGAATTGTTGATTTGAGAGATTCTAGGTTTTGGAAGGCTTGGAGAGAATTTTGGAAGAGATTGGAAATGATTGGGGATGAATAGGTATCGACTCTGCCCTAAAATAGCCAAATTGGTCCATAAGGTGTGACTCCCGCAAAGTCGGGTGTCAACTCCAAGTCGCTAACTTTGTTAGCGCCCGAACTAGAGTTGGCTCTGCTAAGGTGGGTGTCGGCTCCAAGGTCTCAGATCGAGAGCGACACAGAAGAGGTGTCAACTCCACTGACTAGGGTGTCGACTCCAAACAGTTTCAGAAAAAAAAAGAGTTTCAAGGATCTGAAAATTGTCAAAAGAATAATCAATAAATTGGATAAAATTCTTTGGAATGTGGTGAATCAAATTGTTCAAATATCTAGATGAATTGACCTTAGAATCATGAAAGAATTTTCAAGAAATTGATTGAATTTCAAATAGTCATTCTTAAGGGTTTCAAAATAATTCCAATGGGTCACAAATCCCTAACTCTCCTCTAAGATAACAAAATCTCTCTTCACTCAAAGGTTTTGTAAATATGTCAGCTAATTGTTCCTCAGTACAAATATAATCAAGACAAATGTTTATTAGCTACATGTTCTCTAATAAAATGATATCTAATTTCAATATGCTTAGTTCTTGAGTGTTGAATTGGATTTTTAGTTAAGTTTATTGCACTAGTGTTATCACATCTAATAGGAGTTTTATCAAGTGTTATGCCATAATCTTCAAGTTGTCGCTAATCCAAAGGATTTGAGCACAGCAACTTCCAGCTGCAACATATTCAGCCTCAGCAGTAGATAATGCAACCGAATTTTGCTTTTTGCTAAACCAAGAGATTAAGTTACTTCCTAAAAATTGACATGCACACTTGTACTCTTTCTATCTAATTTACATCAACATAGTCAGAATCAGAATAAGCAATTAAATTTAGTGTTGAGTCTCTAGAATACCATAATCCTATATTTTTAGTTTCACTTAAATATCTAAGTATTCTTTTTATAGCAATTAAGTGAGATTCTTTAGGTTCAGACTGATATCTAGCACATAGACAAATAGCAAACATAATATCTGGTCTACTTGCTGTTAAGTAAAGTAGAGATCCGATCATACCTCTATAATGCTTTTGATCAATAGGCTTACCATCTTCATCTTTATCTAATTTGCATGAAGGACTCATTGGTGTTCCAAGGGATTTGATTGATTCCATTCCAAACTTCTTGAGAATTTCCTTTGTGTACTTTGTTTGGTTGATAAAATCTTCTCTTTATTTTGTTTGATTTGTAGTCCTAGGAAGAAGTTGAGTTCCCCCATCATGCTCATCTCGAATTCACCCTGCATTAAATTAGCAAATTCTTGACACAAAAGATTGTTAGTAGCACCGAATACAATATCATCTACATATATTTGTACTACTAATAAATCTTTATCTTTTTTTTAAAAATAAGGTTTTATCAATATTTTCTCTAGAAAAATCATTTTCAATTAGAAATTTGCTTAACCTATCATACCATGCTCTAGGTACTTATTTTAAACCATAAAATGCTTTGTATAATTTAAAAATATGATTTGAAAATTTATGATCTTCAAAACCTGGTGGTTGTTCAACAAAAACTTCTTCATTTATAAATCCATTTAAAAATACACTTTTAACATCCATTTAAAATAAATTAATATTTATATGACATGCAAATGCAAGTAATAGTCTTATTGCTTCAGTCTAGCTACAGGTGCAAAAGTTTATCAAAATCAATTCCTTCTTCTTGATTATATCCTTTTGCAACTAATCTAGCTTTATTTCTAATTACTATGTCATTTTCATCTAATTTATTTCTAAATACCCATTTAGATCCTATAACCGAATGACCTTTAGGTCTATCAACTAAGGACCATACATTATTCCTAGTAAATTGATTTAATTCCTCTTGCATAGCTAACATCCAATTACTATCTTTTTCGGCTTCTTCAATAGTTTGAGGTTCAATTTGAGATACAAATGCAAGATGATTATTGATATTTCTCATTGATGATCTAGTTCTTACTCCTTAAGATGGATCATCTATAATCAATTCCTTTGGATGACCATAGGCATATCTCAATCTCTAGGAAGATCTACCTCATTATGATTAGTATCAATAACATCAACTCTAGGAGAATCATCATCTTTAGCTTCTTGTTCATGGTCTGAAGATACATCTATATTTAATTTTTCAATATCTCTTTCTAGCAAATTTGTATCTTCTTCATCATCAATCTTTTCTGAACTTGATGCTAAAGACTCATCAAAAACTACATGAATAGATTCTTCTACAATTAAGTTCCTCTTGTTAAATACTCTATAGGCTTTACTAGATGTTGAATATTCTAAAATATGCCTTCATCAGATTTTGCATCAAACTTTCCAAGGTTGTCTTTACCATTATTATGAATGAAACATTTACAACCAAATGCATGAAAATAACCTATGTTTGGTTTCCTATTATGCCATAATTCATAGGGAGTCTTTTTAAGGATTGGTCTAATTAGGACTCTATTTAAGATGTAACATGCCGTGTTTATAGCTTCCGCCCAGAAGTACTTTGGGAGTTGGCTTTCACATAGCATGGTATGGACCATATCTTCTAAAGTCCTATTCTTTCTTTCAATGACTCCATTTTGTTGGGGTGTCCTAGGTGCAGAGAAATTATGATGAATGCCATTTTCAATGCAAAAATTTTTAAATAGATGATTTTCAAATTCTGTGCCATGATCACTTCTAAGAGACACTATGGTAGTGTTTTTCTCATTTATGACTTTCTTAAAAAATTTCAGGAATATCGAGAAAGTTCATCCTTGTGAGCCAAAAATAGTACCCAAGTGAATCTAGAATAATCATCTACTATTACAAGATCATATTTCTTTCTCCTAGACTAGTGGTTTTAGTAGGTCCAAAAAGGTCCATGTAAAGTAGCTCTAGTGGCCTAGAAGTAGAAACAACATTTTTAGATTTGAAAGAATTTCTAGTTTATTTTTCAAATTGACATGCATCACATATTTGTTATTTTCAAAATCTAACTTTGGAAGTCCTTTAACTAAATCCATTCTGATTAATTTTGAAATTAGGTGTGTGCTTGTATGACCTAATCTATTATGCCATAGCCATCCAATCTCATTTATATTAGCATTATCAGCAACTAAGTAGTGATTACTAGTAGACAAATTGTCTAAATCAATTAAGTATACATTGCCATTTTATTTTCAATAAATACAATGCTATTGTTAATGGGATTAGAAACGGTGCAGATAGAAGTTTCAAATGAAACTTTGAAACCTTTATCACACAATTGGCTAATACTAATTAAATTATGCTTTAAACCATCAACATATAAAATATTCTCAATAAAGGTGGATGGAGTTATTTGAATTTTACCAAGGCCCATAATTTGACCTTTGCCATTGTCTTCAAAAGTAACAACTCCTCCTCTTTTATCTTCAAGGGTGATGAATTATTCCTTGTCACCCATCATGTGCCTTGAGCAGCCGCTATCAAGATACCACTTTCATTTTGATCCTTTGGCCGCAAGATACTCCTGCAAGATAATCAAGTCTTATGTTAGGTACCCAAGCTTTCTTGGGTCCTTCATGGTTAGTCGCAATAAAAATTATTCCTTTTGGAACCCATATTTTCTTTTCTTTAATATTTAAATTCTTATTATTTTTTCTAAAATTGTATTCATAAGATTTATATCCTTTCTTGTTGCAATGATAACATGAAATATCATTTTGGTTGTTTTCTTAATGAAGAAATTGTTTACAAATTTTTGTTTCATGTGAGGTCTATAACCTAATCTGACTTTATCAAAAACTGCTTGATTACTTAAAAGTAAATTTAATTTTTCTGAGCTATATGTAAATTTATCAACAATGTTTTTATACTTATCAACTTCTTTCTTTAAATTAATGTTTTCATTGAAAATTGATTCTTTTTCTTTTAGAAAACCTTCCTTTTCAGCTTTTAAATCTTTAATTTTAAGAGTTAATTCATTTTTATCTTTAAGAAGATTTAAATTTTTAGTTTTAAAGATTTGTTTTTCTTTTTAAAATTTTGAAGTCACTAACTAACTCATTAAATGCCTCATATAGTTCATCAAATGTAAAATCATGAGTTTCAGAACTTACCTCATTGTCGTTTGCCATAAAGCAAATGTTTGCAACTTCCTTTTGTTTCTTCTCGGAAAGGATTCTTCGCTATCACTCCATGTTGCAACATATGCCTTCTCTTTCTTCTTGTAACCCTTCTTTAATTGAGGACGCTCATATCTAAAATGCCCTGGCTTCTTGCACTCATAACACGTTAAGGGTTTTTTTTCTTTTTCTTTGTCCTTCTCTTCTCCCTTTCTCCTTCCATTTTTATTCCAAACCTTTTCTTATAGAAGGGTCTCCTTCTTTACATAAATTTCTTAAATTTTCTAGCAAGGAGAGTCGCCTCATCATCATCTTCATCATCATCACTGCTGCTTTCTTCAATTTTGTAGCCTTAAGAGCTATGGTTCTCTTCTTTTTGACCTCTTCTTCTTAATGTTGTTTCATTGTTAGTTCATGGGTCATCAACGATCCAAGTAGCTCCTCCAAAGGTAGAGCATTCAAGTCTTTAGCTTCTTGGATTGCAGTCACCTTGGCTTCCCATGATCTTGGAAGAAACCTAAGAATTTTGCGCACCAATTCAGAATTAGTATAAGTTTTTTCTAGATTTTTTAAACCATTCATAATATCAGTGAATCTAGTGTACATGCATGTTATGGATTCAGTTTGTTCCATGCTAAACAATTCATATTTATGCACTAAAATATTAATTTTAGATTCTTTAACTTGATTAGTACCCTCATAGGTAACTTTTAATCTATCCCAAATTTCTTTTGCGAAAATATAAGTAGAGATGCGATTAAACTCATTAGCATCTAAAGAACAGTACAAAACATTCATGGCTTTAGCATTAAGCTGAGCCAACTTCCTATCATGTTCATCCCACTCCGTTTTCGGCTTAGGAATCACCATGTTATCTACTCTTATTGTGAGTGTGTGAGGACCATTTACTATGATGCCCCATAGTTCATAGTCAAGTGCTTGAATAAAAATTTTCATTCTAGGTTTCCAATAACCATAATTTGTACCATTAAATAAAGGAGGTCGATTAGTGGATTGACCTTCTGAAAAAGATGATCCAACTTGAGCTGCTATTTGGATCTTTGACTCTTGATCGTTAGATCAAATTTAAATGAGCACAAGCTCTGATACCAATTGTTGGCCCAGATGGCAACCCAAGAGGGGGGGGTGAATTGGGTTCTTTAAAAATTTAACTCTTTGAAGAGAATTAGATTGATATGAAGGTGCTTAAGTAAACTGAATTAATTAAAGCTAAGCACAAATAAAGAAGATAGAGAGAGAGATAAATGCACGGCAAACACAAAGATTTTATAGTGGTTCGGTGTATCCAACACCTACGTCCACTCCCAAGCAACACTTGGGTCCACAATATAATCCCACCGATTACAGTCGAGTTGTTTTACAAGCTCACAACTCCAACTTGTTGTTTAACCCGAGATCACAACAAACCAAAGGCATTTGATTGATCTCATATTCTGATTTCAATAGGTTCTTATACTAATACAGAGACTATATTTGTTATTCTCAGTTTGCGGTATAAGTTTATGTATAAAAACATACATGATCCATAAAAAAAAAATATCTAGGTTGACTCTTTTCAAAAATATCTAGGTTGTACTACATATCTAGGTTGTACTACCATGAAAAAAAAATATCTAGGTTGTACTACCATATCTAGGTTGACTCTTTTCAAAAAATATGCTCAATATTTACTGGTCTGTGGCAATGTCATGATTCATACTTATAGAATCTCTGTCTGCAGATATTTTTCCACTTAAAAAGCATAATTATCATTAGAAAATAATCTTCATCATGGGATCTGATAGTTATATTGTGTCTTTATGGTGTGTAGGATGTGGGAGATAGGGAAGATGTAGTGAAGGTGGTAGCTATTCCTTTGAGGCGCTCAAGCCGACTACGCAATCGGGTAGCTGCTCCTTGAGCTGATGAAGATGAAGCAGTTCTTCAGTGCTGATAGAAACAGATATTTTTCCACTTATAGAATCTCTGTCTGCAGATATTTTTCCACTTAAAAAGCATAATTATCTTTAGAAAATAATCTTCATGCATGTGATCTGATAATTATATTGTTTCTTTATGGTGTGTAGGATGCGGGAGATAGGGAAGATGTAGTGAAGGTGGTAGCTATTCCTTTGAGGCGCTCAAGCCGACTACGCAATCGGGTAACTGCTCCTTGAGCTGATGAAGATGAAGCAGTTCTTCAGTGCTGATAGAAACAGCATCCTCTGGCCTATATTGACAAAATAAATGCATCCTCGTACTGTCGTACCATTAGAAGCATGACAAAACTGAACAGTTATCAAAGTGCATCATATATTTCTAACATAATGTGTTGCTTCTTTGTTCTCGAATTTTTTTGCCTCATTTATCTCTAATCACTTGCATTTGATAATTTTTTTTGACAATGCTGGGAAATAAATCTTGTGATTTATTTCTGCTTGAAGCTTTGGTCTTAAAAAGATCTTGCAAACCTGATTTGTCCAGTATTAACTCATTTTTTCCTGCCTCTCTTGCATACTTGATTACATCTGAGAATAGCTAACCTTCTGGCTCGTGTTGAAATTTGGATGCCATATCTGCAATTCTTATTGTAGTTTGATACTTGTATTGTATATATATTCTTTTTCATAGGATTGTCTTAAAGTCAAGGATGAATACACACACATTTTAGTATATTATAAATTCACCAATAAAAAGTTCTGCATCATTTGCCAGACCGATTAACTGCGTCATAAACTCTCGTATGAGGAGATGCCACTGTATTCGGTTTTTTTATTATTTAAACTCTTTTTATGCAAATTATATAGCATTTATTTTTCTCTTCTTTATAGTAATCTGAAAATTAGTGGTTTTCATTTGATGCTCTGCTTCACAATGATCTCTATCTGGAAAATCATGGCTGGGATCATTGTTTTGACTGCCGGAGAGAGTTTTGTCTTAAACGTCTTTGAGTTCTTATCATATATTATCTTCAGCTTCAATTATAGACTTCGTGGTCAAGAGAAACATTTCATGGACTAGGTTAAGGCTGGACACGTTTACAATAGATGTGACTCTGGAGTCCACATAGCGTCAGTCTTGCTGCGATGATTGTTGCCATCTGCTGTATAATTTTACAATACCATCCCACATTTCAGCACCATTTATTCGGATGTGCTTCCTTATGCATGCCCTTTCTTTCATCAGTCCCATTCGGGACCAGGATGATTATGAGAGACAAAAATGTGTGATATTTGGATTGCTACGAATCATAACACTCGTTTATCAATAATGACACGTTGCAGTGAAATGTTTGGAGGGAAGATTTATCCTCGCAGCCAGACTCGTCTCCATCACCGTGTATGGATTCAAGTTCGCCCAACTGCTTTGCTCTTTTTTATTCAGCGGTTGGATTAGGAACCTACAACTTTCAGTGGCCCACTAAAAATTAAGGTTGGTGTGGTCTCCCACGGCGTGAAGGTGTGTGCTGTTGCATGCTGCTAAAAGGTTATGAGGAACTCAATGCTCAATGATTGGGTGGGTCTGCATCGATTTAGATTCGGTGCCGTGGCCTTTGGCACCTTTTTCGGTGTTTCTCGNGAAAGAGAATAAGAGGAAAAAAGGGCCACGTCATGTGCGTGGGTTCTCCCAAAGGCCCCCTCATTAATATCAGGCAGTCAAGTCAATAGGCTGGAGCATTTAATGGTGCAGAAACGGTCATAATGACTTGGCCAGCATGGAATAAAAAGAAAGGAGAGCACTCAACCCGCTTCATTAGGCCGAGCCATGCCTTGGGCTCTCATTCAAGCCAGCTCGGCCAACATAGCTCGGCCAGCCTAAAGCCTCAGCCAGCTTCAGCATAGCTTCGGCCAACATAGCTCGGCCATCATAGCTCGGCCAGCCTCAGCTTCAGTATAGCTCGGCCAACATAGCCAGCCAGCCTCAGCTAGCTTCAGCATAGCTCGGCCATCATAGCTCGGCCAGCCTCAGCCTCAGCCAACTTAGCATAGCTCGGCCAACATAGCTCGGCCTTCATAGCTCGGCCATCCTCAGCCTCGGCCAGCTTCAGCATAGTTCGGCCAACATAGCTCGGCCAGCCTCAGCCTCAGCCAGCTTTAGCATAGCTCAGCCAACATAGCTCGGCCAGCCTCAGCATCAGCCAGCTTCAGCATAGTTCGGCCAACATACCTCGGCACTCTAGCTCGGTTTCCACAACCGCGCTATGTCCTTCGCACCAACGCAATTATGGCCTCATAAAGGCCATATGCATCACCTGCTTTAAGGCATTTAATGCCTTATTTCCTCCATCATTAAGGCATTTATGGCTGCCACGTTGGCCCCCCTTGGCACCTTTTCGCGGAA
This sequence comes from Calamus simplicifolius, assembly GCA_900491605.1. NCBI lineage: Eukaryota > Viridiplantae > Streptophyta > Magnoliopsida > Arecales > Arecaceae > Calamus > Calamus simplicifolius. The sequence goes on from UESW01004312.1 coordinate 64,267, forward strand.
GGATGGCGTCATGAAGTGGAGTTCTTGACTCTATGCTTCACAGAAGTCCGACTCGGCCGACCATATTATACTTCAGCAGGTTCGGCCAACCTTATGCCTCGGCAACCCGAGCTATTCTTATGCTTCTGCCATCAAGGCCAGACCATTCCTCAGCCATCCGATCCGAGCTACTTCAGACCTCTGCAGAATCTGGCGCGGAAGAGTTCAAATTCACTATAACAGAATAAGATTCCAACAAGGAATCATGCCAAGACGTGGCCTAGGACCTACAATAGTAGCCTAGGGACCACGCAGCCATTGAGTCTCGAGCCATCGGCCAGCTCTCCCCGCCTCCCAGCCATCGATCCTCTAACTAACCAGATATAGATCCTACCGGCCCTGTAACAACCTGATTCGAATCCGTTTCGAATCCCAACAACTTTCAGACCTCATCCAGAGCACGTCAAAGAAGTCAGGTAACCGCCTATAAATACTACCACCCTCAAGCCTCTCAGGTACGGCGATTCTACGCCCATTTTTTCATTCATAGTTCTCACACTCCGCAAAAAGCTCCCACGAGAGCTCAAAGGAACTCTTCCTCAGGGATCTCCCCATATTTGTTGATTGCTGGTCACCACTGACTTAAGTATCGGAGGGTCTTCCGCAGAGGGCCACCCCCAATGCCTCTCACGTGAGGACTATTGCAGGTCCGCCCAGGAGGGAGCCCATGCTGAAGCCCCTTCGCGCCCGATTCGGAGGACAGATTTCAGCAGCAACAGATTGACGCTAGAGGAAGGGTCTCAAGTCCCTTTAAACTTGAAGAAAGGAGACAAGGATCTCGATCTGAAAGAGAACCTCTCCAATGGCTAATCGGAGAAGAGCAACTTCTGAAGCCTAGGACCAGGTCGCCTCCCATAGACCCGATCCGATGAGTATTGTGGTGCCGCCGCCGCCACCAGCTGAGACTCCATCGCCACCGGCTGTCCCAGTGACCCAGGACCAGTTCGCCACACTGGTCCAGCAAGTCCAAGCCCTGACCCATCTGGTTCAGGAGCGCCTTGCAGCCCCCCCATCCAGTTATGGCTGCCCCTGCTCCATGCCTCCTTGACAGTTCGCCACACTGGTCCAGCAAGTCCAAGCCCTGACCCATCTGGTTCAGGAGCGCCTTGCAGCCCCCCCATCCAGTTATGGCTGCCCCTGCTCCATGCCTCCTTGACCAGTTCGCCACACTGGTCCAGCAAGTCCAAGCCCTGACCCATCTGGTTCAGGAGCGCCTTGCAGCCCCCCCATCCAGTTATGGCTGCCCCTGCTCCATGCCTCCTTAGAGGCCGCAGCTCCCTTTCTTCGGCCACCTCTTCTTCTGGTCCGCATGGAGCCACGGATCCCCCACACCGACCCAAGGAGGCCAGACCAGTCCCGCAAGGGGGCTGCAACAAGGATCTCCCTAGATCTCGGCAAACTCGATCACTCTCTCCGGTGTCCTCTCACCATGACTCAACGTCGTCTCCACCTTCTCCTTGCCTTGGCACAACATATCGGCTTCCATAGCCGCTCTATGCGCACCAAGGCATTTATGGCCTCATAAAGGCCATGTGCATCTACCTTCTTTAAGGCATTTAATGCCTTATCTCCTACCATCATTAAGGCATTTATGGCTGCCACGTTTCCCCCTTATCTCCTACCATCATCAGTAAGGAAGGATAGCCTCGTAAAGCCAAGACAAGGAGTTCTTGACTCCATGCTTCACAGAAGTCCGACGGCCAGCTTCAGCCTCAGCCAGTGGGCAATCCGCACCACCCAGAGAGTTCCCACAGGCGGACCCCGTTCCGGATGGCCTTCGGTGCGGAAGCTATCATCTCTGTGGAGATAGGACTTCCCTCTCCGCGGGTGCTATCATGCCTCCAGAGTCAAAGAGAAATCTTTCTCGTCCGGTGATCTTGTCCTCCAGAGAGCATCCATCTCCAAACCGCTGGAGCAAGGAAAGCTGGCTCCGATCTAGGAAGGCCCCTATCAAGTGACGGAAGTCATCGAACGGGTACCTACAAGCTCCAGATCTGAACGGAAATCCATTCCTCGGACGTGGAATTCAGACAACCTCCGCGGATATCATCAGCAGGGTACGCCTTCTACAGGCCCGCCTCGTTAATGTTGTTGGCATATTGCTTTTATGATTTATGGCATGGTCACCACAATCACTTCTCCAAAAATCATAATGAAAAAATGGATGCCACTTGCTAACTCTTGGCACGACCGAGCTGTCTCCTCGACCAGAAAATCTTCGAACCTCGGCTGGGCCAAGTTCTGATCTCCGTACCTCGACAGGGCCGAGTCCTTATCTCCGAACCTCGGCAGGGCCGAGGCTTAATCTCCGAACCTTGGCAGGGCCGAGCCTCTATCTCCAAACCTCGGCTAGGCCGAGTTCCTCATCTCCGAGCTCCGGTCAAAGCCGGAGTGCATCTCTTATTATCATAAGCCAGCTAGTGCCGGAGTGCATCTCTTATTATCAGAAGCCCCAGCCAGAGCCGGAGTGCATCTCTTATTACCAGAAGCCTCGGCCAGAGCCGAAGTGCATAAGCCTCGGCCAGAGCCGGAGTGCATCTCTTATTATCGGAAGCCCCGGCCAGAGCTGGAGTGCATCTCCTATTACCGGAAGCCCCGGCCAGAGCTGGAGTGCATCTCTTATTACCAGAAGCCCCGGCCATAGTTGAAGTGCATAAGCCCTGGCCAGAGCCGGAGTGCATCTCTTATTATCAGAAGCCCCGGCCAGAGTCGGAGTGCATCTCTTATTATCGGAAGCCCCGGCCAGAGCCGGAGTGCATCTCTTATTACCGGAAGCCCCGGCCAGAGCCGAAGTGCATAAGCCCCGGCCAGAGCCGGAGTGCATCTCTTATTATCGGAAGCCCCGGCCAGAGCCGAAGTGCATCTCTTATTACCGGAAGCCCCGGCCAGAGCCGAAGTGCATAAGCCCCGGCCAGAGCCAGAGTGCATCTCTTATTATCGGAAGCCCCGGTCAGAGCCGGAGTGCATCTCTTATTATCGGAAGCCCCGGCCAGAGCCGGAGTGCATCTCTTATTACCGGAAGCCCCGGCCAGAGCCGAAGTGCATAAACCCCGGCCAGAGCCAGAGTGCATCTCTTATTATCGGAAGCCCCGGCCAGAGCTGGAGTGCATCTCTTATTACCGGAAGCCCCGGCCAGAGCCGGAGTGCATCTCTTATTATCGGAAGCCCCAGCCAGAGCCGGAGTGCATCTCTTATTATCGAAGCCCCGGCCAGAGCCGAAGTGCATAAGCCCCGCCAGAGCCGGAGTGCATCTCTTATTATCGGAAGCCCCGGCCAGAGCCGGAGTGCATCTCTTATTACCGAAAGCCCGGCTAGAGCCGGAGTGTATCTCTTATTATCGGAAGCCCCAGCCAGAGCCGGAGTGCATCTCTTATTATCGGAAGCCCCAGCCAGGCCGGAGTGCATCTCCTATTTATCTGAAACCTCGGCCAAAACCGAGTGACATATCAGAACCCTCGGCTAAAGCCGGAGGAAGTTTGTTATTAATCTTGAAGGCTCGGCAACACCAAGTAATTCATTATTTGAAGGCTCGGCAACACTGAGTAATTTGGAAGCCTCGGTTACAACTAAGTGACATGTTTGGAAGCCTCGGTTACAGCCGAGTAGCATTATGGGAAGGCTCGGCAACAACCGAGTAATATATTTCTAAAGGCTCGGCAACAACTGAGTAATAAATTTCCAGAGCCTCGGCCAAAGACCGAGTGATATATTTCTGAAGGCTCGGCAACAACCGAGTAATAAATTCATCCATAAAAGTACGCTCTTTCTAGACCCATTTTATTCATTGAATTAAATTCAGTTTTAAAAGGCCTACGAAATTTTTATAACTCTCCTTGAAAGTTACAATGAGAAGCAAGTCATATAAATCCTCGGCCGAGCCGAGCGATCTCTGTACCAAGTAAAATATAATCTTGAAGGCTTGGCTACAACCAAGTAACGATCTCTGTACCTGGCAGTGCCAAGTAAAATATAATCTTGAAGGCTCGGCTACAACCGAGTAACGATCTTCGTACCTTAGCAACGCCAAGTAAAATATAATATTGAAGGCTCGGCAACAACCGAGTAATAAATTTCTTGAAGACTCGGTAACAACCGAGTAACATATTTCTGAAGGCTCTGCAAAAACCGAGTAATAAATTTCCTAAAGACTCGACAACAACCGAATAATAAATTTCTTGAAAGCTTGGCAACAACCGAGCAATAAATATAATATTGAAAGCTTGGCAACACCGAGCAATAAATATAATATTGAAGGCTCGGCAACACCGAGTAATTTACTATTTGAAGGCTCGGCAACACCGAGTAATTTATTATTTGGAAGCCTCGGCCGAGTACCATCTTAGGAAGGCTCGGCAACACCGAGTAATTTATTATTTGAAGGCTCGCAATACCGAGTAATTTATTATTTTGAAGCCTCGGCTACAACCGAGTAACGGTCTCCGTACCTTGGCAGCGCTAAGTAAAATATAATCCTGAAGGCTCGGCCGAGTAATAAATTTCCTAAAGACTCGGCAACAACCGAGTAATAAATCTCTTGAAGGCTCGGTAACAACTGAGTAATATATTTCTAAAGGCTCGGCAACGATTGAGTAATAAATTTCCAGAGTCGGAGTGCATCTCTTACTATCAAAAGCCTCGGCCAAAGCCGGAGTGCATCTTTTACTATCAAAAGCCTCGGCCAATCCGAGTGATACAGCACTAAAGCTTCGTCCCAGCTAGATAATCTCTCGGACACTCTAGCGCAACTAAAGCGCCTTATTTTACATCAGCAAGAGGGCCACCCAGGCCTTTCTCTAACCTACACAGAGATAAACACTTCCTCTATAGAGGATCGAATGACATGTTTCCCAAATAAGATTGCTCCAAATTCTACTCCCTATATCCGAAGTTACACTTCGGACTAGGGAATGGGGGGCATGTGTTGAGGGGTAAAATCATCATTACATTATTGATCGCTTACATTGGTGATGAGGTCGCGCCCAATCCAAATGCCCTATTTGCCAACTGGCCTGCTGGCGCAACATTTTAGCAACGAGCGTCTCGTCATAATGAAGAAAGAGAACAAGAGGGAAAAAGGGCCACGTCATGTGCGTGGGTTCTCCCAAGGGCCCCCTCATTAATATCCGGCAGTCAAGTCAATGGGCTAGAGCATTTAATGGGGTCATAATGACTTGGCCAGCATTTAATGGAATAAAAAGAAAAGGAGAAAGCATGCCTCGCACTCAAGCCCCGCTTCATTTAGGCCGAGCCATGACTTGGCGCTCTCATTCAAGCCAGCTCGGCCAACATAGCTCGGCCAGCCTCAAGCCTTAGCCAGCTTCAGCATAGCTCGGCCAACATAGCTCGGCCAGCCTCAGCTTCAGCATAGCTCGGCCAACATAGCTCGGCCAGCCTCAGCCTCATCCAGCTTTAGCATAGCTCGGCCAACATAGCTCGGCCGTCATAACTTGGCCAGCCTCAGCCTCAGCCAGCTTCAGCATAGCTCGGCCAATATAGCTCGGCCATCATAGCTCGGCTAGCCTCAGCCTCGGCCAGGTTCAGCATAGCTCGGCCAACATAGCTCGGCCAGCCTCAGCCTCAGCCAGCCTCAGCATAGCTCGGCCAGCCTCAGCAACAGCCAGCTTCAGCATAATTCGGCCAACATGCCTCGACCAATATACCTCGGCACTCTAGCTCGGTTTTCACACTATGTCCTTCGCACCAACGCAATTATGGTCTCATAAAGGCCATGTGCATCCACCTGCTTTAAGGCATTTAATGCCTTATTTCCTTCCATCATTAAGGCATTTATGGCTGCCACGTTGGCCCCCCTTGGCACCTTTTCGCGGAAGGATGGCGTCATGAAGCGGAGTTCTTGACTCCATGCTTCACAGAAGTCTGACTCGGCCGACCACATTATACTTCGGCAGGTTCGGCCAACCTTATGCCTCGGTAACCCGAGCTATTCTTATGCTTCTGCCATCAAGGCCAGACCATTCCTCGGCCATCCGATCCGAACTACTTCAGACCTCTGTGGAATCTGGCGCGGGAGAGTTCAAATTCACTGTAACAGAATAAGTTTCAAACAAGGAATCATGCTAAGACGTGGCCTAGGACCTACAATAGTGGCCTAGAGACCACGTAGCAACTGAGTCTCGAGCCATCGGCCAGATCTCCCCGCCTCCCAGCCGTCGATCCTCTAACTAACCAGATACGGATCCTACCGGCCCTGTAACAACCTGATTCGAATCCGTTTCGAATCCCAACAACTTTCAGACCTCATCCAGAGCACGTCAAAGAAGTCAGGTGACCGCCTATAAATACTACCACCCTCAAGCCTCTCAGGTACGGCGATTCTACGCCCATTTTTCATTCACAGTTCTCACACTCCGCCATAAAAGCTCCCACGAGAGCTCGGAGGAACTCTTCCTCAGGGATCCTTCTCCCCATATTTGTTGATTGCTAGTCTTCACTGACTTAAGCGTCGGAGGGTCTTCCGCAGAGGGCCACCCCCAATGCCTCTCGTGTGAGGACTGTCTTGCAGGTCCGCCCAGGAGGGAGCCCATGCTGAAGCCCCTTCGCGCCTGATTCGGAGGATGGATTTCAGCAGCAACAGTACCATTTAAATATCAGAATTATTGTATTAAAAATTGCTTATAAAATGACCAACCACCTTAGTTTATGATCTTTAACCCTTAAACAAGTGGTGATTTTTCTAATCCCCACCCCCAAAAAAAAATGTTGGGTAATGAGTCAAGCTTCCATGGTTGGTTAGTATTTTCTCTTTATATATATAGACACACACTATTGCCCAGCTTTCTCTGAATGTGGTCGCGATCCTCTAGTCCTGGATCAATTATATATGTGCAACCAAGAAACTTTTAAATTACGTCCTTGAGACCATTACTATATAATTGAAGAAACACGATTAGTTTACTTTTTGAAATGTTAAGCAGACAAGGGATATTAATTATTTTTTGTTTAAGAAAAGTTATCTGCTCCAAGACTTACTGACCCTAGATCAGACTTATAATCAAATATTTAAATAATAAATTAATTTATATTGTTTCATTAACTGTTAACCTCATCTTACATTATTTTAAGATTTTTGAAAGTTCATAGTCCCATGATCTTATGATATGCAGCAATAGGTGTTCTTTTTAAAAAAAAAAAATATATCTTGGATATTATTACATACAATAACAAATACTAATCAGTTGTAATTATCTAGCATGAATGTGATGATTTGATTTATAAGTCATCAGAGTGGCTTGAATAATTTATTATTATTATTATTGTTATTATTATCATTACATTATTTTGATATTTTTGTATCTACAACATACAAACAAAAACAAGTTAAGTAGGATTTTATTTTTTGCTCAACTCTTACGTTAGAGTATATTGGCTTGATACGAAAGAGTTACAATATTTAATTTTGTAAAGCCCACCTTTCCTTCCCAAGAGGAGCCATGAATCATGGACGATATACACCTAAAATGAAAACTGTTGAGGGTAAAATCATCATTACATTATTGATAGCTCACATTGGCAATGAGGTCGTGCCCAATCCAAATGTCCTATTTGCCAGCTGGCCTGCTGGCGCAACATTCTAGCAACGAGCGTCTCGTCATAATGAAGAAAGAGAACAAGAGGGAAAAAGAGCCACGTCATGTGCGTGGGCAATATTCGGTAGTCAAGTCAATAGGATGGAGCATTTAATGGTGCAGAAATGGTCATAATAACTTGGCCAGCATTTAATAGAATAAAAAGAAAGAGAAAGCATGCCTCGGAACTTAAGCCCCGCTTCATTTAGGCCGAGCCATGCCTTGGCGCTCTCATTCAAGCCAACTCCAACATAGCTCGACCAATATAGCTCGGCCAGCCTCAAGCCTCAGCCAGCTTCAGCATAGCTCGGCCAACATAGCTCGGCCATTATAGCTCGGTCAGCCTCCGCTTCAACATAGCTCGGCCAACATAGCTCGGCCAGCCTCAGCCTCAGCCAGCTTCAGCATAGCTCGGCCAACATAGCTCGGCCATCATAGCTCGGCCAGCCTCAGCCTCAGCCAGCTTTAGCATAGCTCAGCCATCATAGCTCGGCCAGCCTCAGTCTCGGCCAGCTCAGCATAGCTCGGCCAACATAGCTCGGCCAGCCTCAGCCTCAGCCAGCTTCAGCATAGCTCGGCCAGCCTCAGCATCAGCCAGCTTCAGTATAGTTCGGCCAACATGCCTCGGCCAATATACCTCGGCACTCTAGCTCGGTTTCCACAACCGTGCTGTATCCTTCGCACCAATGCAATTATGGCCTCATAAAGGTCATATGCATCCACCTGCTTTAAGGCATTTAATGCCTTATTTTCATTCATCATTAAGGCATTTATGGCTGCCACGTTGGCCCCCCTTGGCACCTTTTGCGCGGGAAGGATGGCATCATGAAGCGGAGTTCTTGACTCCATGCTTTACAGAAGTCCGACTCGGCCGACCACATTATACTTCGGCAGGTTCGGCCAACCTTATGCCTCGGCAACCCGCGCTATTCTTATGCTTCTGCCATCAAGGCCAGACCATTCCTCGGCCATCCGATCCGAGCTACTTCAGACCTCTGCGGAACCTGGCGCGGGAGAGTTCAAATTCACTATAATAGAATAAGATTCCAAACAAGGAATCATGCCAAGACGTGGCCTAGGACCTGCAATAGTGGCCTAGGGACCACGCAGCCACTGAGTCTCGAGCCATCGGCCAGCTCTCCCCGCCTCCCAGCCGTCGATCCTCTAACTAACCAGATACGGATCCTACCGGCCCTGTAACAACCTGATTCGAATCCGTTTTGAATCCCAACAACTTTCAGACCTCATCCAGAGAACTCAGGTGACCGCCTATAAATACTACCACCCTCAAGCCTCTCAGGTACGGTGATTCTACGCCCATTTTTCATTCATAGTTCTCACACTCCGCCAAAAAAGCTCCCACGAGAGCTCGAAGGAACTCTTCCTCAGGGATCCTTCTCTCCATATTTGTTGATTGCTGGTCTCCACTGACTTAAGCGTCGAAGGGTCTTCCGCAGAGGGCCACCCCAATGCCTCTCGCGTGAGGACTGTCTTGCCGGTCCACCTAGGAGGGATCCCACGCTGCAGCCCAATCGCGCCCGAGCTGGAAGACAGATTTCAGCAGCAACAGATTGGTGCTAGAGGAAGGGCCTCAAGTCCCATTAAACTTGAAGAAAGGAGACAAGGATCTTGATCTGAAAGAGAACCTCTCCAATGACTAATCGGAGAAGAGCAACTTCTGAAGCCCAGGACCAGGTCGCCTCCCAGAGACCCGATCCGATGAGTATCATGGCACCGCCGCCGCCACCAGCTGAGACTCCTTCACCATCGACTATCACAGTGACCCAGGACCAGTTTGCCACACTGGTCCAGCAAGTCCAAGCCCTGACCCATCTGGTTTAGGAGCGCCTTGCAGCCCCATCCAGTTATGGCTGCCCCTGCTCCATGCCTCCCTGAGGAGGCCGCAGCTTCCTTTTCTCTGGCCACTTCTTCTTCTGGTCCACATGGAGCCGCAGATCCCCCACAACGACCCAAGGAGGCCAGACCAGTCCCGCAAGGGGGCTACAACAAGGATCTCCCCAGATCTCAGTGGGCTCGATCCCTCTCTCCGGTGTCCTCTCACCATGACTCGACGTCGTCTCCGCCTTCTCCCTGCCTTGGCACAACAGATCAGCTTCCATAGCTGCGCTATGCGCACCAAGGCATTTATGGCCTCATAAAGGCCATGTGCATCTACCTGCTTTAAGGCATTTAATGCCTTATCTCCTTCCATCATTAAGGCATTTATGGCTGCCACGTTGCCCCCTTGGCACCTTTTGCGTGAGGAAGGATGGCGTCATAAAGCCAAGACAAGGATTTCTTGACTCCATGCTTCACAGAAGTCTGACGGCCAGCTTCAGCCTCAGCCAGTGGGCCTACCACACCACCCGAAGAGTTCCCATAGGCGGGACCCCGTTCCGGATGGCCTTCGGTGTGGAAGCTATCACCCCATGTGGAGATAGGACTTCCCTCTCCGCGGGTGCTATAACGCCTCAAAAGTCACAGAGAAATCTTTTTGTCTAGTGATCTTGTCCTTCGGAGAGCATCCGTCTTCAAACCGCTGGAGCAAGGAAAGCTGGCTCCGAACTGGGAAGGCCCCTATCAAGTGACGGAAGTCATCGGACCTGGCACCTACAAGCTCCAGGATCTGAACGGGAAATCCATTCCTCGGACGTGGAATTCAGACAACCTCCGCGGATATCATCAGTAGGGTACGCCTTCTATAGGCCCGTCTCGTTAATTTTGTTGGCATATTGCTTTTATGATTTATGGCATGGTCACCACAGTCACTTCTCCAAAAAATCATAATGAAAAAACGGATGCCACTTGCTAACTCTCGGCACGACCGAGCTATCTCCTCAACCAAAAAATCTCCGAACCTCGGCTGGGCCGAGTTCTGATCTCTGTACCTCGGCTGGGCCAAGTTCTGATCTCCATACCTCGGCAGGGCCGAGTCCTTATCTCTGAACCTCGGCAGGGCCAAGCCTTAATCTCCAAACCTCGGCAGGGCCGAGCCTTTATCTCCGAACCTCGGCTAGGCTGAGTCCTTGATCTCCGAGCCCCGGTCAAAGCCGGAGTGTATCTCTTATTATCATAAGTCCCGGCTAGTGCCGGAGTGCATCTCTTATTATCGGAAGCTCCGGCCAGAACCGGAGTGCATCTCTTATTACCAGAAGCCCCGGCCAGAGCCGAAGTGCATAAGCCCTGACCAGAGCCGGAGTGCATCTCTTATTATCGAAAGCCCCGGCCAGAGCTGGAGTGCATCTCTTATTACCGGAAGCCCCGGCCAGAGCCGAAGTGCATAAGCCCCGGCCAGAGCTGGAGTGCATCTCTTATTATCGAAAGCCCCGGCCAGAGCCGGAGCATCTCTTATTACCGGAAGCCCCGGCCAGAGCCCAAGTGCATAAGCCTCGGCCATAGCCCAAGTGCATCTCTTATTATCGAAAGCCCCGGCCAGAGCCGGAGTGCATCTCTTTTACCGGAAGCCCCGGCCAGAGCCGAAGTGCATAAGCCCCGGTTAGAGCCGGAGTGCATATCTTATAATCGGAAGCCCCGGCCAGAGCCGGAGTGCATCTCTTATTACCGGAAGCCCCAGCCAGAGCCGAAGTGCATAAGCCCCGGCCAGAGCCAGTGCATCTCTTATTATCAGAAGCCCCGGCCAGAGTTGGAGTGCATCTCTTATTATCGAAAGCCCCAGCCAGAGCCAGAGTGCATAAGACCCAGCCAGAGCCAGAGTGCATCTCTTATTATCGGAAGCCCCGGCCAAAGCCGGAGTGCATCTTATTACCGGAAGCCCCGGCCAGAGCCGAAGTGCATAAGCCCCGGCCAGAGCTGGAGTGCATCTCTTATTATCGGAAGCCCCGACCAGAGCCGGAGTGCATCTCTTATTACCGGAAGCGCCGGCCAGAGCTGAAGTGTATAAGCCCCAGAGCCGGAGTGCATCTCTTATTATCGGAAGCCCCGGCCAGAGCCGGAGTGCATCTCTTATTACCGGAAGCCCCGGCCAGAGCCGAAGTGCATCTCTTATTATCGAAAGACCCGGCCAGAGCCGGAATGCATCTCTTTTTACCGGAAGCCCCGGCCAGAGCTGAAGTGCATAAGCCCCGGCCAGAGTCGGAGTGCATCTCTTATTATCGAAAGCCCCGGCCAGAGCCGGAGTGCACATCTTATTACCGGAAGCCCCGGCTAGAGCCGAAGTGCATAAGCCCTGGCTAGAGCTGGAGTGCATCTCTTATTATCGGAAGCCCCGGCCAGAGCCGGAGTGCATCTCTTATTAACGGAAGCCCCGGCCAGAGCCGAAGTGCGTAAGCCCGACCAGAGCCGGAGTGCATCTCTTATTATCGGAAGCTCCGGCCAGAGCCGGAGTGCATCTCTTATTACCGGAAGCCCCAGCTAGAGCCGAAGTGCATAAGCCCCGGCCAGAGCCGGAGTGCATCTCTTATTATCGGAAGCCCCGGCCAGAGCCGGAGTGCATCTCTTATTACCGGAAGCCCCGGCTAGAGCCGAAGTGCATAAGCCCCGGCTAGAGCCGAAGTGCATAAGCCCCGGCCAGAGCCGGAGTGCATCTCTTATTATCGGAAGCCCCGACCAGAGCCGGAGTGCATCTCTTATTACCAGAAGCCCCGGCCAAAGCCGAAGTGTGTAAGCCCCGGCCAGAGCCGGAGTGCATCTCTTATTATCAGAAGCCCCGGACAGAGCCGGAGTGCATCTCTTATTATCGGAAGCCCCGGCTAGAGCCGGAGTGCATCTCCTAATTATCTGAAACCTCAGACCGAGTGACATATCAGAACCTCGGCTAAAAGTCTGAGGAAGTTTGTTATTAATCTTGAAGGCTCGGCTACAACCGAGTAACGATCTCCGTACCTTGACAGTGCCAAATAAAATGTAATCTTGAAGGCTCGGCTACAATCGACTTACGATCTCCGCAGCGCCAAGTAAATATAATATTGAAGGCTCGGCAATAACCGAGTAATAAATTTCTTGAAAGCTCGGCAACAACTAATCAATAAATATAATATTAAAGGCTCGGCAACACCGAGTAATTTATTATTTGAAGGCTCGGCAACACCGAGTAAATTAATATTTGGAAGCCTCAGTTACAACCGAGTAGCATCTTGGGAAGGCTCGGCAACACCGAGTAATTTATTATTTGAAGGCTCGGCAACACCGAGTAATTTATTATTTGAAAGCCTTGGTTACAACCGAGTAGCATCTTGGGAAGGCTCGACAACACTGAGTAATTTATTATTTGAAGGCTCGGCACATCGAGTAATTTATTATTTTGAAGCCTCGGCTACAACCGAGTAACGATCTCCGTACCTTGGCAGCGCAAGTAAAATATAATCCTGAAGGCTCAGCAACAACCGAGTAATAAATTTCCTAAAGACTCGGCAATAACCGAGTAATAAATCTCTTGAAGGCTCGGCAACAACCGGGTAATATATTTCTGAAGGCTCAGCAACGACCGAGTAATAAATTTTCAGAGCCGGAGTGCATCTCTTATTATCAAAGCCTCGGCCAGAGCCGAAGTGCATATTTTACTATCAAAAGCCTCGGCCAATCCGAGTGATACAGCACTAAAGCTTCATCCCAGCCGGATAATCTCTCGGACACTCTAGCGCAACTAAAGCGCCTTATTTTACTTCAGCAAGAGGGTCGCCCAGGCCTTTCTCTAACCTACACAGAGATAAACACTGTCTCTACAGAGGATCGAATGATATGTTCCCCAAATAAGATTGCTCCAGAATTCTACTCCCTATATCCGAAGTTACACTTCGGACTAGGGAGTGGGGGCATGTGTTGAGGGGTAAAATCATCATTACATTATTGATCGCTCACATTGGCGATGAGGTCGCGTCCAATCCAAATGCCCTGTTTGCCAGCTGGCCTATTGGCGCAACATTCTAGCAACGAGCGTCTTGTCATAATAAAGAAAGAGAGAACAAGAGGGAAAAAGGGCCACGTCATGTGCGTGGGTTCTCCCAAGGGCCCCCTCATTAATATCCGGCAGTCAAGTCAATAGGCTGGAGCATTTAATGGTGCAGAAACGGTCATAATAACTTGGCCAGCATTTAATGGAATAAAAGAAAGGAGAAAGCGTGCCTTGGCACTCAAGTCCCGCTTCATTTAGGCCGAGCCATGCCTTGGCGCTCTCATTCAAGCCAACTCCAACATAGCTCGGCCAGCCTCAAGCCTCAGCTTCAACATAGCTCGGCCAACATAGCTCGGCCATCATAGCTCGGCCAGCCTCAGCTTCAGCATAGCACGGCCAGCCTCAGCCTCAGCCAGCTTCAGCATAGCTCGGCCAACATAGCTCGGCCAGCCTCAGTCTCAGCCAGCTTCAGCATAGCTCGGCCAACATAGCTCGGCCATCATAGCTCGGCCAACCTCAGCCTCAGCCAGCTTCAGCATAGCTCGGCTAACATAGCTCGGCCAGTCTCGGCCAGCTTCAGCATAGCTCGGCCAACATAGCTCGGCCATCATAGCTCGGCCAGCCTCAGCCTCATCAAGCTTCAGCATAGCTCGGCCAACATAGCTTGGCCAGCCTTAGCATCAGCAAGCTTCAGCATAGTTCGGCCAACATACCTCGGCCAATATACCTCAGCACTCTAGCTCGATTTCCATAACCGCGCTATGTCCTTCGCACCAACGCAATTATGGCCTCATAAAGGCCATGTGCATCATTTATGGCTGCCACATTGGCCCCCCTTGACACCTTTTGCGCGGGAAGGATGGCGTCATGAAGCGGAGTTCTTGACTCCATGCTTCACAGAAGTCCAACTCGGCCGACCACATTATACTTCGGCAGTTCGGCCAACCTTATGCCTTGGCAACCCGAGCTATTCTTATGCTTCTGCCATCAAGGCCAGACCATTCCTCGGCCATCCGATCCGAGCTACTTCAGACCTCTGCGGAATCTAGCGCGGAAGATTCCAAACAAGAAATCATGCCAAGACGTGGCCTAGGACCTACAATAGTGGCCTAGGGACCACGCAACCACTGAGTCTCGAGCCATCGGCCAGCTCTTCCCGCCTCCCAGTCGTCGATCCTCTAACTAACCAGATATGGATCCTACCGGCCCTGTAACAACCTGATTCGAATTCGTTTCGAATCCCAACAACTTCAGACCTCATCCAGAGTACATCCAAGAAGTCAGGTGACCGGCTATAAATACTACCACCCTCAAGCCTCTCAGGTACGGCGATTCTACGCCCATTTTTCATTCACAGTTCTCACACTCCGCCATAAAAGCTCCCACGAGAGCTCGGAGGAACTCTTCCTCAGGGATCCTTCTCCCCATATTTGTTGATTGCTGGTCTCCACTGACTTAAGCGTCGAAGGGTCTTCCGCAGAGGGCCACCCCCAACGCCTCTCGCGTGAGGACTGTCTTGTAGGTCCGTCCAGGAGGGAGCCCACGCTGCAGTCCGATCGCGTCCAAGCCGGAGGACAAATTTCAGCAGCAACAAAATAAATTATTAAAAATAAAATCAGCTACAAAAAATCTCAAAATATGTTTTATAAATAAAATATTAAACATATAATAATTTTATACTTTTTTAAGATAATTATCCTATATTTTTATAAAAAATATTTGTAACTACTACTATTATTATTCAAACATCATGCCTTATTTATTTATTTTTCTTTTTGTGGTAGATAAGGCATGCTTCATTCCAAAGTTCATCCCTCCTCATCTCATGCTTCTTCAGTTTTATTCCCATGAATTTGCACGTATGCATTTGTGAATATAAAAGAAGTGGATATTCTTCGTGCTCATAGTTTCTTTATTGAGGAAGATTCTCTTACTGATAATTGCGATCATGTTTCTATCAATCTTTGCTCTATGATATTTGGTCTACCCTTCAGGATGTTCACAGAGTCAAGATACGTTATATCTATCAGAAAGTTAACTCTGCAGTTGATTCACTAGCTAGGTAGTGGTTTCTATAATCCATTATTCTAGATTTTAGATTTGAAAGCAAGAAGATCACTGCCTTATTGTACTTAAATAAATTCTATTCTTTAATCTATCAGGGTTAGCTCACACTAAGCTAATATGATCACCCACATGTAAAAAAAAAAAAAAAAAAAAGGATATCATGATATTAATTGTCAGAGTGATATTAGCGTGACTCGGAAAAGGGACATAAAGAAAATAAGAAAAGAATTTATAGCATGACCGTCAAATCAAATGCCAATCCCTTCTTTACTTCACCCCTGCGGCCTTGCCTCCCTGGTCCCTCGTCGTCCTCTCAAAACTCATTCCAGAGAGATGAAATGCCTCACCATCTAGAAATCCCGCTCCTCACTCGCTCCACCGCCGGCGCCACCATCACCAGATCTGCCACCGCACGAGTTCTGCTCGCCGTCTTCTCCATCTTACTCCTCCTCCACCTCACCATCTCTCCCCTTCCAAATCCACCTACCACACACTCTTCCTCTCCTTCTCCGACAATGCCACCGCCGCCCGCCACCTCCTCGCCCTCACCCGCCGCCCCCACGTCGCTGGAACCCCGGCCAACGCCGCCGCTGCCGCCTACATCCTCGCTGTCCTCTCCTCCTCCCTTCCTGCCCGCTCCGTCTATTATAAGGTCTACATCAACTACCCCCGCCACCGCTCCCTCATCCTCTCTCCCTCCCCGCCGCCCTCCCAGTGCCCCACCCTCGCGTTCGACCTCGTTCAAGAAATCTACCCCGGCGACCCCTACGCCGACGCAGCGGCAGAGGTGCTCCCCACCTTCCATGCCTACGCCCGCTCCAGCGCGGCCGCCGGTCCGGTCGCCTGGAGGACTTCGCTGCCCTGAGGGCCGCGGGTGTGAACGTCACCGGCGCAGTGGTCCTGGCGAGATATGGTCAGATATATCGTGGGGATATTATAAAAAATGCTGAGGACGCCGGGGCAGTGGCGGCAGTGGTGTTCACGGACGACAAGGACTACGATGACGGCGAGCGGGGGCGGTTTTCGGAGCCAGGGATGCCGGCGAGCGGTGTGCAAGTGGGGTCCACGTACCAGGGGCTTGGCGACCCGACGATGCCCGGGTGGGCGAGCGTCAGGGGGTGCGAGAGGTGGAGAGCGATGGAGGTGGAGGCGAGCGGGCTGGTGCCGGGGATCCCATCGCTGCCGCTGTCGGCTCGGGACGGGGAGGCGATCCTTAAGGCCCTTGGGGGACAGGTGGCGGCCGACGATTGGCAGGGAGGCGAGGGGCGTGACATATAGTGTAAGTTTGAGTGTCGTCCGGGACTATCAAATTTTTTTAATTTTCTTTAATCATTTCTTGGCCCGGTACGGTGATATATTTACCAAAATGCTACCGGTGGTCTTGATGACGCAAGTCACCTTCTTCGAGCGTTGGGAAAGACGGAGTCCTTCTCTTCGGACTCCTGCAAGAAAAATCTCCGGAGATCGGATGCTCCGATGTGGACCCTCCGACGTTCAAATTAGTCACTTGGGATCAGATGAAAACTGCTCAGCCGAAGGGAGCTGAAAATAGTTAGGGTTTTAGCTAGTAGGAAGAAAACTAGAAAACCAGAGTTCAAGGATTCTACTCACAGTGCGGGCGCGTACTTTTATACCTGTTCGAATATCCCCCTTCTATTCCCAAGATCATTGATTTTTAGGGAACCTTGTGTGATAATGGACAAAAAGGGTGAGGCTCAACATTGACGGGTCGTACTATCACCGTGCGCGCCGAAGGCATCCTGCGTTACCTGTCAATATGGCTTTACAAGTGTCTAGTAGCTACGGTTGCATTTGGTGCGTGCCGTTGCTTGACATGACCGCGCACAGTTACAAGTGGTAGTGAATCGTACTCCGTAACGGGCATGATCATGCACAGTGACACATGCAATGCACCATACGCCATTATGAGGTATGGCCGCAAGGAGCCACGGGCGCACCGCGGGCCACGTGGGTGCGCCAGGTGGCCCGAAGTTATCGTTTGGTTCGAAGACCGGTTCACGTATTGAACGCTGCCCCCGCACCCTGAGACCGGAGGGGGTCTCGGGGTGAGATGATGTTTGTGTACCCCGAGACCGGAGGGGGTTCTCGGGGTTGAGATGCAGTGACCTCACCCCGAGATCGGAGGGGGTCTCGATGGTGAGATGATGCTTGTGCACCTCAAGACTGGAGGGGGGTCTCAGGGTTGAGATGCAGTGACCTCACCCCGAGACCGGAGGGGGTCTCGGGGGTGAGATAATGCTTGTGCACCCCGAGACCGAAGGGGGGTCTCGGGGTTGAGATGCAGTGACCTCACCCCGAGACCGGAGGGGGTCTCGGGGGTGAGATGCTTGTGCACCCCGAGACTGGAGGGGGGGTCTCGGGGTCGAGATGCAGTGACCTCACCCCGAGACCGGAGGGGGTCTCGAGGGTGAGATGATGCTTGTGCACCCCGAGACCGGAGGGGGGTCTTGGGTTGAGATATAGTGACCTCACCCCGAGATCGGAGGGGGTCTCGGGGTGAGATGATGCTTGTGCACCCCAAGACCGGAGGGGTCTTGGGGTTGAGATGCAGTGACCTCACCCGGAGACCGAAGGGGGTCTCGTGGGTGAGATGATGCTTGTGCACCCCGAGACCGGAGGGGGGTCTCGGGGTTGAGATGCAGTTACCTCACCCCGAGATCGGAGGGGGTCTCGGAGGTGAGATGATGCTTGTGCACCCCGAGACCGGAGGGGGGTCTCAGGGTTGAGATGCAGTGGCCTCACCCCGAGACCAGAGGGGGTCTCGGGGGTGAGATAATGCTTGTGCACCCCGAGATCGGAGGGGGGTCTCGAGGTTGAGATGTTCGGGGTCTTACCGGATGTTCGGCAGAGCTAAGGATTGAATGACCCCGTGGAGACGGAGTCCTCCAGGCGAACGCTTGGCAAAACTAACACTGATGTCGGATAAGGAGGAGGTTTCGAGGTTAGGGGAGGACCTTCGTTAGCTGCTGTTACCATTTATTCTAACGGCGCTAGATCAGCCACATCAGGTCTCATCAATTATGCGTGGTTTTTGATGTTAGGGAAATGAAACATTGACAACAATCCAAAATGTCTTTGCTGTGATCCAAGGGGAAGAAGAACCTGATCGGTAAGTTTGGCCCCTAGCATTATTTTTTTATGTCATTGTTCTGGTTATCTGGAGTTAAATTTATTTTTATTGTAGTTTATTAAATAATATAACTCAAACAAATTTCAGGGTTCAGCATTGGAGGAATTATGAAATTAATATTTCAGTTAGATCGAGATGCTTCCTAGATGATGGAAGGGAGCACAAGAAAAAAAGTAATTCAGGAAATCTTATGAAAGTACGTTCATGCATTTGTCAAATAAAACAGGAGTATTTGAGGGTTTTGAGTAACATGGTCCATGATCTATTGAAATTCAGAAATGGATCCCATGATTGGACTTAATTGCTGAGCCTGTTTAATGATCTAGAGAACCAGTTTATGGAATTTGGCTGCGTTTGGTCCTTATCACTGTCAAATTGTTAAGGGAGTGTGGTTTGTGGTTGGGCCCTTGCTTTGGGCTGCTAAGATCGTTGGACTGTGTACTCTGATTAATCTTTCTAATGGGTTGATTTGCCAGCCCAGGTCACAGTACATAAAATTAGTATGATATATGATATGCTATGTCAGACCAGTCTTAAACTCACATGGATATCTATGTTGTTTAAAGGAGACATGCAAAACCTCTTGTGCAAAAAATTCTGGAAAGCCTTGGTAGGCTGTTAAGACCTCTTTCAAAATCCATTTTCATGTTTCTGTGCATCAGAACTTGGGCGTAATTGATCTAAAGTTTTCTTAGATGGTATGATCATATGTTGACTTCAAACAATTGATGACTTTTTATGGGATGCACAGCTGAATCTTTATATATTGAATAAGTATACATAGAACTGATTGGAGTGGAAAATGTTCATCCATATCTGAAGAGATCAAATTTGGTGAGCTCGTGTTATGAGATTCATGAAGTTCTCAAAAAAAATTCTTTGATTTATCATACATCCATTCTTTAAAATCATTCATCTAGAACAGCACATGAGCATTTAGGATCATACTGGTGATATCATAGTTTCTTGACATACAGGTACAAGCAACTCTAGAGGCAAAAGTAGCTGGTTTTAAATTGCAGTTAGACAAAATGATATGAAGGTTCCATGCATTAGCTGTCCTATCAACAAAATATGCAGGTACTAGGTGATAAATTGTTGCAGTTATGTGTAATTTTTGAAGTGTAGCCATGAAGAAGCAGCGACTATAGAACAAATTTTCAGTCCTCTGGATTGTTGGCCAAACTGAAAATGATTCAGATCAAGAACTGAGAAATTAAAGGGAAGAAAAGTGGAGCCTGGTTTTAAACTTCAGATGCAACAGTTGCTAGTCTAGAAGAAATCACAGCATACACTGTTGTGGTTGATGCGATTCGTGGAGTGTGGACATGTACAAGTAGTGATGGTACAGTAGATTTGTTGGGAATTTCGTATGTTATATATGAATCAAATTCATATAACACGCAGCGAAAAATAAAAAATTAAATACGAATTTAATTCCCAAAGCCCAAGATCATCAGGGAACAGATTTAGTTAACAAAAAATAACACATGATTATTTCAATAGATCATACCTGTGTTCTTTATTGGGGATGATGCCCGATGAAGCCGGTAAACGATTTACCACTAGCCATCCATGCGTCCGGCCTCTAATGGTGATCCACGCGAAGATCTTTGGATGATGTTCTCTCAGGATTGGATGATAACCTTCTTGCGAGGGTGCTAGTGCCTCTTTTCTTTTCTATTGATTTTTCAAATCAAAAAGGATTTCTTGATCAAGATCAAATCTTGATCAATAAGAGAGAGAAAGGACGTTTTAGAGAGAGAAAGGAGGTGTTAGGCATCCAAGAGAGAGAGAGAAGAGAGGAGTTCGGTGTCTCTCGAAGGGGGTATTTCTCTCCCTTTTATACATGAAAAGGAGGTTGCGTGGTTCCATAAAAAAAATGATTTTATCACAACCACCTAACCATTCAACCTTATCAAGTTGATAACAATTATCCTAACAAATTTAGGATATTTGCTATCATGATAATGTTAAGATTACAACCACCAAACCACATCCCTAAAAATTAGAAAATTGGTTATCCCATTAA
This sequence comes from Calamus simplicifolius, assembly GCA_900491605.1. Lineage (NCBI taxonomy): Eukaryota > Viridiplantae > Streptophyta > Magnoliopsida > Arecales > Arecaceae > Calamus > Calamus simplicifolius. The sequence continues at coordinate 84,993 of UESW01004312.1, forward strand.
ACCAACGTCGCAACCTTGAATTTGGCTTCATGAGAATGCCCCAAATCATGGGTTCACTCCTCCATGACGTGGAGATGGGTCATGTCCATCACATGGGCATGGATCCATCCTCCACGTGGCACGATCTCAGCCTTCGGTTTAATTGAGTTTCCATGAATCAAATCATGCCATCATATGGACCCAATTAAATACCATATTATTAATCTCAATTAATCTAAGCCATCCATCACATGGATCAAGCCTAATTAATGGATTTCATATGTATCTCATGTACAAAAGGTCTCTCTTTTGAACAAAAATTCTTTTCTCTATAATAAATCCTATTCATCAATTTCATGTTCTCTCATTAAGATTGAGTCAAACCCAATCCTAATTTATTGGTTATCTGATTTGAATTAAGTCCAACTTAATTCCTTTTAACTTCATCCAAAATCTTCTTAATGTGTGTGACCCATTAGGTCCCTTGACATGTTGGTAATAATCATGTCCCTAATATTGACCCTAAGGATGACTTGATCAACACCTTGTCCAAGTCAATTCTTTAACCAAATCAACTCTTTGATTAAGTTAAAGAATCCATGATTATAGATCATGAGCGGCCTCTAGCAAAGCATCATGACCACCCAAGTGTTAAGGGTTTGTTGACGTGGTCATCAACACATGTCCATGAACGGTTACCGTACGATTCAATCCCTTCGTCACATATCCCAATCAATCAGTGGTATGGAATGTGTCAACCATATAATTGATCTTTGTTTACTTGATCTTAGAAAAATTGACTCATATGAATTAGAACTTCGAAACCATTTCAAATTCCAACTCAACCTTGCAAGGATTTAACAGTCAATTTAATCCATCAAGTGGTGTGGGATATAACCCTTTCTATCAAGGGAGACGAATCCTGTCTTGATCAAACACCACCTTCATGTGCTTCATATCATACCCAATCGACACCATATTTGCCACCGTGGCTAGAGCGACGTTTGCATATCATCAAAGCATGATATTCCACACATAAGGTGCAATGAAGATCTCAAGTCAAAGGATCACTCACACCACCGTCATCAAAGATCAACCATCGACACTATATAGAATATCCATATGGGATCTCTGTGCGGGTCATCCAATGTATCGTTACAATAACGAACATCCGCACACCATATCCAAGTATCTTCATACTTCAGCTTGCAAGATCAGCTGCACACCACAAGGGTGAAGATATGCAATGTATGCTAGTCTCAACGGCGTTCGACAGTGTCCAATCCTATCTACGCATCGACTAGGGAAGTTTAAAGAATCGAACCATAATGTGCAATTTTGGATCTCACAATTTGTAATCTCTATTACAAATTCCATATGCACAGTTCGCATTCTTTTGGACTTTATCTCACAGGAAAAATATATCTAATATATATATGAAAAATACCTGGATAGATAAAGAAACCAATAAATTTGATTTGCATTCATAAAGAAATGTATACAAACTAGCATCTTATCCAATTGGATCTAGGGCACATACTAACAATCTCCACTTGCACTAGAGCCAATCACCCATGTATCTAATACCAAGTGACTCAGCATGACTATCATGCTTCTGCTGCAGCAGGACTTTAGTGAACGGATCAGCAATATTGTCATCCGTGGGGACTCGTTCTATTTTTATATCATTTCGTCCAATGATTTCTCTAATTACATGATATCTTCTAAGTACATGTTTGGACCTCTGATGAGACCTTGGCTCCTTGGCTTGCGCAATAGCTCCATTGTTATCACAATACAAGAATATTGGATTAACAATGCTTGGAACCACTCCAAGTTCAGTGATAAACTTTTTGATCCAAACTGCTTCTTTAGCTGCATCTGATGCTGCAATGTACTCGGCTTCAGTTGTAGAGTCGACGGTCATCTCCTGCTTGGAACTCTTCCAGCTGACTGCACCACCATTGAGTGTGAACACATAGCCTGATTGTGATTTATAATCATCTCCATCAGACTAAAAACTAGAATCCATGTAACTCGAACTATAAGATCGGGTCCTCCATAAACCAAGAACATATCCTTAGTTCTTCGCAAGTACTTAAGGATATTCTGACTGCCATCCAATGTTTCTCACCAGGATTTGCTTGATATCTACTCGTGATACTCAAGGCATAAGAAACATCAGGCCTCGTACATAGCATCGCATACATAATGGATCCAATTGCTGATGCGTATGGTATCCTATCCATGTACTCTCTTTCTTCTTGGGTCTTAGGACTCATGTCCTTGGAGAGATGTACACCATGCGACATTGGCAGGAATCCCTTCTTGGATTCCTCCATGCTAAACCGCTTTAGCATCTTCTCTATGTACGTGGATTGGGTCAATCCAAGCAACCTTCTATATCCATCTCTATAGATCTTTATACCAAGTATATAGGCTACTTCTCCCAAATCCTTTATGGAGAATTTACCTGACAACCAATCCTTCACTTCTTTAAGGAAGGATACATTGTTTCCTATTAATATATCATCCACATATAATATCAAGAAAATAATATCACTCCCACTAACCTTCTTGTACACACATGGATCATCCTCGTTTTTGATAAAATTAAACTCTTTGATTGTCACATCAAATCGGATGTTCCAACTTCTAGAGGCTTGCTTAAGTCCATAAATAGACCTTTGTAGCTTGCACACTTTCTTAGGATCTATGGATTCAAAACCCTCTGGTTGTGTCATATACACATCCTCCTCTAAATTTCCATTTAGGAAGGCAGTCTTGACATCCATCTGCCAGATCTCATAGTCAAAATATGCTGCTATTGCAAGCAAAATCCTTATGGACTTATGCATGGCTACAGGTGAAAAGGTTTCATCAAAGTCAACACCTTGTCTTTGCTTGTAACCTTTTGCAACTAGCCTTGCCTTATAGGTAATCACATTACCATCCATGTCGGTCTTCTTCTTGAAAACCCATTTGCACCCAATGGGTTTTACCCCTTCAGGTGGATCAACCAAGGTCCATACCTGGTTGTCATACATGGAGTCCATCTCAGATTTCATGGCCTCAAGCCATCTCTCAGAGTCAATATTAGACATTGCCTCCTTGTAGTTGGTAGGCTCATCATCCTCTATAAGAAATGCATATTTCTTAGGGATGCGAATTGTCCTACTAGATCTACGTAGCTGGTGTGTACTTGGAGCCACCTGTTGCTTTTCATGCAACGTCTGCCTGAATGTGGGTTGAGTCTCCTGCTCACTCCCACTATATTCGGCATATGCTCCATTCCATCTAATGGGTCAATATTAATTTGTGGTTCTTGAGCTTCACTAAGTTCAATCTTACTCCCACTACCCATTGTGAGAATCTCATTCTCTAGAAATATGGCATGTCTTGAGACAAACACCTTTTTCTCAAGTGGGTGGTAGAAGTAATATCCTTTTGTTTGTTTTGGATATCCCACAAAATTGCATTTATCAGATCTAGCTTCTAGCTTGTCTGATTCATTACGCTTCACATAAGCGTAACAGCCCAAACCCTTAAATGATTAAGGGATGGTTTCTTTCCATACCATATCTCATAGGGAGTGGAGTTGACCGATTTAATGGAACTCGGTTTAAGGTATATTCGGCAGTTTCTAGCGCATAACCCCAAAAATTTTTGGAAGATCTGCAAGGCTCATCATGGAACGTACCATGTCTAACAGTGTACGATTTCTCCTTTCTGACACACCATTATGCTGTGGTGTACCAGGAGGAGTCCATTGAGGAAGAATTCCATTCTCCTTCAAATAATCTATGAACTCATGGCTTAAGTATTCACCACCTCGATCTGATCGAAGTATCTTAATACTCTTGTCATTTTGTTTTTCTACTTCACATCTAAATTCTTTGAACTTTTCAAAGGCTTCAGATTTGTGCTTCATCAGATATACATAACCATATCTACTATGGTCATCTATGAACGTGATGAAATAAGAAAAACCTCCTATGGCTTGAATGTTGATGGGTCCACATACATCCGAATGTACTAAACCCAAACATTCAGTTGCTCGCTCGCCTTTTCGGTAAAAGGTGACTTGGTCATCTTGCCAAGTAAGCATGACTCGCATTCCTCAAACGATTCCCAATCGAATGAGCCCAAGTATCCATCTTTATGTAACTTCGTTAAACGAGTTTCATTTATATAGCCTAAACGACAATGCCATAGGTATGAATCCCTAGAATTATTTGATTTTAATCTTTTTGATTCAATATTGAGAATAGGGGCTTGAAGATTAAGAACATAAATTCCGTTGAACAATTCAGCAGAACCAAAGAACATTTTGTTCCAAAAAATAGAAATACCATTATTTCCAATTTCAAAAGAATACCCATTCATTACTAAACATGAAACGGATATGATATTCTTTGTTATGTTCGGCACAAAGTAACAATTACTAAGTTCTATTTCAAGCCCTGTGGGCAAAGATAAAAAGCAAATTCCTACAGCTAATGCAGCAACCTTTGCTCCATTTTCCATGCGCAGAATCACTTCATCCTTTCCCAGTCTTCTACTATTTCTTATCATCTGCATATTAGTACAAATATGAGACCCACAACCGGTATCCAATACCCAAGTGGAATAAGAAGTAATAGAAGAATACATCTCAATTATGAATGTACCTGATGTTGAAGCATCAGTATGCTTCTTTCTTTTAGACTTGCCAAATAAGCCCTGCAGTTACGCTTCCAGTGCCCATCCTTGTTACAGAAGTGACATTTTCCTTTGGCTGCATCCTTCTTGGCTATATTCTTCTTAATGCCTTTTGTTCGCTTGGTTGTCTTGGCCTTTTGGGCCTTATTCTTCTTCAGACGCTTCTTCTGAGTGCCTGAAGATTCTACAACCATCAATTGCCCTTTATCCTTTTTGATGCTAGGCTCAGCATTAGTCAGCATATTTGCAAGCTCTGGCAATGTAGCCTCAAGTCTGTTCATGTTGAAATTCAACATAAAATGCGAATAGCTAGGAGGCAATGACTGTAAAACCAAGTCGATACTCAGTTCATGGTCCATTACGAAACCCAATCGCGCTAACTTCTCAATCAAATTGATCATTTCAGCATGTGTTCACCCACTAATGAACCCTCAGTCATTTTGCACTGAAAAGCTCTTTGGAGGTTTGAAACCTCTCATAGCGAGATTGTGCACCAAATAACTCTTGCAGGTGCATCAAAATCTCATGAGCATTTAAATGCTCATGCTGTTTTTGAAGATCTGGTGACATAGATGCCAACATCAAGCATGTGGCCATCTCTTCAGCATCTCTATGCCGATTGTATGCCAGAAGAACTTCATTTGAAGCATCCACAGGTGGGACCTTGGTGCTACCTCATCAAGGACATATAGGATTTTCTCAGATCGTAGAACGATCTTGATATTCCTTAGCCAATTAGAAAAATTAGGTCCGGTTAGCTTGTTGGATTCTAGGATACCTCTGAGATTGATGTTCACACTCATGGTGTCTCTAATAACTAGAAAAAATAGAACGAGTCAATTATTATGAATGCAAATCATCGATTTAATATGGAAATGTTAACATTTTAATTAAATCGATTTCTCCACTATTTATCGAGCTCAATAGCCCTCTCTATTAATCTCGAAAAATTATCAAATAATTTTCTAGTGGGCTAGGACCCTCAAATTGACTTACCTTGACCTTGGCTATGGCACAAAATCTTAGTAAGCCAAATTAGGTAGATTTGTATCAATCACATCAAATGTGACTCCTAGATCATTTAGGGGATATTGCCTTGTCAATCACATCTGATGTGATCACCCTAAACATTGCCTCTAGATTAGACTGACTGACTATGGCCAATTATGCCAGCTAACCTAGTTAAGTCAACCCATTGTTCCCCAATCAACTCCTCATAGGTTCACTTGATCTTGGCTATGGCACAACAAATCTCATGCCCTAATGATTTTGTATCATGTGAACAATGGAAGGCTAATGACTTAATATTCGTGGAGGGATTTAGCGCATTTAGGTCCCATCATGCATGTACAACATTTGTATCATGCTAGGTTACATATCCTATATGTGAATTTTAGATTAATTTCAATTAACCTAAATTTCATAAGATCTAATCTTATGATTGGGACTCCTAATCAAATTAGGATCCTGATCACTATCTAACATGAGAACCCTAATCATGTGACCAAATCAATTGCTACCATCCTGATTAACCTTAATTGATCTAATCAATTAAGAGCTTTCCTTAACAATAGCCAGATCATCTGATCAATGGGGTCCTATTTGCATACCCTTCGATCCCATTGAATGGATTTTTCCAGGCAGCGAATGGAGCAATTAAAAACCATGATCACACCTTTCTAGACACCATTGTAGTTAAGCCCAATTAATTTGATCAATTATTGAATCATAGGATCAAACAATGATATGGTTAAATCTAATTTTTCTTAAACCTTATCATCTATTACACATTATGATAAGATAAGATAGTGATCTTTAGGGATTTATATAAGTGTCAAATATTTTATAATAATTTATTTTATATATTTGTCTTATCATTATCTTTTATGATAAATTTGTTTTCATCACATGAAAATCATAATTGGTCTCTATCATAACATCCCTAACATGATAACATGTCAAAATTTAAATTTTTAATTTTAATCTTGATTATCATGTTATCATGATATAATTATTTTAGACTTTAATCACGTTATTTATCATGTCAAAATTAAATTCTGAACATGATATGTTAAATTTCAGCCTTTATGATTATGTCATACATAAATCATAATTTTTAATTTTTAACATGATCAAATCTAAATAATTCATGTTTATTATCATATAATAAACTTATTAAATATTTAATTTTCATCAATATAATTATTTTAGATTTTAATCATATTATTTATCAGGTCAAAATTAAATTCTAAACATGATATGTTAAATTTCAGCCTTTATGATTATGTCACACATAAATCATAAATTTTTTTTAAATTTTTAACATGATCAAATCTAAATAATTCACATTTATTATCATATAATAAACTTATTAAATATTTAATCTTCATCAATATAATTATTTCAGATTTTAATCATGTTATTTATCATGTCAAAATTAAATTCTAAACATGATATGTTAAATTTCAGCCTTTATGATTATGTCATACATAAATCATAATTTTTAATTTTTAACTTGATCAAATCTAAATAATTTAAATTTATTATCATATAATAAACTTATTAAATATTTAATCTTCATCATATGGCAATATTTATATTTTACATCACATGTAAAATTTAGATCTATGTTTATAAAAAACTAGAACTCAGGTAATCTATTAAATTAACTAAATTTGAAGCCTGAGGAGGCTCCGATACCACTTTTGGAAATTTCGTATGTTTTATATGAATCAAATTCATATAATATGCAGTGAAAATAAAATAAATACAAATTTATTTCCCAAAGCCCAAGATCCTCCAAATCATGGGGTTCACTCCTCCATGACATGGAGATGGGTCATGTCCATCACATGGGCATGGATCCATCCTCTACGTGGCACGATCTCAGCCCTTGGTTTAATTGGGTTTCTATGAATCAAATCATGCCATCATATGGACCCAATTAAATACCATATTATTAATCTCAATTAATCTAAGCCATCCATCACATGGATCAAGCCTAATTAATGGATTTCATATGTACATCTCATGTACAAAAGGTCTCTCTTTTGAACACAAAATTCTTTTCTCTATAATGAATCATATTCATCAATTTCATGTTCTCTCATTAAGATTGAGTCAAACCCAATCCTAATTTATTGGTTATCTGATTTGAATTAAGTCCAACTTAATTCCCATTTTAACTTCATCCAAAATCTTCTTAATGCGTGTGACCCATTAGGTCCCTTGACACGTTGGTAATAATCATGTCCCTAATATTGACCCTAAGGATAACTTGATCAACACCTTGTCCAAGTCAATTCTTTAACCAAATCAACTCTTTGATTAAGTCAAAGAATCCATGATTATAGATCATGAGTGGCCTCTAGCAAAGCATAATGACCATCCAAGTGTTAAGGGTTTGTTGACGTGGTCATCAACACCTGTCCATGAACGGTTACCATACGATTCAATCCCTTCGTCACATATCCCAGTATGGAATGTGTCAACCATATAATTGATCTTTATTTACTTGATCTCAGAAAAATTGACTCATTAGAACTTCGAAACCATTTCGAATTCCAACTCAACCTTGCAAGGATTTAACAGTTAATTTAATCCATCAAGTGGCCGTGGGATATAACCCTTTCTATCAAGGAAGACGAATCCTGTCTTGATCAAACACTACCTTCATGTGCTTCATATCATATCCAATCGACACCATATTTGCTACCCATGGCTAGAGCGACGTTTGCATGTCGTCAAAGCATGATATTCCATACATAAGGTGCAATGAAGATCTCAAGTCAAAGGATCACTCGCACCACCATCATCAAAGATCAACCATCGACACTATATAGAATATCCATATGGGATCTCTGTGCGGGTCATCCAATGTATCGTTACAATAATGAACATCCACACACCATATCCAAGTATCTTCATACTTCAGCTTGCAAGATCAGTTGCACACCACAAGGGTGAAGATATGCAATGTGTGCTAGTCTCAACGACGTTCGACAGTGTCCAATCCTGTCTACGCATCGACTAAGGAAGTTTAAAGAATCGAACCATAATGTGCAATTTTGGATCTCACAATTTGTAATCTCTATTACAAATTCCATATGCACAGTTCGCATTCTTTTGGACTTTATCTCACAGGAAAAATATATCTAATATATATATGAAAAATACCTGGATAGATAAAGAAACCAATAAATTTGATTTGCATTCATAACGAAATGTGTACAAACTAGCATCTTATCCAATTGGATCTAGGGCATACACTAACATATATGACACAACCTGAGGGTTTTGAGTCCATTGATTCTCAAAATGTATGCAAGCTGCAAAGGTCCATTTATGGACTTAAGCAAGCCCCTAGAAGTTGGAACATCCATTTTGATGAAACAATTAAAAAGTTTGATTTTATCAAAAATGAGGATGATCCATGTGTGCAGAAGAAGGTTAGTGGGAGTGTTATTGTTTTCCTAATATTATATGTAGATGACATATTATTGATAGGAAATAATGTATCCTTGCTACAAGAAGTGAAGGAATAGTTGTCCAGCAAGTTCTCCATGAAAGATTTGGGAGAAGCAGCCTACATACTGGGTATTAAGATCTATAGAGATAGATTTAAGAGGTTGCTTGGATTGTCCCAATCAACGTACATAGATATAGTGCTAAAATAGTTTAGCATGGAGGAATCCAAGAAGGGATTCCTACTGGTATCGGATGGGATACATCTCTCCAAGGACATGAGTCCTAAGACCCAAATGGAGAGAGAGCACATGAATAGGACTCTATATGCCTCAACAATTGGATCCATCATGTATGCGATGCTATGTACGAGACATGATATTTCTTATGCATTGAGTATCACTAGTAGATACCAGGCAAACCCTGGTAAGAAACATTGGATGGCCATCAAGAATATCCTTAAGTACTTACGAAGGACTAAAGATATATTCTTGGTTTATGGAGGACCCGAACTCATAATTCAGGGTTATATGGATTCTAGTTTTCAGTCTGATAAAGATGATTATAAATCTCAATCAGGCTATGTCTTTACGCTCAATGGCGGTGTAGTCAACTGAAAAAGTTTCAAGTAGGAGACGACTGCCGACTCTATGACCGAAGCCGAGTACATCGCAGCATCGGATGCAGCCAAAGAAGCAGTTTGGATCAAAAAGTTCATTACTAAACTTGGTGTGGTTCCAAGTATTGCTGATCCAATACACTTGTATTGTGACAACAAGGGAGCTATTGCAAAGCTAAGGAGCCAAGGTCTCATCAGAGGTCCAAACATGTACTCAGGTGATACCATGTAATTAGAGAGATTATTGGTAGAAATTGTTGACCCAATTATTGATTTTGATGATTAAGAAAAGATATGAGTATATTCATTTTGTTACTAATAAATTTAACAAGTATTTCAGGGCTTAAAAATGTTTGATTAATGAAAAGGTATAAAGAAACATGGTTTGAATCAAATGCCAAAGGTATGTTTCAAAATTCAGAGCCTGGAGTCGACACCTAGATGGTCTGGAGCCGACCACATGGCCGATCAAATGCTTTCCAAATTTTTGGCACGGTCTGGAGCCAACACCCAGTGTTTCGGAGCCAACACCCAGAGTTTCGGAGCTGACACTTACAGTGTCTGGAGCCGACTCCAATGCGGGAACAGAAAGCATGTTTTTGGACTACTCTGGAGCCGACACTTACAGTTTTCCGGAGCTGACTCCTGATTGTGACGAGCTGACACTTAACTTTTTTGGAGCCGACTCCTCAACGAACTTTTACTTTCTATTTTTGGATACTCGACTTGGAGCCGACACTTGAAAAGTTGGAGCCAACTCCAACCTGTCAGGAACGGATTTTTAAAATGTTAGAACGGCCTCCAATGGTAATATTTTCACACCTAATATCTAACGGACACTTTTCTTGTGTGTAGGAGGAATCCAATGACAGAAATAATGTCTAGTTTTTCACTTAATCTTGGATTAAGAAGAATATATAAAAGGGGAGTCCGTTCATTTGAAAAGAGATGAAAAATAGAGGGAAAACAACTTGAAAAATCCATGAAGTCTTGAGCAAGAAATCAAAGAGGAAAGTATCAAAGTTCAAATCCATCAACTCCAGAAAGCTCAAAGAGAAATCCAAGGCATTCAAGTTCAAAATCGGAGGTTTTTCAAAAAGAAGAAAAGAGAGCCAAAAACCCTATTTTTCCTAACTTCTCATCTGCAATCTTTGTGAAGAATCCAAGCTGAGGGCTGATTCAACATCTCAAAGGAGAAGAGGAAAATAAGAAAAGAAGAAAAGCTTAAATCAACTCTGCTTCAAATAGGCTTTTCTAACCTTGTTTATTTATATTAAATATTTGCTCATTTGAGGAGCTGCTTATTATTGTAAACTCTATTCTCGCTTGTTTTTGCTAGTTCAATCAGGGGGATTAAATTAGTGAAGGTAGTATACCTCGGGTCAAGCTAGATTAGCTTGGGTTTGGGTTTTGTACTGGTGAGCCCGAAAAACTAGCTGGGTTCGTTGTGATTCCGGGGGAAACAATAAGTTTTGAGTTGTGAGCTTGTAAAACAACTCGGCTGTAATCTAGTAGATTATAGTGTGGACCCAAGTGGTACTTGGGATTGGACGTAGGTGTTAGATACACCGAACCACTATAAAATCTTTGTGTTTGCCGTGTTTTGATTCTCTCTCTCTTTCTTTGTTTGTGGTTAATATTTATCCTGTACTTAATCTTGTGTATTCCAAAGCCAATCATTTTAAAAGGTTAAATTTTTTTAATAACCCAATTCACCCCCCCTCTCTTGGGTTGCCATCTGGGCCAACAATTGGTATCAGAGCAAGTGCTCATTTGATTTTGGTCGAACGATCAAGAGCTAAAGATCCAAATGGTAGCTCAAGCTAGCTCATCTTATTTAGAAGGTCAATCCACTAATCGACCTCCTTTATTTAATGGAACTAATTATAGTTATTGAAAAGCTAGGATGAAGATTTTTATTCAAGCACTTGACTATGACTTATGGAGAATCATAGTTAATGGTCCACACACACCCACAATTAGAGTAGACAACATGGTGATTCCTAAACCAGAAACGGAATGGGATGAACATGATAAGAAGTTGGCTCAGCTCAATGCTAAAGCCATGAATGTTTTGTATTGTTCATTAGATGCAAATGAATTTAATCGAATTTCTACATGTATTTCCGCAAAAGAAATTTGGGATAGATTAGAAGTTACCCATGAGGGTACTAATCAAGTAAAAGAATCAAAAATTAATATTTTGGTGCATAAATTGAATTATTTAGCATGAAACAAACTGAAACTATTACATGCATGTACACAAGATTCATTGATATTATAAATGGATTGAAAAGTCTTGGTAAGACTTATACTAATTCTGAACTTGTGCATAAAATTCTTAGGTCACTTCCAAGATCATGGGAAGCAAAGGTGACTACAATCCAAGAAGCCAAGGACTTAAACGTTTTACCTTTGGATGAGCTACTTAGATCCTTGATGACTCATGAGCTGACTATGAAGCAACATCAAGAGGAGAAAGTCAAGAAGAAGAAAACTATCACTCTTAAGGCTGCAGAAAGTGAGGAAAGCTGCAGTGATGGTGATGATGAGGAGGAGACTGCACTCCTTGCTAGAAAATTTAAAAAATTCATGCAAAGAAGGAGACCCTTCCACAAGAAAAAGTCTGGAACAAAAATGGAAGGAGAAAAAGAGAAAGAGAAGGACAAAGAAAAAGAAAAAGAGCCCTTGATATGTTATGAGTGCAAAAAACTGGGGCATTTCAGATATGACTGTCCTTAATTGAAGAAAGTCTATAAGAAGAAGAAGAAGGCTTATGTTGCAACATGGAGTGATAGCGAAGAATCCTCTTCCGAGGAGGAACAAAAGGAAGTTGCCAACATTTGCTTTATGGCAAACAACGACATTGAGGTAAGTTCTGAAACACCTTATGATGATTTCACTTTTGAAGAATTATATGATGCATTTAATGAGTTAGTAAGTAATTTTAAAGTTCTGAAAAAGAAGAACAAATCTTTAAAAATTGATAGTTCAAATCTTGCCAAAGAAAAGGATAAACTAATTCATGAAGTTGAAAAATTGAAATCAGAAAATGAAGCTTTGATTGAAGAAAAAGGATCAATTTCCAATAAAAATGATAGATTAAAGAAGGAAGTTGATAAATATAAAATATAGTTGATAAATTTATATATAGTTCTGAAAAACTTAATTTATTATTAAGTAATCGACGGGCTATTTTTGATAGAGCTGGATTAGGATATAGACCAAACATGAAACAAAAATTTGTAAACAATTTTTTTGTTAAGAAAACAAATGATGTTACATGTTACAATTGCAACAAGAAAGGCCATAAATCCTATGAATGTAATGCAAGAAATAGTAACAAGAAATTAATTGTTAAAGGAAGAAAAATATGGGTTCTAAAAGGAACAATCTTTATTGCTACTAACCATGAAGGATCCAAGAAGGCTTGGGTACCTAAATATAAGACTTGATCATTTTTGCAGGAGTGTCTTGCGGCCAAAAGATTAAAGCGAAAGTGGTATCTCGATAGTGGCTGCTCAAGACACATGACGGGTGACAATGATCAATTCATCACCCTTGAAAGCAAAAGAGGAGGAGTTGTTACGTTTGGTGACAATGGCAAAGGCCAAATCATGTGGTTTGGTAAAATTCAAATAACTCCCTCCATATTTATTGAAAATATCTTATATGTTAATGGTTTAAAGCATAATCTAATTAGTATTAGCCAATTGTGTGATAAAGGTTTCAAAGTATCATTTAAAGCTTCTATTTGCACTGTTTTTAATCCCATTGATAATAGTATTGTATTTACTGGAAATAGAAATGGCAATGTATGTTTGATTGATTTAGACAATTTGTCTACTAGTAATCATTGCTTAGTTGCTAATAATGCTAATATGAATGAGATTGGATGGTTATGGCATCGTAGATTAGGTCATGCAAGCATACACCTAATTTCAAAATTAATTAGAATGGATTTAGTAAAAGGCCTTCCACAACTAGATTTTGAAAATAACAAAATCTGTGATGCATGTCAATTTGGAAAACAAACTAGAAACTCTTTCAAAACTAAAAATATTGTTTCTACTTCTAGGCCACTTGAACTACTTCACATGGATCTATTTGGACCTACTAGAACTACTAGTCTAGGAGGAAAGAAATATGGTCTTGTGATTGTAGATGATTATTCTAGATACACTTGGGTATTATTTTTAGGTCATAAAGATGAGACCTTTCCAATAATTTTAAAATTCTTCAAGAAGGTCACAAATGAGAAAAACAACACCATAGTATCTCTTAGAAGTGATCATGGCACAGAATTCGAAAATCATTTATTTGAAAACTTTTGCATTGAAAATGGCATCCATCATAATTTCTCTGCACCTAAAACACCACAATAAAATGGAGTTGTAGAAAGAAAAAATAGAACTTTAGAAGACATGGCCCGTACCATGCTATGTGAAAGCAACCTACCAAAGTACTTTTGGACAGAAGCCATAAACACGGCATGTTACATTCTTAATAGAGCTTTAATTAGGCCAATCCTTAAGAAAACTCCTTATGAACTATGGAATAATAGAAAACCAAACATTAGTTATTTTCATGCATTTGGCTGTAAATGTTTTATTCATAATAATGGTAAAGATAATATAGGAAAATTTGATGCAAAATCAGATGAAGGCATATTCTTAGGATATTCAACATCTAGTAAAGCTTATAGAGTGTTTAACAAGAGAAACTTAATTATAGAAGAATCTATTCATGTAGTTTTTGATGAATCTTTAGCATCGAGTTTAGGAAAGATTGATGATGAGGAAGATACAAACATATTGGAAAGAGATATTGAAAAATTAAATATTGATGTATCTTCAGATCATGAACAAAGAGCTAAAGATGATGATTCTCCTAGTGTTGATGTTGTTGATGCAAATCATAATGATGTAGATCTTCCTAGAGATTGGAGATATGCCTATGGTCATCCAAAAGAATTAATTATAGGTGATCCATCTCAAGGAGTAAGAACTAGATCATCAATAAGAAACATCAATAATAATCTTGCATTTGTATCTCAAATTGAACCTAAAACCATTGAAGAGGCTGAAAAAGATAATAATTGGATGTTAGCTATGCAAGAGGAATTAAATCAATTTACTAGAAATAATGTCTTGACCCTTGTAAATAGACCTAAAGATCATTCAGTCATAGGATCAAAATGGGTATTTAGAAATAAATTAGATAAAAATGGCATAGTAATTAGAAATAAATCTAGATTAGTTGCAAAAGGATATAATCAAGAAGAAGGAATTGATTTTGATGAAACTTTTGCACCTGTAGCTAGATTAGAAGCAATTAGATTATTACTCGCATTTGCATGTCATATGCATATCAATTTATTTCAAATGGATGTTAAAAGTGTATTTTTAAATGGATTTATAAATGAGGAAGTTTTTGTTGAATAACCACCTAGTTTTAAAGATCATGAATTTCCAAATCATGTTTTTAAATTGCACAAAGCACTATATGGTTTAAAATAGGCACCTAGAGCTTGGTATGATAGATTAAACAAATTTCTGATTGAAAATGATTTTACTAGAGGAAATATTGATAAAACATTATTTTTAAAAAGAAAAGACAAAGATTTATTAATAGTACAAATATATGTTGATGATATTATATTCGGTGCTACTAACAATCTCTTGTGTCAAGAATTTGCTAAGTTAGTACAGGGTGAATTCAAAATGAGCATGATGGGAGAACTCAACTTCTTCCTAGGACTTCAAATCAAGCAAAGCAAAGAGAGGATTTTCATCAACCAAGCAAAATACACAAAGGAACTTCTCAAGAAGTTTGGAATGGAGTCAATCAAACCCCTTGGAACACCTATGAGTCCTTCATGCAAATTAGACAAAGATGAAGATGGTAAGAAAGTAGATCAAAAATATTATAGAGGTATGATTGGATCTCTTCTTTACTTAACTGCAAGTAGACCAGATATCATGTTTGTTGTTTGTCTATGTGCTAGATTTCAATCTGAACCTAAAGAATCTCACTTAATTGCAGTGAAAAGAATCTTAAGATATCTAAGTAGAACTAAAAATGTAGGATTATGGTATTCTAGAGACTCAACACTAAACTTGATTGCATATTCTGATTCTGACTATGCTGGATGTAAACTAGATAGAAAAAGTACAAGTGGTGCATGTCAATTCTTAGGAAGTAACTTAATCTCTTGGTTTAGCAAAAAGCAAAATTTGGTTGCATTATCAACTGCTGAAGCAGAATATGTTGCAGCTGGAAGTTGCTGTGCTCAAATCCTTTGGATTAAGCAATAACTCAAGATTATGGCATAACACTTGATAAAACTTCTATTAGATGTGATAATACAAGTGCAATAAATTTAACAAAAAATTCAATTCAACATTCAAGAACCAAACACATTGAAATTAGATATCACTTTATAAGAGAACATATAGCTAATAATGAAATTTGTCTTGATTATGTTAATACTGAAGAACAATTAGCTGACATATTTATAAAACCTTTGAGTGAAGAGAGATTTTGTTATCTTAGAGGTGAATTAGGGATTTGTGACCCTTTGGAATGATTTTGAAACCCTTAAGGAATGACTATCTAGATTTCTAATAATTTCTTGAAATTCTTTTTATATTTTAAGGATAATTTATCTAGTCATTTATGCAATTTGACTCTTGATATTCCAAAGATTTTTTCAAAAATTTATTGACCCTATTTTGATAAGTTTCGGATGTTTGAAACTCATCTATTTTTCTCTGAAACTGTCAGTGGAGTCGACACCTCTTCTGTGTCGCTCTCGGTCCTTGACCTTGGAGCCGACACCCGTATAAGTGGAGCCGACTCCAGTTCGAGCACTAACTGTGTTAGCGACTTGGAGTCGACACCCAACTTTGCGGGAGTCGACACCTGGTGGTCCCAAGTTGACTTTATTAGGGCAGAGTCGACACCTCCATCATTTCTATCATTTCCAATCCCTTTCCAAACACTCTCTAAACTCTCTCAAAACCTCCCCAAGCCAAATTCTCCTCAAATCAAACACTCCCAAGGATTTCTATGGCTCCTAAGCAGAGAGGATCAGTTCTTGGAGCTCCCATAACCATCGGGAAGCGTACGGTTCAGCGTCCCATCCATGAGCCATCTCTAAATGATGATTCTTCCTCGACCCATTCAGATAATCCTGGTCCTTCATCTTCACAGGTAGACACTTTAGCCGAGAGAGTTATTACTATGGGTAGAAAGGTTGATTTTGATTTCTTTGAGTCCGAGGGATTTTTTATTAGAAGATAAATCAAAGAGCTTGGCTGGGACAAGGTTTGTTCTCTGGATGTTCCCACTTATCCGGCCCTTGTTAAGGAATTCTATTTTAATTTATCAAGGGGAGACGGTGGGATTATCAGTTTTGTTAGAGAAAAGAGAGTTCACCTTACCTTTCAGAGTTTAGGACATCTTCTGAGCATCCTTGTCACTGGATTAGTTGCTGACATTCATAGTGAGAGGTCTGATGCATTATCAAGGATGTTAGGAAGAGAAGTGTCTAAATTTGAAGAAGTTAGGGCTAATCAGTTGCCCTTGGAGCTTAGATTACTTCACAACATCTGCAGTAGTATTTTATTCCCTAAGTCTGGCCGATTTGAGTATGTCTCGGAGCGAGACATTGTTGTTATGGACAGTGTTTTGACAGGTCAGCCTATTAACCTTGCTGGGATGATGATTTTCTATATGGCTGAGGCTGGGGGAAAAAGGAGATCTTCACTGCCCTATGGTATGATTTTGACTATGGTATTTAGAAGTCAAGGTATTGCAATTTCTGATAATGAGCCTTCAAAGAACCTTAGACACACTGATTACTATAGCTTGGCTACTGTGCACCGGATGAGCTTTGTGAAGGTTAATGGTCAATGGGAGAGGAAAGGTCATCTCGATGAGAGAGCCACTGAGATTAGATCTTCTGCACCATCTGAGGTTGGTCCATCAGCGAGGCATCCTTCACCAGAGCCTAGCAGATCTTCACCACCTCCTGCTCCTGCTCCTGCTCCAATTCCTGTACCACCACCTATGTCATCTGTCGGATTTTCAGATATTCAGTTAGAGCAACTCAAAAGTTTATTTGCTGCTCAAAAAGAAGAAATGAAGACAGTGTCTGATAGCCAATTTATGAATTTGAAAAAACCCTTTACTCTTTGGATGATCGCATTAGAATGATTGAGTCTACCCTTGGTTCCTCTGCTGAATCCTTAAAAAATGATCTCAAGAACATATTTGAAGAGCTTAAGGATATTGGTGGAGACTCAGAAAATTACTCCAAATGTAATGCTGAGCTTCAGGACAAGATTATGACTGTATGTGCATTTGTTGACAGGAGACTAAAAGAATTTGTTAGAACTCAAAGTGAAGGGATGGCAAGGATTGTAGAAGAATTGCAAAGACTTCTTAGAACTCATTTTTGATTATCTTGTAATGAAGTGTCTTTGATAATTAGTCTAGTTTGATGTTGATTTATCTTGAAGTTTCAATGTAATGAAGTATAGTTTGATGTTTGATATAATGAAGTTTCATTTTGTAATGTTTAACTTTTGATGTAATGAACTTATCTTATACTTAATGAATATCTTTTGAACCTTGAAAAATCTATCAATTTTGTCATTTTACTTAACCCTTCTTGATCTTTTTGTTGATTACAAAAAAGGGAGAGAATTATGTAAGTATTTCCAAATCATATATGCATTGAATATAAAACAAAAACAAGGGGGAGAACAAAATAAAAGGGGGAGAAATATTTAGCTTTTGGATATGCATTAGATCAAATAAGCTCAATTAAGCTTAATTTATTGGTATCTAATTAACTGCACATAAGGAAAGGCAATTAAAACTGATATAACTGCCTTATTAGTATCAAACATTAAAATTTTCAGTTAAAAGGAAGAACAGTTGTTAAATTGAACTTCATAGGGGGAGCTATCTCATTCAAGGGGAGCTTATCTGTGAGAATTAAATATTTGAAAATTTTGATTTGAGAATCATATTGTTTACTCATGCATATGCTCAATGTTTTTATAATCATCAAAAAGGGAAAGATTGTTGACCCAATTATTGATTTTGATGATTAATAAAAGATATAAGTATATTCATTTTGTTACTAATAAATTTAACAAGTGTTTCAGGGCTTAAAAATGTTTGATTAATCAAAAGGTATAAAGAAACGTGTTTTGAATCAAATGCCAAAGGTACGTTTTAAAATTCAGAGTATGGAGTTGACAACTAGAAGGTCTGGAGCCGACCTCATGGCCGATCAAATGCTTTCCTGATTTTTGGCATGGTCTGGCGCCAACACTCAGTGTTTCGGAGCCGACACCCAGAGTTTCATAGCCGACACTTACAGTGTCTGAAGCCGACTCCAATGCGGGAACAGAAAGCATATTTTTGGACTACTCTGGAACCGACACTTATAGTTTTCCAGAGCCGACTCTCGAATGCGACGAGCCGACACTTAACTTTTTCAGAGCCAACTCCTCAACGAACTTTTACTTTCTATTTTTGGATACTCGACTTGAAACCGACACCTGAAAAGTTGGAGCCGACTCCAACCTATCAGGAACGGATTTTTAAAATGTCAGAACAGCCTCCAATGGTAATATTTTCACACCTAATCTCTAACGGACACTTTTCCTATGTGTAGGAGGAATCCAAGGACAGAAATAACGGCTAGTTTTTCACCTAATCTTGGATTAAGAAGAATCTATAAAAGGGGAGTCCGTTCGTTTGAAAAGAGACGAAAAATAGAGGGAAAACAACTTGAAAAATCCGAGAAGTCTTGAGCAAGAAATCAAAGAGGAAAGTGTCAAAGTTCAAATCCATCAACTCTAGAAAGCTCAAACAGAAATCCAAGGCATTCAAGTTCAAAATAGGAGGTTTTTCAAAAAAAAGAAAAGAGAGCCAAAAACCCTGTTTTTCCCAACTTCTCATCTGCAATCTTTGTGAAGAATCCAAGCTGAGGGCTGATTCAACATCTCAAAGGAGAAGAGGAAAAGAAGAAAAGAAGATAAGCTCAAATCAACTCTGCTTCAAATAGGCTTTTCTAACCTTATTTATTTATATTGAATATTTGCTCATTTGAGGAGCTGCTTGTTATTGTAAACTCTATTCTCACTTGTTTTTGCTAGTTCAATCAGGGCGATTGAATTAGTGGAGATAGTATACCTTGGGTCAAGCTAGATTAGCTTGGGTTTGGGTTTTGTGCTGGTTAGCCCGGAAAACCAGCTGGGTTCATTGTGATCCCGGGGGAAACAACAAGTTTTGAGTTGTGAGCTTGTAAAACAACTCGGCTGTAATCTAGTAGATTATAGTGTGGACCCAAGTGGTACTTGGGAGTGGACGTAGGTGTTGGATACACCGAACCACTATAAAATCTTTGTGTTTGTTATGTTTTGATTCTCTCTCTCTCTTTCTTTGTTTGTGGTTAATATTTATCCTGCACTTAATCTTGTGTATTCCAAAGCCAATCATTTTAAAAGGTTAAATTTTTTAAATTACCCAATTAACCCCCCCCCCCTCTTGGGTTTCCATCTAGGCCAACAGAAATGATGTAAAAATAGAACGAGTCCCCACTGAGGATAATGTAGCTGATCCGCTCACTAAAGCCCTACCGCAGCAGAAGCATGATAATCAAGTTAAGTCGCTCGGTATTAAATACATGGGTGAATAGCTCTAGTGCAAGTGGGAGATTGTTAGTGTATGCCCTAGATCCAATTGGATTGAATGTTGTATACATTCTATGAATACAAATCAAATAAAATGGTTTCTTTATCTATTCAGATATCTTTTATTTGATATATTTGTCTGTGAGATAAAGTCTAAAAGAATGTGAATCGTGCATATAGAATTTGTAATAGAGATTATAAATTGTGAGATTCAAATTGCACGTTATGGTTCAATTCTTTAAACTTTCCTAGTCGATGTGTAGATGGTACTGGACACCATCAAACATCGTGATATTGGCACACATTGCATATCCTCACTCTTGGGATGAGCAGCTGATTTCACAAGTTGAAGTATGAAGATACTTGGATAGGTGTGTGGATGCTCATTATTATAATGATGCATTGGATGACCCGTACAGAGATCCCATATAGATATTATATATAGTGTCGATGGTTGATATCTAATGACGGTGGTGTGAGTGATCCTTTGACTTGAGATCTTCATTGCATCTCATGTGTGAAATGTCATGCTTTGACAACATCCAAATGTTGCTCTAGCCACGGATGGCAAATATGGTGTCGGTTGGGTATGACATGAAGCACATCAAGATGTTGTTTGATCAAGACAGGATTCGTCTCCTTTGATAGAAAGGGTTATATCCCACGACCACTTGATGGATTAAATTGATTGTTAAATCCTTGCAAGGTTGAGTTGGAATTCGAAATGGTTTTGAAGTTCTAATTCATATGAGTCAATTTTTCTTGAGATCAAGTAAACAAATATCAATTATAGGGTTGACAAATTCCATACCACTGATTGATCTGGGATATATGATGAAAGGATTTGATCATACGGTAACCAATCATGGACAAGTGTTATTGATGGTCACATCAACAAAAAAGGCCCAATGAAATTAATTTCAAATTGGAAACTATGAACTATTAAAAATATAATGAGTTTCTTGAATCAATTGAATATATGTTTCAGTGAGCTATACTTATGAATTCAAATTGATTTTATATATCAATCTTTTAAAGATCAATGACTTAATGAGAATGCTTTGAAATTGAGCTTTACTGTTAAAACAACATTATCTAAGTCATATTTATATTTCAAAGTTGGTTGGGATGATTTTCAAAGCAAATCAGAATGTTTTCTGATTTTTGTATCAGTCCCGAGCCGACTCGAGAGTTTCCGAGTCGACTCCTGAACTTTCTCGAGCCGACTCGTGACTGTGCGAGCCGACTCGACTCAGACGGCAGAAAGACTCATTTTTGAGTGCTTCTCGAGTCGACTCCCAGCTTTTCGCGAGTCGACTCCTGAAAGTCAAGAGTCGACTCCCAGATTTTCACGAGTCGACCCCTGATTCATTTTTTGGTGCGTTCTGGATTCGATTGCTCGAGCCGACTCGCACAGTCCCGAGCCGACTCCCCGAAATCTGGGCGGAAATTTTTTTAATGACACATCACAACGGATATATTTTTGAATAACGGCTATTTTTCTTTGTTTCTAACGGCTATATTGTTTCAGAATCTATAAATAGAGGAGCCATTCAACAAAGAAAGAAGAGAGAAGATATATATTGAGAATCATTCAGTAAGAAATTCAAAAGAGGGAAAAACAGAGTGTTATTAGAAAAATCGTTTGATTTAAGAAGAAAGATTCAAAAGGAGTGAAATCCAAGAGTGAGATTCGTGCACTCCAAAGCTTTCTACAAAAGATTCAAGAGGAGATCCCAATTTAAGAGCAAATCAAAGATCTTCCACATTCAAAGAAAAGGGAGAAAAAGCTTCAACCCAACTCCAAAGCTCAAATCAGAATCGGTGCTGAGGCCTGATTCAACATCAAGAGGAGTTGAAGGAAGGAATCCAAAGAAGCCAAGCCAGCTCTCAAGCTTAAATATTCAGGCTTTTCTAAACTCAATTTTTATTTTGAAATATCTGCTCAAAAAGGAGCTGCTTGTAATTAAACTCATTTTATTTGTTTGTATCTAGTTTAATCTGAGGGATTAAACTAGAGGAGGTTGTTAAACCTCGGTACAAGCTAGGTATAGCTTGTGTTTGGGTTTGGTGCCGGTGAGCCCGTGTAAAATCGGCTGGGTTCGTTGTGATCCCGGAAAAACAACAAGTTTGAGTTGTGAACTTGGAAAACAACTCGGCTGTAATCTAGAGAGATTATAGTGTGGACCCAAGTGAGTCTTGGGAGTGGACGTAGGTGTTGGTTGCACCGAACCACTATAAAAATATCTTGTGTTTGCCGTGCCTAATTGTCTCTTCTCTATCTCTCATATACTTGTGTTGTGCTTTGCTTATTAGTTAATCCTTTCACTTGCACATCTCATTTTAAATTGCTTAAAAGTCTTAAATTTTTTAAGAACCCAATTCACCCCCCCCCTCTTGGGTTGCCATCTGGGCCAACAATTGGTATCAGAGCATAGTGCTCATTTAGAGTTTGATCTCACGATCAAGAGCTAAAGGTCATTATGGCAACACAAAGTGGTTCTAGTTTTGCTGAAGGTCATTCCACGAATAGACCTCCACTTTTTAATGGCTCAAACTATTCTTATTGGAAAGCTAGAATGAGGATATTCATTCAAGCTTCTGATTATGAGCTTTGGGGTGTTATATTAAATGGACCTAGTACACCCACACACCTTATTGATGGCACTATTGTTCCAAAGCCCGAAAGGGATTGGAATGATAATGATAGGAGAATGGCTCAACTTAATGCCAAAGCCATTAATATCTTATATTGTTCCTTAGATTCAAATGAATTCAACCGCATCTCTACTTGTAATTCCGCTAAAGAAATATGGGATAGGTTGGAAGTTACACATGAAGGAACAAACCAAGTAAAAGAATCAAAGATAAATATGTTCATAAATATGAATTGTTCACAATGGAACAAACTGAAACCATCACATGCATGTTCACTAGATTCACCGATATTGTGAATGGTTTGAAAAGTTTAGGAAAAGTTTATACTAATGCTGATCTTGTTCGCAAAATACTCAGGTCATTGCCAAGATCGTGGGAAGCAAAAGTCACAGCAATCCAAGAAGCCAAAGACCTCAATGCACTACCCTTAGAGGAGCTTCTAGGATCTCTCATGACCCACGAATTGACAATGAGGCAGCATATTGAGGAGGAAACTAAAAGAAGAAAACCATTGCTCTAAAGGCTGCAAAAGATTGGAAGAGAGCAGCAGTGATGATAGTGATGAAGATAATGATGAACTGCTCTCTTGGCCAAGAAGTTCAGAAGATTTTTGAGGAAAAAGAAACCCTTCCAAAAACGAAAATTTGGAAATAAAATGGAAGGAGAAAAGGAAAAGGAAAAGAAAGAAAAGGACAAGGACAAAGAGAAAGACCCCTTGATCTGTTATGAGTGTAAGAAACCGGGGCATTATCGATATGATTGTCCACAATTGAAAAAGACCTTCAAGAAAAAGAAGAAGCATATGGCAACATGGTCTGACTTCTTCCGAAGAAGAAGAACAAAAGGAAGTTGCGTTTGCTCATGGCCAACGACGACGACAATGATGAGGTAAGTTCCGAAACCTCCGACAATGAATTTACATTTGATGAAATGTTTGAAGCTTTTAATGAACTAATGATAGATTTTAAATTGTTGAAAAAGAAATTTAAATCTGTGAAAAATGATAACTTAGTTTAGCTAAAAGTAAAAATGAATAGCTTTAGAAGTTAAAAATTAACTAATGAAAATTTAGGAAAGAAAGAGATCTTCTGAAACTAAAAACTCAACTAAAGATTTAAAAGATCCTAGCTTTAGATAAAGAACAGCAAGCTAAAGAAATTGACTCTCTTAGAAAGATGTTAAAAAATATAAGGACATTGTTGAGAAATTTACTTTAAGTCAACTAAATTAAACATGATTCTAGATAGTCAAAAGGCTGTTTTTGACAAAGCTGGGCTAGGATATAACACACTAAGAAAACAGAAATCACTAAAGAATATTTTTGTAAAAGCCAACCAAGGTAATATAACTTGTTTTAAATGTAATGAAAAAGGTCACAAATCCTTTGAATGCAAAACATTAAAAACAACAAGTTAAATATTAAAGCTAAGAAAATATGGGTTCCGAAAGGAACAATTTTGTGTCTACTAACCATGAAGGACCCAAGAAAGCTTGGGTACCTAAACATAAAGTTTGATGATATTGCAGGAATGTCTTGTGGCCAAAAGATCAAACAAGAAGTGGTATCTTGATAGCGGCTGCTCAAGACATATGACGGGTGACAAAGAGGAATTCATCACCCTAGAAGAAAATGTTGGTGGAGTTGTGACATTTGGCGATAACGGTAAAGGTCAAATTTTGGGCCTTGGTAAAGTTCGCATAACTCCATCTATAGTAATTGAAATGTACTTTATGTTAATGGTTTGAAGCATAATCTAATTAGCATAAGTCAATTATGTGATAAAAACTTTAATGTTTCTTTTAAATCTTCTTTATGCACTGTAACTAATTCTATTGATGATAGCATTGTTTTTACTGGTTATAGATTTGGCAATATATACTTAGTTGACACAGACAAAACGTCTAAGAGTAGTCATTGCCTAATTACTGATAATGCTAACATTAATGATATTAGTTGGTTGTGGCATCGTAGATTAGGTCATGCAAGCACACACCTTATTTCAAAACTAATTAAAATGGATTTAGTCAAAGGTTTACCTAAATTGGATTTTGAAAATAATAAAATCTGTGATGCATGTCAATTTGGAAAACAAACAAGAAGTTCATTTAAATCTAAAAATTTGTTTCAACTTCTAGGGGACTAGAGCTACTTCACATGGACCTATTTGGACCAACTAGAACTACAAGTCTAGGAGGAAAGAAATATGGTCTAGTGATTGTAGATGATTACTCTAGATATACTTGGGTAATGTTTTTAGCTCACAAAGATGAGACTTTCTCGATGTTCCTGAAATTTTTCAAGAAAGTCACAAATGAGAAAAACACTACTATAGTATCTCTAAGAAGTGATCATGGAACAGAATTTGAAAACCACTTATTTGAAAATTTCTGCACTGAAAATGGAATTAATCATAATTTTTCAGCCCCTAGGACTCCACAACAAAACGGTGTAGTTGAAAGAAAGAACAGAACTTTAGAAGACATGGCCCGTACCATGCTATGTGAAAGCAACTTACCAAAGTATTTTTGGGCGGAAGCTATTAACACAGCATGTTACATCTTAAACAGAGCTTAATAAGACCAATATTAAAGAAAACACCTTATGAATTATGGAATGAAAGAAAACCAATATAAAATACTTTCATGCATTTGGATGTAAATGTTCATTCATAATAATGGTAAAAACAACTTAGGAAAATTTGATGCTAAATCTGATGAAGGAATTTTTCTAGGTTATTCAACAACTAGTAAGGCATATAGAATCTTTAACAAGAAAACCTTAGTAGTTGAAGAATCCATTCATGTAGTTTTTGATGAATCTTTAGCAACTGGATCTGAAAAGATTAATGATGAGGAAGATACAAACATAATTGAAAAAGATCTTGAAAAACTTAATATTGAAGTATCTTCTGATCATGAACAGGCTAAAGATAATGATTCACATAAGGATGATGATGTTAATAATGATCATAATGATGTAGATCTTCCAAGAGATTGGAATATGCTTATAGTCATCCTAAGGAATTGATTATAGGTGATCCATCTCAAGGAATAAGGACTAGATCATACATGAGAAATATTAGTAATCATCTTGCATTTGTATCACAAATTGAACCTAAAACTATAGAAGAAGCTGAAAAAGATAATAATTGGATGTTAGCATGCAAGAAGAACTTAATCAATTCACTAGAAATAATGTTTGGACTTTAGTTGAAAGACCTAAAAACCATTCAATATAGGAACTAAATGGGTTTTTAGAAATAAGTTAGATGAAAATGGCATAGTAATTAGAAACAAAGCTAGATTGGTTGCTAAAGGATATAGTCAAGAAGAGGGTATTGATTTTGATGAAACCTTTGCACCTGTAGCTAGACTAGAAGCCATTAGACTTTTACTTGCATTTGCATGTCATATGAACATTAACCTATTTCAAATGGATGTAAAAAGCGCATTTTTAAATGGACTTATTAATGAAGAAGTCTATGTAGAACAACCACCAGGTTTTGAAGACCACGAGTTTTCAAATCACGTTTTTAAATTGCACAAAGCTTTATATGGTTTGAAACAAGCACCTAGAGCTTGGTATGATAGGTTAAGTAAATTTCTAATAGAAAATGATTTTACAAGAGGAAATGTTGATAAAACCTTGTTTTTAAAAAGAAAAAGTAAAGATTTACTAGTAGTACAAATATACGTAGATGACATTATTTTTGGTGCTACTAACGAATCTCTCTGTCAAGAATTTGCAAAGTTAATGCAGGGAGAATTCGAGATGAGCATGATGGGAGAACTCAACTTCTTCCTTGGACTCCAGATCAAACAATGCAAGGAGGGAATTTTTATCAACCAAACCAAGTACACAAGAGAACTACTCAAAAAGTTTGGTATGGAAACAATGAAACCCCTTGGAACACCAATGAGTCCTTCATGCAAGCTAGACAAAGACGAAGAAGGTAAGAAGGTTGATCAAAAGTATTATCGAGGTATTATCGGATCCCTTCTCTATTTAACAGCAAGTAGACCTGATATAATGTTTGCAGTATGTTTGTGTGCTAGATTTCAAGCTGAACCTAAAGAATCACACTTAATAGCTGTTAAAGAATATTAAGATATCTAAATGGAACAAAAATGTAGGTTTATGGTATTCTAGAGACTCCACATTAAACCTAATTGCATATTCAGATTCTGATTATGCCGGATGTAAAATTGATAGAAAAAGCACAAGTGGTGCATGCCATTTCTTAGGAGTAACTTAATCACATGGTTTAGCAAAAAGCAAAATTCAGTTGCATTATCAACTACTGAAGCTGAATATGTAGCAGCTGGAAGTTGCTGTGCGCAAATCCTATGGATTAAGCGACAACTTGAGGACTATGGTATCAAACCTAATAAGACACCCATAAAATGTGATAATACTAGTGCAATCAATTTAACAAAAAATCCAATTCAACACTCAAGAACAAAACACATAGAAATTAGATATCATTTTATAAGAGAACATGTAGCTAATGATGAAATTTGTTTAGATTATGTAAACACTGAAGAACAATTAGCTGACATCTTAACAAAACCCCTAAGTGAAGAAAGATTTGAATATCTTAGAGGAGAATTAGGAATTTGTAATCCTTTTGAATAAATTTTGAAA
Organism: Calamus simplicifolius; assembly: GCA_900491605.1. Taxonomy (NCBI): domain Eukaryota; kingdom Viridiplantae; phylum Streptophyta; class Magnoliopsida; order Arecales; family Arecaceae; genus Calamus; species Calamus simplicifolius. The sequence continues at coordinate 112,774 of UESW01004312.1, forward strand.
TACTTAAGGAAATGCATCTAGAATTCTTGGAAATCTAGAATGATTTATCTCAATGATTATGAATCATGCATTGAAAATTTTCGTTCTGAAATGGTCTCCGAGCCGACTCGCCGGAGTCGACTCGAGTTTCCTGAAACTAGTCGACTCCTGCGAGTCGACTCGAGTTCGACGAGCCGACTCGAGGAAATGCGCGAGTCGACTCGACGTGGTCCCAGGCTAGGGCACGAGTCGACCCTCGGCATTCCAATCAAATCATGGCCCCCAAAACTGGAGCGAGAGTGCCGCGCCGGGATGAAGAGGAAAAGAACCGTGCGTCGAAGCCGACTCCGGATCGACTGATGATGGCTCCCAAGGTAGACGCTCCACGGAAGGAAGTGGATTTCGAGTTGTTTGAGAATGAGGGATTTTCCAGTTATAGAGATGGGTCCTATTGCCCAACATCCAAAGAATTTTACAAGAACGTCTAGAGGAGATCATGAGGAGAAGACTTTTGAATTACCCTGGACCTGCTTCTGAACACTTATTGAACAACCTTGCTCAGCCATCTTCTACACAATATTTGCAGTAGGATCTTATTTCCCAAAACAGGGGTTTGATTATGTTTCAGAAGGGATATTTTATATGGATGCAATTGTTCTGGTTCAATCTGCCTTGATTTTGGTATATTGCAGACTGAAGAAGAAATCTACCCTATGGCATCTTATTGCCAAGGGATCCCTAAGACATACTGATTTTATACTTTGGCACTATTCATTGGGTTCTGGGAGTCTGCAGATGTTCAGACATGTAGGTGGAGCAAGGAAGTGCTCAGATCAAGGTTTTGATGATCACATGAACTTAAAAGAAACTATATTCTCTTGTGATCATAGAATCCACTGTTCTGCAGGTTCCTTAAGTGAAAATTTAAAGAATATCTTTGAAGAACTAAGGACATATAGACTTACAAAGCAACGCCGAGCTTAAAGATAAAATCCTCTGCTTGCACCTTTGTTGAGACTATGTATTCAATGCGAAGGAATGAAAAATATTGAATATGCCATTGCTCACTTCATATTGTGATACAGGACTTAGAGTCTGATATTGTGAAAGTTCAAAAATCTTTTTTGTTGATACAAAAAAGGGGGAGAATTTATATATTGGGATCAAGTGGGATTTCATAGGGGGAGCTACCTCATTGAGGGGGAGCTTATGAACTTTCATAAATGGAAATCTCAATGTTTTTGTCATCATCAAAAAGGGGGAGATTGTTGAGAAATTATTGAAACATAATTGCCCCAACTTATTGATTTTGATGATTTCCAAAAGACATTGCTTTACTTTCTAAAAGGCTATGAAAATGTTAAGTTATGAAATATTCAATTTCAAATTGGAAACTATGAACTATTAAAAATATAATGAGTTTCTTGAATCAATTGAATATATGTTTCAGTGAGCTATACTTATGAATTCAAAATGATTTTATATATCAATCTTTTAAAGATCAATGACTTAATGAGAATGCTTTGAAATTGAGCTTTACTGTTAAAACAACATTATCTAAGTCAATTTATATTTCAAAGTTGGTTGGGATGATTTTCAAAGCAAATCAGAATGTTTTCTGATTTTTGTATCAGTCCCGAGCCGACTCGAGAGTTTCCGAGTCGACTCCTGAACTTTCTCGAGCCGACTCGTGACTGTGCGAGCCGACTCGACTCAGACGGCAGAAAGACTCATTTTTGAGTGCTTCTCGAGTCGACTCCCAGCTTTTCGCGAGTCGACCCTGAAAGTGAGTCGACTCCCAGATTTTCACGAGTCGACCCCTGGGTGCGTTCTGGATTCGATTGCTCGAGCCGACTCGCACAGTCCCGAGCCGACTCCCCGAAATCTGGGCGGAAATTTTTTAATGACACATCAGCTAACGGATATATTTTTGAATAACGGTATTTTTCTTTGTTTCTAACGGCTATATTGTTTCAGAATCTATAAATAGAGGAGCCATTCAACAAAGAATGAGAATCATTCAGTAAGAAATTCAAAAGAGGGAAAAACAGAGTGTTATTAGAAAAATCAGAAGAAAGATTCAAAAGGAGTGAAATCCAAGAGTGAGATTCGTGCACTCCAAGCTACATTCTACAAAAGATTCAAGAGGAGATCCCAAGAAGCAAAGATCTTCCACATTCAAAGAAAAGGGAGAAAAAGCTTCAACCCAACTCCAAAGCTCAAATCTGTGAGAATCGGTGCTGAGGCCTGATTCAACATCAAGAGGAGTTGAAGGAAGGAATCCAAAGAAGCCAAGCCAGCTCTCAAAAATATTCAGGCTTTTCTAAACTCAATTTTATTTTGAAATATCTGCTCAAAAAGGAGCTGCTTGTAATTAAACTCATTTTATTTGTTTGCTAGTTTAATCTGAGGGATTAAACTAGAGGAGGTTGTTAAACCTCGGTACAAGCTAGGTAAGCTTGTGTTTGGGTTTGGTGCCGGTGAGCCCGTGTAAAATCGGCTGGGTTCGTTGTGATCCCGGAAAAACAACAAGTTTGAGTTGTGAACTTGGAAAACAACTCGGCTGTAATCTAGAGAGATTATAGTGTGGACCCAAGTGAGTCTTGGGAGTGGACGTAGGTGTTGGTTGCACCGAACCACTATAAAAATATCTTGTGTTTGCCGTGCCTAATTGTCTCTTCTCTATCTCTCATATACTTGTGTTGTGCTTTGCTTATTAGTTAATCCTCACTTGCACATCTCATTTTAAATTGCTTAAAAGTCTGGAGATATTTTAATTTCTTGGCTAGAGGCCTCTCATGATCTATAATCATGTTGTTGACTTGGATAAAGAGTTGTCCAATCATTCCTAGGGTCTATGATTAGGACATGATTATTGCCAACATGTTAAAAGGGCCTAATGGGTCACACACATTAAGAAAAATTTTGGATGAATTTAAATGAGAATTAAATTAGATTTAATTCAGATAAGATGATCAATTAAATAATTGGGTGAGACCCAATTTAAAGAAGATAAAATAATAATGGATATGATCCATTATAGTAGAAGGAATGTTAAGGAGAAATTATTTGTGCATATGATGAACAAATAATTGGATACCCAAATATGACTTGATCCATGTGATGGATGGCTCTTATTATTTGGGTATGTATGGCCAATCTCAGCCATGTGAAGATAAAATCATGCCCATAGGATGAGTCATGATGAATCTCTACGGTTCGATGATGAACACGTACAAATTGGGGCATGTAGTTATGAGACAACCAACTCCTAATACGTTACCATGAGAATGAGAGTTTCTTCTGTTTCGTTGGACTAATGTTACCATGAACTTACTATGAGAATGAGAGGATTGACGTTACCATGTCGTTACCATGAAAAGAGGTCTCTTCTTCTCCCTTGTAATGTTTCTTTCTCACCCTATAAGTATGGTTCCTTCCTCTTAGGAAGTAAGAGTATGAGAAGAAAAAGATTAGATCTTTTATATCTTCAAAGATATCTTTTGTATTTCTATAAGGGATTCAAGAGGCGCTAGCACCCCTCTCTCTCGAAGTGTCATCTTCATACCTTGAAGGTCTTTATCCACTCTTCTCCGTATGGATCACCGTTAGAGGTCGGACACGTGAACGGTTAGTGGCAGAGGATTCACTGGCTTCATCCTTTTCTACATCGATAAAGGATTCAGGTATAAATAAATCTAATATTTTAGATTTTATTTGAGATTTAATGAATCTATTCCTAAGGATCATGGGCATCTGGAAATTTTATATTATATATATTTTTATAAATTTGATTCATATCTAGAATACATAATTCCCAACAAGTGAGGCGATAGGGTGGGGGGCATGGCGGACCTTACAGAGGCGGACGACTGGGCTGGCGGCTAGACACCGGGAGCTCAGGTAGGACTGCGCCGCGTCGTAGAGCTTGTTCAGCGATGACCCATCGTACTTGTCGATGATGATGGTGGCCGAAGAAGGCGGAGGCGAGAGAGGTCAGGCAGCCGGCTGCACGATGGGCCTTAAGGAGTAGCACCAAGGTAATCTACTTCGCGTTCTTAACCCGCCGGCCCTTCCGCGGCCGGGCACCTGCGAACTCCCCCTCTCCACCACCGTCAACGCCGATGCCTAGTCGTCTTCATCGTCAGGGGAGATCTCCGAGATGCCCTAACTCCCATCATTGCCAGGTCCCTGGCCCTTGGAATACCTGGTGCGAGGAGGGTTTGCAACCCTAGCTTGCTGTGCTCCCATCGCCCCCACCTTGTCGGCAGCTGGCGGTGAGGCGGTGTGGAAGGGCGGCAGCCATGACAGCGGCAGCGAGCAGAGACCCCGATCCAACGTTCGTGAGAGGAATCGCTTCCTCCCCATCGCTAACATCGGCCGAATCATGAAGAAGGCCCTCCCTGCGAACCGACTCCAACCTCTAGCTCTCTATAAATCCCATCGGATCCCGTTCGGTTGTTTCGGAGTCTACGCTCATGCTCTCTCTATCCATTATTGGTGGTTCTGCAATGTCAAACCTGTAGGTGTGGAGAAGGAATGCTCGATTGTAGTTTGCGGTAAGTTATGCCAAGAAAATTGGCTCATATTGTTTGCAGACTGCTACATATACACATTCCTACTTAGCTGTATGCTCTAATTGTATGCCTTGCCACTTCATATTGCATGATACAGGACTTATTAGTGGTTTTCTTATATATTGTGCAGTTCAAAAATGTGTGCTATTACTGTTGCAGGATGATCATGGGATGTTAGTTATCTTAATTTATAGAAATCTGGATGATGAAATTTCTGTTGTGTCCGAAATAAGTGATGTCAGAGTCCTGAGGTAGATGACATTTTTACTGGGTGCAAAAAAAAAAAAAAAAAAAAGGAAACAAGATGCAAGAAAGACAACTTTCTAGTGGGAAGCATGGGGGATTTTCAATTATGCACTGTAGGGTGGTATAAAAGGCTCTCAATGACTTAACATGCCAAAACTCCATACGAATGCTATAAAACTGTAGAATTGAACAAGCCGGACACAGAGCAGCTGTGATTTTGGTGTCAGTACCGGTAAATTCATCTTCTTTTTTATTGCAATTGAAAATTGGACACAATGTTTTTGGCTAGAAGAAATATTTTATTTTGATTTCTTGCAGGATTTTGGTTGCAATTGTGACAGTCTTCGAGAGGGTTGGAGATATTTTAATTTCTTGGCAAATAGGATTTTATTATTCATGAAGAATTTTTTTTTTTTAACATGGCTTTATTTTATCTGATTTTAATTACATGCTGATTTTCAAGAATTTTCCAGATATGTCACCATGGCTTAAGTTGTGCAAAAGACATGCCTATGACTTGTTGCTCATGGGTGAATGGAATGCAATTATTGGAACTTGATGTTGAACAGTATTAGTGGAATTACATGTTATGCCAATTTAAAATTAGTTTTGATGAATTTGTGCTGTTGCTTTAGACACATATGTATATTTTCAATCATGTTCACTCTTATTGTTTTTTGTTTTCTTTTTTTCAGCTTGTTTTATAGTCTCTGGTCCCTTGGTATAATATGATCACATTTTTGATGATGTTTGGAAATGACTTTCAAATCCAATGGATGTTTACTCCTTGCAACTCAAGTTTTTTCTTTTCCTTGTCATGCCTTATGAGGGATTGTGCCCTATCCTCCAACACTTTACATGTCCAGTGCATGCGTATGCTTTTCCAGCAACATTGGTTAACAAAGGTATGGTGGTTTATTTTGTCAACAATGACACAACATGATGCCCACAAAAAGTGAACTTTGAGCAATAATGTGTTGTTAGATTTTCACTATTATTAATTAGTCTTTCATCTCCAATTTCTTGCCTTCTCTATTTCTGGTTCCAAGTTGACAGTAAGAGCATGTTGTAGATTGCGTGGGATCCACTCTAGAAGCCTTAGATATTACTATTTAATTTTTTTCTATTTATATTTGTATATTTATTTATGTATACATTTATAGATATTTAGGTGAGAGTCCTTGGACTCAAGACACTCAACTCTGCATTTTGTGATGCAGTTTTTGTGCACTCAAAAACATGCCTCCTTTTGGATCTCATTCTTGCAGTAACAGGCCACAACATTTTTTCACATGAATGTGTATTGAGCTTACAAAACCTACCTCTCCTATCCTACATTGGATCTTAATACATTCATAAGTTGTAGACTATAATCCTAATGCATTCGGAAGTTGTTCAATGACCTGCATGCTTATCTCTTAATTGATTTTTATTTTTATCAAGCAACCTTCACCCATCCTGTCACGCCCCATACCCAAATATTGGGCTAGGGTGATAACCCGCCGCGTGCCGGGCATGCAAGGCATCTTAAAAATCTTGATATACGATTCAAATGGGGCAATAAATATGAAAACCAACCATAATACAAATGATAGTTATAAGTTTTGGGTTTCAAACCTTACAACCAAGTCATGCTAATAAAGTTGGGCTACAACAAGCCCTACACACAAACATAATAGGATTACACCAATGCAATGGTTCTTATTTTATTTATTAGAAGCTCCATCAACTCTGAATATCCATCATCAACCCTGAGGCTCTGAAAAACATTGTGAAGGTTTAACGAGTTTACACTCAATAAGCAAGCCTATTATACAATCATATCATACTTGAATTATATTTAACATGCTATCAACATATGCATTTTGTCAACTTAACATAAATTGAACATTCGATAAGCATCAGGATATGCATTCTAGCAAACTCACTGTTTATGTAATTATAGATTTCCTATGTGTTCCACGGCCCTGCAATACCTCAATCAGAGCACATCCTCCAGATGTGTGGCCATATAAAATCAACAGAACACATTGTACGATGTGTGGGGCCATATCATAACAGAACACACTCTACGATGTATGTGGCCATATGAAAATCAACAGAACCCATTGTAAGACATGTTGGGCCATACCATAACAGAACAAACTCTACGGTGTGTGTGGCCATATCATAACAGAACACGTCTACAATGTGTGGGGCCATATCATAACAGAATACATCTCTAGTGTGTGTGGCCATATCATAACAGAACACAGCTACAATGTGTGGGGCCACAGTAAAGGAGAACCGCGGTGACCCATATAAATCTATTTAACATTTTCATCACAATTACATCATGCATCTGTATCTCACATTACCTCACAGTAGTTTGCACAGTACTAGAAAATGCATATAGTCACCTCAATATAAACATATCGTATAGGCAATCACATTTCTGGCATATACATCAATAAATCATTTCTTACAATATTACCAATCACTATAGTCATATAATTGTTCATTTGTAATCCACAGTTCCATGCTACATAGACAATTCAGATAATTTCTATTTTCTTCTTATTTATAAAAATGCATGCAAACTGTATATACTCAATTTATTAATTAAATAATTATTAAATTTGCATAATAGTCTTACTTACCTCCTACGCAAAATCTAAATGATGCACCAACTAATCAGATGTCTGGGCACCTACAGGATCAATGTACATAATTAATTCACTGAAATCTAATTAATAAAATGACCCTTAAGACCCTACCCAGACTAGTTCACGGGCCCAACTTTGGGCTTGAATATCTCCCACTATACACACCCAATTGGGGAAGTAAAAATACCCCAAGAAACTAGAATTAACCCAGATTCTAGCCATATAATTTTCTTGCTAATCTCGACCCGTTACGGGGCCCAAAACCACACCCAAAGAGGGTTCCTAAAACGGCCCAATAAGGCCCAAATGATGGCAGCCCAGCCGGCCCACTCGATCCCTTTTTTTTTCCCCAGATCCCTTGTTTCAACCGAAACAGGGGCTCTATGATCTGGCGGCCAGGGCCACCGCCGGCCAAATCGGAGGCGGCCTGGCCGTCGTCGATCGGGCCGAGGCCGGCCACCGCTGCGGCCAGCCACCCCCCCTTCTCTCTCTCTCAATTTCTCTCCCTCTCTTTCTTTTTCAATTTCTCTCCCGCGCGGCCGTTACAGTGCCGGCGGCTTGCCCAGGGAATTAAGGGCAGTCCGGCCACTGTTAGCCGGACCGGAGCCGGCCGCCACCATGGCCAGCCTCTTCCCTCCTTCCATTCTCATCGATTTCATTCTCTCTCTCTCTTTCTCTCAATTTCTATCGCATAGCCGATACTGTGCCGATCGGCTTGACCAGCGAATTGAGGGCAGTCCAGCCACTGTTGGCTGGACCAGAGCTGGCCGCCGCCGCGGCCAGCCGCCTCCCTCCATCCACTCTCTTCGATTTCATTCTCTCTCCCTCTTTCTCTCAATTTCTCTCTCCCACGCGGCGTTACAGTGCCGGCGGCTTGCCCGAGGAATTAAGGGCAGTCTAGCCACTGTTGGCCGGACCGGAGCCGGTCGCCGCCGCGGCCAGCCTCCTCCCTCCTTCCTCTCTCTTCAATTTCATTCTCTCTCTCAGGCTCTCTCTCTCTAGCGCTCTCTCTCTCTCTCTTCCCAGGCTCTTTATCTCTCTCAGGCTCTCTCTCTCTCTCTCTGTGGCAGGGGGACATACCTAAGAATGATGCGCGCCAGGATGAAGGAAGGAGTCCTCCTCCTTCACATTTTAATCACATGTGCGACGCCTCGGTTTGGGAGTTTCCGAAGACTAAACGCTTCGTCTGGAGCGAAGCGTCAGCCAGGAAAAACCAACAGGCTAGAACCTGGTTCATCTGAACCAAACCTGGTTCATCTAAACCGGGTTACTACATCCTCCCCTTCTTATAAAAATTTTGGCCTCGAAATTGGTATACTATAAATCTCAAAAGTCAACAATCTAAGATAGATAAATTACCTTCAAATAATTGTGGATATGATTACTCCCTCTCAGAATGATTACTCCATTGTATCTTGACATAGGGAATGGTACGCCGCCTCAGTACCTGATCTTTGCGGTCCACGATACGCATAGGATGTTTCTCATAGGATAAATCCTTCCTCAACTGAATAGGCTCATAAGCTATAACATGACTGGGGTCTAAAACATACTTCCTCAACATAGATACATGGAATACATTGTGAACACCAGATAAAATCGGTGGCAGTGCTAAGCTATATGCAACCTCCCCAACTCTGCTCAAGATCTCAAAAGGTCCAATATAGCGTGGACTAAGCTTTCCTTTAATCCCAAATCTCATCACATCCTTGGTTGGTGATACCCTTAAGAATACATGATCCCCAACCTTAAATTCTTACTCCCTTCTTCTGACATCAGCATAACTTTTCTGTCTGCTCTGAGCAGTACAATGACGCTCCTTGATCAAATGCACCTTATCTACTGTCTGCTGGATCAGCTCAGGGCCTAGTAATTTTCTTTCCCCCACATCATCCCAACATAAAGGAGATCTGCACCTCCTACCATACAAGGCCTCAAATGGAGCCATGTGGATACTGGCTTGGTAACTATTATTATATGCAAATTCCACCAAAGGTAAGTGATTATCCCAAGCCCCACCCAAGTCCATCACACAGGCTCGCAACATGTCCTCCAGAATTTGTATGGTCCTCTCTGACTGTCCATCAGACTGGGGATGATAAGTTGTGCTAAAGTTTAATTTGGTTCCTAAGGCCTTATGAAGGCTCTTCCAAAACTGTGATACAAATCTGGTATCCCGGTCAGATATAATAGAGACAGGAACACCATGAAGTCTCATGATCTGCTCAATATACATGCTAGCCAATCTATCACTCGAGACTCCAACTCTGAAAGGTAGAAAGTGGGCTGATTTTGTCAGTCTGTCCATAATAACCCAAACTGCATCATTACTCCTGGGAGTTTTGGGCAAACCAGTCACAAAATCCATAGTAATCTTTTCCCATTTCCACTGAGGAATCATCAGAGACTGAAGGGGTCCCGCAGGCCTTTGGTGTTCGGCCTTCACTCGCTGACATACCAAGCACTTGGCCACAAACTGAGCAATCTCCCTCTTCATACCTTTCCACCAAAAATTCTCCTTTAAGTCTCTATACATTTTAGTACCACCTGGATGAACAGTATAGGGAGAGTAGTGAGCCTCCGTCAAAATCTCGGCTTTCAACTCCTCATTGCTAGGTACACAAAGTCTGCCATCAAATCTTAGGGATCCATCATCCATTACATAAAATCCACTCTGAACTCCTGACTGAACAGCAACCTTCATTCTTTGAAGATCTGGATCTTCCATTTGGGAGGACTTAATTTTGTCAACAAGAGTCGGCTGAAGAATAAGTGCAGCAATAAGTCCATCAGACTGCTATACTCTTAGTCCAATCTCCCACCTCTCGAGGTCCTTCAGAATGTGAGGCTGGGAGGTAAGCATAGCAGCTAACTCAGAAGAGGTCTTCCTACTCAAGGCATCAGCCACAACATTAGCCTTCCCAGGATGATAATGCAGATTCAGATCATAGTCCTTCAGAAGCTCCAACCACCTCCTCTGCCTCAAATTGAGCTCCTTCTGTGTGAAGATATATTTTAGACTCTTATGGTCTGTATACACATCACACGACACCCCATAGAGATAATGCTGCCAAATCTTTAAAGCAAAAACCACCGCAGCTAATTCCAGATCATGAGTAGGATAATTCTGCTCATAAGGCTTCAGTTGTCTGGAGGCATAAGCTATCACCTTTCCACTCTGCATCAGAACGCATCCCAATCCTCTTCGAGAGGCATCAGTATAAAGTGTAAAACCCTCAGATCTTGACGGAAGAACAAGGATGGGAGCTGACACTAATCGCTGCTTTAACTCCTAGAAACTTTTCTCGCACTTCTCTGTCCAATCAAAGTTTACTCGCTTCTGGGTTAAGCGAGTTAGAGGTAGAGCAATGCTAGAGAAGTCTTCCGCAAATTTATGGTAATACCCAGCAAGTCCCAAGAAACTTCTAACTTCTGCCACATTGGAAGGTCTGCACCAGCTAATAATAGCATCAATCTTTTTCGGGTCCACAAAAATGCCATCAATAGAGATTATATGACCCAAGAAAGATACTTGGTCTAACCAAAAATTATACTTCTGCAACTTGGCATAGAGCCTCTTCTCCCTAAGAATCTGCAGCACCATCCTCAAGTGATCCTCATGCTCCCTGTGACTCTTAGAATAGATCAAAATATCATCAATGAAGACCACCACAAACTGATCCAAATATGGCTTAAAGATTCTATTCATCAAGTCCATGAATGTTGCCGGGGCATTAGTCAATCCAAATGGCATCACTAAAAATTCGTAATGGCCATATCTGGTTCTGAATGCTGTTTTAGGCACATCTCCCTCCTTGACTTTAAGCTGATGGTAACCTGACCTGAGATCAATCTTCGAGAATACTCGGGCTCCTTGGAGTTGATCAAACAAGTCATCAATCCTCGGCAAAGGGTATCTGTTCCGCACTGTTACCTTATTAATTTCCGGTAATCAATGCATAGCCGGAGACTGCCATCTTCTTAACAAATAGAACTGGAGCACCCCAAGGGGAAACACTGGGTCTGATAAATCTCCGATCTAGGAGCTCCTGCAACTGATCTTTCAATTCTTTTAACTCAACCGGGACCATGCGGTAAGGAGCCTTGGATATAGGCCCAGTTCCAGGAATTAAGTCAATGGAGAATTCAACCTCCCGATCTGGGGGCAAATCAGTCAATTCATTAGGGAAAACATCATGAAATTCTCGAGCTACAGGAATATCCTCCAACTTGGTCTCCTCCTTTTGAAGATCCTTAACAACAGCAAGGAATCCTTTGACCACCACTCAATAAATACTTTCCAGCTTGTAGCGTAAAATGAACACAGAGGCTAGATGTGACTGACCCCCAGTAAAACTGAATTCAGACTGATTTGGAATTTTGAAATTGACAATCTTCCTGAAACAGTCTACTGAAGCATGATAGAAGGCTAACCAATCCATGCCAAGGATAACATCAAAGAATTTCAATAGAAGGACAAAAAGATCAGCATATAATCTCATATCCTCAATGATAATCAAGCAGGATTTGCATACTGTGCCAACTTTCATAATATCACCATTTGGAAAGGCAATGAGCAACTCATGGTCTAGACATTCAGGTGTCAATGATGTATTCTTGTTAAGATAGGTGTCAGATATAAATGAATGCGTGGCACCCGGGTCAATAAGTGTCTGAGCATACGCAGTGCCAACTTTAATCATTCCTGGATATAAGTAAATTTTGTTTTAACATCAAAGATTTAACATTTAATCTAATGTTCTAGTAATTACCAATACATTGCGCTAGAAAAGGGTATTATACTAGGTATGTATTTAAATGGTTTACCTATCACCACAGAATTAGAAGTGGCAGCATCCTGCTGAGTGAGGTTGAAGACTCTACCCTGGGTCCTCTGTGGCTGCTGCGGCTGCTGAATCAACCCTTGACTAGAAGAGGGCTGCTGAGTCTTCTGAAGGGGACAGGTAGCCATTTTGTGATCAGTCCTCCCGTAGAGGTAGCAGGCACCCGACACACCACGGCAAGGCCTTCCTGGGTGAAAACTCCCACAGCGAAGGCAACATGTCTCTCTATTCCTCTGTCCTGCTGGGGCCTGCTGCGCACCTCTCTTCCTGACCTGGGTTGGGGGTTGGCCCGCAATAGGCCCCTTTTTCTTCCTCTGCTGCTCCCAATCCCTCTGAACTGTATTCATATCTCTCTCAATTACCAAAGCCTTATTCACCACAGCACTATAGGAATGAAGCTCAAATGCATTGACTACCTGCATCAGTCTGGGTCGCAGCCCCTCTATAAATCTAGTGATCTTGGCCATTTCATTAGTCACAATACTTGGAGCAAAGCGGGCCAATCTGGTGAACTCAGCTTTATATTGGGCCACAGAAAGATTCCTTTGCTCCAACTTAAGAAATTCTGATTCCATCCTCCTTTGTACACTCCTGGGAAAGTACTTGTCAAAGAATACCTCCTTAAACTCTCCCCAAGACATAACCTGACCACCCTGACGCTGCTCCTCAACTAGCCACCAGTCATAAGCCTCCCCCTGGAGAAGATAAGTAGCAAATCTGATCCGCTCCAACTCCTGGCTACCATGGGCCATAAAAGCCTTCTCCATATCTCGCACTCATCTCTCAGCATCAATAGGGTTGCAAGAACCAGAGAAAGGAACAGGGGCAAACTTCTTGAAAACTGCAAAGCTACGGCCAATCCCTACCCAGGGTTGAGGTGGAGTAGGATGGGTCAATGGTGTGAAATGAGTAGTAGGTACAGTAGACTGAATTTGTGGAGCAGGAGGGATAAATAGAGTCTGTGGCATAGTGGAAGCAGGCTGCATCTGCGGGACAATAGGGGTAGGCTGACTCTGCGGAACAGTGGGAGTAGGCTGAGTCTGCGGAGCAGGAATGGCAGACTGAGAGGATAAAGCCTGATGCATTTGTTGTTGCATGTCCCGCATCGACTGTGCCATACCCGATAGAACCTGAAGTATCTCGGTCTGGAGTCGCTGATGATCAGTCCCAACAGGGTTGACAGGGGAAGCACCTCCAGTAGCATCCTGACCTCCTGGTTGACCAATATTTCCAACCTGGTAGCCCTCATCATTTTGTTGGCTCCTAGTGTGAGCCATTACTATCTCCTATTAAATTAGTTATTATAAAAAATCATGATCAAACTTTTCATATCAGGCTCCCAAAACATAAGGTTTGAAATTCATATAAAGTGATAATTGTCTCAATGTCAACCTATTTGTTTGCCTAGGGTGTCATCATGTATGTGATCCTAAGGTCAATAAACCTAGGCTCTGATACCACTAAAGCTGTCACGCTCCAGACCCAAATATTGGGCTAGGGTGACAACCCACCGCGTGCCGAGCACGCAAGGCGTCTTAAAAATCTTGATATACGATTCAAATGGGGCAATAAATATGAAAACCAACCATAATACAAATGATAGTTATAAGTTTTGGGTTTCAAACCCTACAACCAAGTCATGCTAATAAAGTTGGGCTACAACAAGCCCTACACACAAACATAATAGAATTACACCAATGCAATGGTTCTTATTTTATTTATTAGAAGTTCCATCAACTCCGAATATCCATCATCAACCCTGAGGCTCTGAAAAACATTGTGAAGGTTTAATGAGTTTACACTCAATAAGTAAGCCTATTATACAATCATATCATACTTGAATTATATTTAACATGCTATCAACATATGCATTTTGTCAACTTAACATAAATTGAACATTCGATAAGCATCAGGATATACATTCTAGCAAACTCACTGTTTATGTAATTATAGATTTCCTATGTGTCCCACGGCCCTGCAATACCTCAATCAGAGCACATCCTCCAGATGTGTGGCCATATAAAATCAACAGAACACATTGTATGATGTGTGGGGCCATACCATAACAGAACACACTCTATGATGTATGTGGCCATATGAAAATCAACAGAACACATTGTAAGACATGTGGGGCCATACCATAACAGAACACACTCTACGGTGTGTGTGGCCATATCATAATAGAACACGTCTACAATGTATGGGGCCATATCATAACAGAATACATCTCCAGTGTGTGGCCATATCATAACAGAACACAGCTACAATGTGTGGAGCCATAGTAAAGGAGAACCGCGGCGACCCATATAAATCTATTTAACATTTTCACCACAATTACATCATGCATCTGTATCTCACATTACCTCACAGTGGTTTGCACAATACTAGGAAATGCATATAGTCACCTCAATATAAACATATCGTACAGGCAATCACCTTTCTAGCATATACATCAATAAATCATTTCTTACAATATTACCAATCACTATAGTCATATAATTATTCATTTGTAATCCACAGTTCCATGCTACATAGATAATTCAGATAATTCTATATTTTCTTCTTATTTATAAAAATGCATGCAAACTGTATATACTCAATTTATTAATTAAATAATTATTAAATTTGCATAATAGTCTTACTTACCTCCTACGCAAAATCCAAATGATGCATCAACTAATCAGATGTCTGGGCACCTACAGGATCAATGTACATAATTAATTCACTGAAATCTAATTAATAAAATGACCCTTAAGACCCTACCCAGACTAGTTCACGGGCCCAACTTTGGGCTCGAATATCTCCCACTATACATACCCAATTGGGGAAGTAAAAATACCCCAAGAAATTAGAATTAATCCAAATTCTAGCCATATAATTTTCTTGCTAATCTCGGCCCGTTACGGGGCCCAAACCCTGCCCAAAGAGGGTTCCTGAAACGGCCCAATAAGGCCCAAATGATTGTAGCCCAGCCGGCCCACTCGATCCCTTTTTTTTTCCCAGATCCCCTGTTTCAATCGAAACAGGGGCTCTGTGATCCGGCGGCCAGGGCCGCCGCCGGCCAAATCGGAGGTGGCCCGTCCATCGTCGGTCGGGCCGAGGCCGGCCGCCACCGCGGCCGGCCACCCCCCCTTCTCTCTCTCTCAATTTCTCTCCCTCTCTTTCATTTTCAATTTCTCTCCCGCGCGGCCGTTACAGTGCCGGCGGCTTGCCCAGGGAATTAAGGGCAGTCCGGCCATTGTTGGCCGGACCAGAGCCGGCCGCCACCGCGGCCAGCCTCTTCCCTCCTTCCATTCTCATCGATTTCATTCTCTGTCTCTCTTTCTCTCAATTTCTATCGCACAACCGATACTGTGCCGGTCAGCTTGACCGGCGAATTGAGGGCAGTCCGGCCACTGTTGGCCGGACCGGAGCTGGCCGCCGCCGCGGCCAGCCGCCTCCCTCCATCCACTCTCTCCGATTTCATTCTCTCTCCCTCTTTCTCTCAATTTCTCTCTCCCACGCGGCGTTACAATGCCGGCGGCTTGCCCGGGGAATTAAGGGCAGTCCGGCCACTGTTGGCCGGACTGGAGCCGGCCACCGCCGTGGCCAGCCTCCTCCCTCCTTCCTCTCTTCAATTTCATTCTCTCTCTCAGGCTCTCTCTCTCTGGCTCTCTCTCTCTCTTCCCAGGCTATTTCTCTCTCTCTCAGGCTCTCTCTCTCTCTGTGGCAGGGGGACATACCTGAGAATGATGCGCGCCAGGATGAAGGAAGGAGTCCTCCTCCTTCATATTTTAATCACCTGTGCGATGCCTCGGTTCGGGAGTTCCCGAAGACTAAATGCTTCGTCTGGAGCGAAGCGTCAGCCAGGGAAAACCAACAGGCTAGAACCTGGTTCATCTGAACCAAACCTGGTTCATCTAAACCGGGTTACTACACACCCAACGATATTGTTATATTTCCAAGAATTGGATATCGATCCTGTCTCATTGAGGTTATTGTAACTGCAGCAGTAGCAACATCAATCACAGCAAATTTGTCAATCACCTCCAGCGGCTCCTCCCCAACCAGCAAACTCTCAGCAACCTCAATGGCCATCACAAGCACCTCCCAGCCCTTGCAAGAGCCAGCAGCAAATAGAACCCACGAAGGCTGGTGGTCTTCCACCGGCTGCTTGGCCAGCCAAACAGCAATAGGCATCATCAGCTCCCAGCGCGGCTGCTTCAAGACTCAGCCATACAAAATTCCATGTAAAGAGCCAAAACAAGTCGACACCGCCACCTCTGCAGCCAAGAAATTAAGACCAGAATCCTCCACCACCATAGCATAGGAGTCTGTCATGGAGGGCGCGATTCGCATGCATGATGCGCAGAAGATTGAAAAGATGAGCTGTCGTTGATCCTTTGGGTGTGATTCCTTTTATTTCATTGTATGAATTAATAAAATAGTATGTATAAGCTGATTTTAGTTGATGATTGTCTATTTTGATGTCACTTTTTTCATCATATTTAATTAAGTCGTACCTTTCTAGTAGGGCACTATCCTAGTAAAGTCTTGCAACGGAAAAAAAAAAAAAAAAAAGTTGAGAATCCTGCAACAAAAATTGATACGGTTTTTAATATTTAAAAAAATAAAACAAACATATTATATTTTATTTAAATAAAATATATAAATAATAAAAAGTTTAATATTGAAATATAATTTTAAAATATTAAATAATTTAAAATAGAATAAATATAATTTTTTCTTATGATTTTAGATATATTTTGTAGGGAAAAAAAGAAAAAAATATTTATTTTATTTTTCCTATGATTTAATTTATTTTTGTATTTAAAATGATTAAAAAATAATAATTTAATAACTTTTTCTTACGATTTATTTTTCTCGTAGGTAAAGACATTTAAAAAAAATTACTATTTTTCCCTACGATTTTAGAAAATTTCGTATGGAAAGATGTGGATAAAAAATTATTTTTCTTGATTTTCCCTACAATTTTAGGGTTTTTCATAGGAAAAAAATCAATAAAAATTATTATTAGCCAACTTTTCCCTACGATTTTAGGGTTTTTCGTAGGGAAAGAAATCATTAAAAATTATTGTTAACCAACTTTTTTCTATGATTTTAAGAGAAATCGTAGGGAAAGAAGTGGATAAAAATTTTTTTTTTTTTTCCTATGATTTTTTATTTTTGTAGGTAAAAGTTTTTAAAATTTAAATTCTGGTCACTCTTTCCCTACGAAATATTATCTTTACTTACGAAAAAAAATCATAGGGAAAAGGTCTACTCTTTGCTTATGATTTATGAAAGTAGTAGGCAAAGGCTTTCCCGATGCACTTTTGCCTACGACTTTTTTTAACTTTTACCTACGACAAAAATCATAGGGAAAGGCATTCCCTACGATTTTTCTATCTCTCCCTACAAAAAAAAAAAATCATAAGCAAAAGTCATTTTCCTTGTAGTGCATCGTTCCCACTGCATCCATTTAGAGAAAGGATATTTAACAAATAGATGATTTGTAGACTTCTATATACCCCTTATAGCACACAATCATGAGCTCACTGATCATCCCATTTTTGCTAGGTTATTTTCTATATGTAGCTTGTTGAGAAGGATCAACCAAAGAAATACTTTCACTTTTTCTGAGGCACTTACTTTCCTTATTTCATTATAAAAAGGGTAGATAACTCCTCGACGGTTGATGAATTTGTGATAAGAGTATATATTAGAACTATCGTCGCAATAAGATAATATCAAATAGAAGACTCAATGGTTATTGTGCTGCAAATGTTAAGTTATAATTGATGGCCCATTTTTAGTCCCTTATGTCCTAAGAATATTAGGTTGTTGATAACCCATTAGATGGGATTAATTAAAATTGAAGGAGTGGTTGATATGTCACTCTAGCGTGAATATATGGATTGTCACTTTTGAATTGCCCTAAATAAGTAATACTTCACATATTTGCTTTCGCTTGTTCTATCACCTTTCATTGGTTCTATGTAATGAAACATCAAGAATATAATATTTTTAAAACATAAAAAGTTAAAAAGAAAAAAACTAAAAGTTTGAGGGTCAAAATAAAAAATTTAAGGATCAAAAGTATATTTTTACCTTTATGTGCAATAATAATAACAATAATAATATAGGTCCAGGAAGTTGTTAGATGAACTTTTGACATTAACCTCTTTGTAAGTTTCTTACTATTTGTGAATTTAGTTTCAATCTTCATGCATGTTTTTTTGAGATGGAAAAACTGCACATTCTAAATCCTTTTCTCTATTCAACAACCATCATTAGGTCAAACCTCCTTTGCATCTTGATGCATAAATATTGACATTATGCCTACAGTGGAAGAAGAGATCGGAAACCGACATATATTTCCTCAAAGTGCTTCAGAAAAATAATAGATCTAACTTAGATAGCAATAGCATTTCTTTCTTCAAGGAAGAAAGAATGAGATAGGCATTTTAAAAAGGTACATGTGAAATTTTGTTTATAGTAAAATACTCCACTTTGAAATAACATATATATATATATATATATATATATATATATATATATATAAATTCCTTCTAAAGGAATTTAATTCTCTCAATTTGATAACTTTCAATCTAATCTATTCTTAATTGGTGAAGAAAACTGTTAGAAATTGAATGGAGAAGAATCGGCAGAAAACAGAGAAAACGATGAAGTCGGCACTTGGTTTGACGACTTCACTTTAAAATCCGTGCTAAAACAATAAATCAATAAAAAATCAATTTCGAGCTCATCTTAAATCCGATTTGAGTGCCATTTGCATCGTTAAATCCCTAAAATCAAGCTATTTAAGTTGATAAGATTTTATCTAAAATATTATATAAAATATTAAAATATTAAATAATAATAGGTACGTTAAATTATTAATTAATAGGTTTAATGATAATTATTTATGCGTTTATCATTAAACCACCTCGGAGGTTTCTTGTGCCGATCTGGGAGTGTCTATGATCATGGATCCACAGTGGTCCTTTTGAAAATTGCCACGGAGATTTCTCATGCTGGCTTGGGAGTTTGACTCAGGGCCGCCAAGACCATAGGACTTAAACCATCTCGAGGGTTTCTTGCGCTGGTCTAGGGGTGTCTATGATTGTGGGATGACCGAGGTCCTTTTGAAAACTGCCATGGAGGTTTCTCGTACGGCCCGGGAGTTTGACTCGGGGCTGCTGAGACCATAGGACTTAAACCACCTTAGGGGTTTCTCACACCGGCCCAGGGGTGTCATGATTATAGGACCATTGAGGTCCTTTTGAAAACTTTCATGAGGGTTTTTCGTGTCAGTCCAGGAGTTTGACTCGAGATCGCTGAGACCATAGGATTTAAACCACCTCGGAGGTTTCTCGCATCGGCCCGAGGGTGTCCATGATTGCAGAACCGCCAAGGTCCTTTTAGAATTGAAAGCTTTTCTTATAATCAGAGTAGAAAAAATGGAATTGAAAGCTTTTTTTTATAATCAATGGCCAAGT
Source organism: Calamus simplicifolius (assembly GCA_900491605.1). Classification (NCBI taxonomy): domain Eukaryota; kingdom Viridiplantae; phylum Streptophyta; class Magnoliopsida; order Arecales; family Arecaceae; genus Calamus; species Calamus simplicifolius. The sequence goes on from UESW01004312.1 coordinate 132,546, forward strand.
ACACTCACTATTGGTAATACCGACGGAGATTGTTTGCATTCTAAGTACGCAGGATTGACTGTCCATGTAACTGTTCAAGTCAGTAAGCTCCTTGATGAAGTGCTTTTGTGAATCGATAAGGCCCTTCCCAATTTGAAGATAGCTTGCCTTCTTCAGTTGGTCTAGATATCTCAGCCCTCTTAAGGATTAGATCTTCAGGACGGAATGTCTTGAAGCGGACCTGGATATTATAATATTTTTCATCTGCTGATGGAATACGGCCATCTTGAGCTGTGTCTGGACCCGAATTTTGTCGACGAAGTTAAGGTTAGCCCTTAGTTGATCATAGTTGTCTTCTTCTTTATATGATTCCATATGGGGGCTTGGAAGACCAATTTCCACCGAGATGACTGCTTCAGATCCAAAGACAAGGCTAAAAGGAGTCTCTCCTGCGAGGACTCTAGGAGTCGTATAATATGCTCACAATACACTTGAGAGTTCCTCCATCCATCTGCCTTTAAACTCATCTAATCAGGCTTTGAGTTCCCAAAGAATGGTTTGATTCGTGACTTCTGCTTCCCCATTGGTCTGCAGATGCCCGACATAAGTAAATCAATGACATATACCCAGCTCGGCACAAAAGATCTTGAATGCAGCATTATCGAGCTGGCGACCATTGTCGGTGATGATGGTATGAGGTAGGCTAAATCGACAGATAATAGATTTTTAGAAAAATGCCTCACTTTGCTCTCGGTGATCTTGGCTAGCACTTCGACCTTAACCCATTTGGTAAAAGAGTCGATGGCGACAAGTAAAAATCTTTGTTGTCCTAAAGCTGGTTAATGGTCCAAGAATATCCATTCCCCATTGAGCAAAAGGCCATGGAGCAGAAAGTGGGCTCAATTGGAAAGCTGGCTATCGCTGAATATTGGAATATCGTTGGCAGCTGTCGTACTTCTAGACTAGTTCAGCAACATTTTTCGCATAGTGAGCCAATAGTATCCCTGGCAAAGGGCTTTTTATGCTACTGATCTGCCCCTCAGATGATTTCTACATATGCCCTCATGAATCTTCCTAAGGATATAATCAGCATCTGCTGGGCCAACAAATTTGAGGGGGTAAGAGAAGGACTTTCGATACAACTGCCCATTTAACAACACAAACTTGGGAGACCTCTACTTAAGTAATCTGGCTTCTATGGGATTAGCAAGGAGAGTTCCATCAGTAAGGTAGTGGATGTAGGCATCTATCCATGTTGGTTCTTGCATTACTGGTAGAGTCTCCTCCGCTGCATCAATACTTGAAGTCTCTATATGCTCGATATATGTTCTTCCCAAAGTGTTATCCGTCGAGGTGGCTAGCTGCGACAAGGTGTCGGCTTTGGCATTTTCACCCCTGGGGTTGTAACTAATAGTGAAGTAGGCTAGTGAAGAGGTCAGTGACTTAACTTTATTTAGATATCGAGACATAATGGGATCTCAACTTCATACTCTTTAGTAACATGTCCGAAGATGAGCTGAGAGTCAGTGAAGTTTGAGGCGCTTTACTCTAAGCTCTTGGACAAGCTTGATTTCGACCAATAATGCCTCATATTTGGCTTGATTATTTATAGTTTTGAAAAGAAATCGAAGAGCATATTCTAATATGATACCTTCCGGATTTGCAAGAATAAGACCAGCCCTACTTTCTTAGAATTAGAGGCGCCATCAACATGGAGGATCCAGGCTTTTGCTACATCTTCCCCAACATCTGGACACATCATGGGGAAGTCTTTGGGTTGCTCTTCTGTCCAGGTGTACTCCACCAAAAAGTCAGCCAACACCTGAGACTTCAGGGCAGATCGGGACTAAAATGAAAGATCGAATTCTTCCAATTTGATGACCATTTAGCCAAGCAACAAGAGGTGTCAGGACAAGCCAAGACAGCTCTAAGAGGTTGGTCTGTGAGCTCCATGATCGGACGGGCTTGAAAATATGGTCTGAGACGCTGAGCAGAGATGATCAGAGTAAAAATAATTTTTTCAATTCTGGAGTACCTAATCTCTGCATCATTGAGCACATTGCTAGTATAATAAATGGACCTCTACGCTTCATCGGGGTCAAGTCGCACCAGAATGGAACTGACTGCCTCCGAAGAGGCAACAAGATTGGGAAGAGCTTTTCTCCTTCCTTAGTCTTTGATAGTATTGATGGTGTAGATAAAAACTCTTTTAACTTCTCGAAAGCTCTAGCAGCTCTTCGTCCACTCGAAACCATCAGCCTTACATAGAGCTTTAAAGAAGGACAGGCATCTCTCGGCCGATCTAAATAGGAACAGCTCAGGCGGCCACTCTTTCGATGAGCCATTATATTTTTCTCTTATTGACTGGTTGCCTCATGTCAAGGATGGCTTGAATCTTCACGGATTTGCTTCAATCCCCCATGGGTCTAAAAAGCCCAGAATTTCTCGGCAGTGACACCGAATGCACACTTACGAGGGTTGAGCTTCATCTGATGATGCCGGAGATTATTAAATGTCTTTTCTAAATCGATGACATGGTTGGCAATGCAAGTGCTCTTAGTTAGCATATCATCCACATACACCTTCATGTTATACCCAATCTAGTCTTTAAAGACCTTATTCATCAATCTCTGGTAGGTGGCCCCTACATTCTTCAATCCAAGGGCATTACTTTAAAGCAATAAATGCCCTACTTAGTAATGAAAGAGGTGTTCTCTTCATCCACCGGATCCATCCTTATTTGATTATACCCGAAGAAAGCATCTATGAAGCTGAGGAGCTCGTGGTCGGACATGGAATCCACTAATTGGTCAATCCATGGCAAAGAAAAGCTGTCTTTGGGACATGCTTTATTGAGATCAGTAAAGTCGATGCAGATTCGCCCGTTTTTGCTTACTTTTTGGACCTTGACATATTGGCTACCCAATCTAGGTATTGCACCTCCTGGATGTGGCCAACAGCAAGTAGCTTGTCAACTTCCTCATCTATGGCTCTCTGCCGCTCAAGGGTGAAGCTTCTCTTCTTCTAACGGACAGGCCGGTACTTCATATCAACATTGAGCTTGTGAATAATTACCTCCAAAGGGATATTAGGCATGTCTGACACCAAACAGCGAAGACATCTGAGTTAGCTTGCCAGAAAGTGAGGAGCTGATTCTTCATCTCCAGAGGAAGAAGCTCGCCGATTTGTATGGCCTTCACAGGGTCACCCCCCAACGAGTAGGATAGTAAGCGCTCGGCTGGCTCTCCTTTTCTTTCAGACTCTCTGGGGTCGAACATCATCGAAGTTGGTGGGGTCACCATCTCCTGAGGGTTGGAAGCCATATGGTAACATAATTGTATAGGATTTTGCTCCTCGCGCATCTCGCCGATCCCTCCACTAGTAGGAAACCTCACGAGCAGGCGCCTGGTGGATATCATCGTGTCCAAGAGGTTCAAACCAGGATGATCGATATGGCATTGTATGCCATAGGCACTCGAGCCACTTTGATACAACGGGAATCTTGCCATGATTGGCAAGGTGATTTCACCTTCAACCCTCACTGAGTCTCCTATGAAGCCAACCAGAGGTGTGGTTACCGATTGCAGAAAGTAAGAAGATAGATTCATCCAAATAAAAGCATCATAAGTAAGGATCTCTATAGAACTCCCACTATTTATAAGTATTCTTTTTACAGGATGCTTAGCGATCATCATAGAGATGATTATGCTGTCATCACTCAGGATGTCCCTCCTTGCTAACTCCCTTTCAAAAAAGGGGATTACATTTTCTATTCTCTCATCCCCTCTTGGTCTCTTTGAAGATGAAGCTGCTCTCCATGAAAGCATGCCTACCATCCACTCGTTGGAGTGTTGTCAATGTTGGCCTGAACAGGTAGGGGCCCCATCGAAGCTAGGATGGCTGGAGGTCCTTCCTTCTAGATAAACTCCCAAGATAGCTCCGCTAGTTGAGCTCTTCAATGGCATGCTTCAGATGATGTCAGTCTTTAGTATCATGGCCGTAGTCTCTATGGAAGCAGCAATAGCGACTCCTGTCGCGAGCGATGTTAGCCTCAGCGGGGGAGGGCACTGGAGATAAGACTCACCTTCGATCTCCATAAGTATATGAGACCTAGGGGCAAGGAGAGGTGTGAAGTTTTCTTCTTTGGGGGCTAAGTTTTGACACCGATTATCTAGCTACTGTTGGGCTTCAGACTTCTTAAGTGGAGGTCTGCTTGGCTCCACATGGATTGGTTTCTTGCTAGCCCCCCTCTCAGCATTCCTTCAAGTGAAATTAGCTTCATCAGCATGAATATATTTCTATGCATGATTCAAAATCTCAGCATAAGAACCGGAAGGCTTCTTGTCTAATGAATAGGTCAAGCGAGAGAGGCGAAGTCCTCGCTTCAGGGCCAAGGTGGCCACAACATCATCAAGATGATATACCTTAAGGGCTTTTGTCTTGAATCGAGCTATGAAGTCTTTCAAGAGTTCTCCTTCCTTCTGCTGAACGGAGAACAGACTATCCGCCACCCGAGGAATCTTTCGACAGGTATCCAATTGTGCTAAGAAGGCTTTCTCCAACTATCGAAAAGAGTCGATATTGTGTGGGAGTAGGCAAGAATATCAGGCACGCACAGCCTTTCAGAGGGTAGCAGAAAAGGCAATACATAGGAGGGCATCAATTGCCCCTTGAACTTGCAAAAGAGATTTATAGCTCTCCAAGTGGTCCAGTGGATCCATGGTGCCATCATAAGGATCCAACTGGGGAAGACAGAACCTGTGAGGTATAGGTTCTTCTATAATCTAGCGAGTGAGGGATGATCGAGTATAACAGTCCACCCCTGGTTGGTTATTGAGTTTCTAGCTGAGCTCCTCCAATCGCCGGTCTTGCTCCTCTAAGCGCCTCTTCATCTGGCTATTAAGGTCCTTGCTCATCGATTTAGATGATGAGAAGGGAGAGCGATGATGTTGATGATGATATGTACCCCTGGGCTCCTTTCCCCATCGTTGTTTGAAAGAAGGGCTACCAGAGTGACGGATGGGAGACTATGACCTCTTGGAGGTTTCTTGATGGTGGTGCCTGAATGGAGCATGATAGTGATGATACTCCTTCGGAGAGGGTCTTCTATAAGTAAATTGTTGACTGACTGGGATAGTTGTTGTAGGCGGTACAGAAGGTTCATATTGTTGTTGAGCAGCTGCTGGTCTTTGCTCTTGCAACTTGCGAACTACTCCAATAAGAGATTGGACTTGTTGAGTGAGGTTGGCCAGTTGCTCTTGTGGAGTAGCTGAGATTGGTGGTGATGAATGAGTAGGAAAATTAGCCACTGGCTGCTTGACATGATGGGGATGCCCCCTAGTGAAATTGGAAGAAACTTTTCGAACATGCATTGCCCCCATTGTTGCATAGGAGAGGGTGAGCCTGTAACTCAGAGTTACAGAGTAGTCTTTCCTTCAATATCACGTCCACACCCCTTCCTGGCTCGCCAATATAATGATGCCCAATCATCTTGAGCTGACGTCTTTGAGCATCAATGGATGTCCCATGAGCTTACTAGAGGAGCTTCATATCGGCGCCAAGACCTGCAAGAAGTTTCGGGGACTGAATATTCCGATGGGGACCCTCCGACGCTCAAGTTAGTGATCAGTATCACAGCCGTAAGCTTGAGAAAGCTCAAATGAGAGTTAAGAAGAAGATGATGAGAAAATTCTCTCAGTGTTTGCTTGATTGTTCATACCTTAGTCAGGGGCTCCTTTTACCCATTTTGTTGATCCTTCGAGCCCGTATGGCTTGCTTGATAAGATTGGAATCTCAAGATGAGCCATAACTTTCACAGATAGGATGTAAAAACTGGTGGGATCGATTCATCCCCTCTAATCCGGGTGACTGGTACTTTATGCCAGATGATCACCTTTCGAGACTTACTTGGCCATAGCCATTAAATCTTCCTGATGACTTTTCAAGCCTCATTGGTTTCAAGAATTATAGCTTCATGATAGATTATGACCTTTGGAGCCTCATCTGATCAGAGTCGTTAATATTGTCTGATGGGTGATGACTTTTGGGGCCTCATTGATCAGAGCCATTAATGTTGCTTGATGGGTGATGACCTTTGAGGCCTGTGCTGGAACTGGCGAAATTTATCTTATTAGACTGATATGGATCAAGGGTGATTAGTGGGTCCGACTTTGACAAAGGAATAGGCTTGTATGGAAAGCGGAAATGAGCCTTGAAGATAAGACAAGATAAGAACCGAGGCTGTCTAGGAGCTGGGACTACCTAGGAATCGCCTATAGGTCGGGGCTGACTCAGGACCGCTTGTAGATAGGAGCCGCCTAGGAGCCGAGGCTGCCTAGGAACTGCCCATAGGTCGGGGCCGACTCAGGACCGCTTGTAGGTAGGGGCTGTCTGGGAACCGCCTGTAGGTTGGGGCTGACTCGGGACCGCTTGTAGGAAGAGGCCGCCTAGGAACCGCCCTTAGGTCGGGGCCGACTCGGGACCGCTTGCAGGCAGGGGCCACCTAGGAGCTAGGGCCGCCTAGGAATCGCTCGTAGATCGGGCCTGACTTGGGACGACTTGTAGGAAGAGGCCACCTAGGAGCCAGGGCTACCTAGGAACCGCTCGCAGGTTGGGGCCGTCAGCATCCTAACGACTCCTGCCGTTGGGTAATTTTTGGCCGTTAGTTTACACGTGGCTTTTACCAGCCACATCAATCATTATTTAGATTTTCTTCTTGGATGAATTCTAAAATTGATAAATTAAGAAGAACTTATATATATATATATAAGATTTTGTTAGTAAATTCTATTATCTTATTAACTATGAAACCATTCGCAAAGATAAAAAAAAAGAAGACGATCTTGGAATCAAGAATCTTAAAAATATAAACTAGGCTTTACATTTCAAGTAGGCTTGGAAGCACCTTTATAGATAAAATGAAGGCAGTAGACATTGAGTAAAGTTAATTTCTAAAGCCTACTATTTCATATGCAAATTTGTTATGCTAAGTAGAATCAGATTATGAAAGGCTTCTCTTATCTGATAAGATATCAGCAAGGATTTAGAGGCCTTTTTGAAATTACATATCATTTAAGCTTTGAAACAAAAAAGTTATAAAAAATTAGGAAGATAGCTAGTTAGCTTCTATCCTCTTAAGTATTTGTTTCAGGAGCTATATAGTAGAATTACTAAAAAAAAATTACCTAATGGCCTCGATGTAGAGTGAACAATTATTGCAGTCAAGAGTAAGAATTTATGGGCCTCCATCATCTTTTCAGCACATACAGCTTCAACAACTATAAAATCTTCTCTTTGTTGTTCAACCATCCCTTGATCGATGTACTAGTCCAGAAGTCACACAATAATAATAGGCACAATATGGAGTCTTTTTATACATTTATCAACCATTGTTAAGTCATCTGCACATTCTATAGACCCATATGGAAAGTATTCATCCAAAAAAAAAAGTAAAAAACATTTCTTAGCCCTTCTCAATATATTGCATACAAGAAAAACCTAATAAAGAAAGTGTTAACAATAAGCTCGGGATGCATCTTATGCACCATAGCATGAGAATCAATTAATCATATATTTGATAGATGCCTATTCTCGAGATTAAGTTTAGACTATCTTTCTAATTACATCGGCTTGTATAGACTTTCTTCTACTGTCTCAAATCTCTAGTTCAAGTAGAGGAAAAAAAAGTATAAGCTAATTACATCGATGCAGCAATGAGTCATTGTCTCATCACACAGTTCTGAGTCAGCATTTCATCAAACGTTTGGGTGTCTTGTTGGGCCCATGGCCCACTTATTAATCCTATTAGGGAAAAAGGGAGCACTACTTCTTTTTCTGCCAGGATTAGTTCTCTCTCTCTTTAAAAGGAGCAGCCGTCTGGGAAAAAGAGGTGGAGCAGGTAGCGGGTATTTCTCTTTTTTTCTAGGAGCGTGGATTGCTAGGGGAAGAGAAGGAAGGGCTACTGCTTAGTTCTTGACTACGTGGGAGGACTTCCACTTCAGGAATCACGTGAAGGTGCTGCATAAGAAAAATAAGAGAAAAAAAAAGAAGAGAAGGGAAGAAAATAAGGAGGTAACGTAGGAGACCGTATTTTTCAGTGACGTAATCCTTATATCCCTATTATTCTCTTGTGATTATTTCTCAAGTCCTGGCAAGGGACTTTGAGACTTGGATATTTATTATTCTATAGTGGATCTTCTTCTCTGGCTTGCCTGTGGTTTTTTTTTCCTTTATCTTGGAGGAATTTTTCACGTAAATCTTGGTGTTTCTGTGATTGTATGGTTTGTGCATTTTATTTATTATTCCGCTATATATTATAGTCTGCTAGTATTTGCTCATGCATGGATTCTTTTCCATCAACTGGTATCAGAGCCTATGATTTTTTGTGTGCGAGAATGGAGGCCGGTAATGTTTCCTACATGATCAGTCTGAACAGAAACAATTGGATGATATGAAAACCGAGGATGGAGGATCTCTTGTATTGTAAGGATCTATATGGACCTTTGGAAGGGGTCAAAGCAAAGCCCGTTACAATGACAGATGATGCTTGAATCATGTTAGATCGAAAAGCAGTCAGTTTTATTTGGCAGTGGTTGGATGATAGTGTCTTTCACCATGTTTTCACTGAGTCTTCTGCAAACTCTCTTTGGAAAAAGTTAGAAAGTCTCTATGAGAGAAAAATAACTGGCAACAAGGCTTTCTTGATCAGAAAACTAGTGAATCTAAAATATAAAGAAGACGCTTCTATTATTGAGCATTTGAATGAAATGCAAAGTATTCATAACCAGTTATCCTCTATGAAAATGTCTCTTGATGATGAGTTGCAGGCATTGTTACTTCTCAGTTCATTGCCAGAAAGTTGGGAGACACTGATAGTTTCCCTCAGTAATTCTGCACCAGACGGTGTTGTCACCATGAGTCAAGTAACAGGCAGTTTGTTGAATGAGGAGTTGAGGAGGAAGAATTCAACAACTTCTCAGATTGATTCATATGCACTTGTCTCAGAGAATAGAGGATGGTCAAAGTCTAGAAATAGAGATAATTCATACAAGGGTAAAAGAAAATCAAGTTCAAGAAAAGATATTACTTGCTACAACTGTGGTGAGAAAGGGTATTACAAGAATCAGTGTAAGAAGCCTAAGACGAGTAAGAAAAAGGAAAAGAAGTGGAGGATACAGAGTCAAAGGAGAATATCACATCTACTGTACAGAGTGATGATTATTTGATTTTGTCTACTTCTAATGGTATCTTCTCATGTGAGTGTCATAATCATGAGTGGATAATTGACACAGGTGCTTCTTATCATGCTACACCACAGAAGGAGTTTTTTTCTACATATAAAACTAGAAATTTTGGTGTTGTCAAGATGAAAATCAAGGCACAGTAGACATCATTGGCATGGGTGACATCCACATGAAGACTAATCTTGGCTGTAAGTTGGTGCTCAAGGATGTAAGGCATGTGGTAGACTTGAGGCTAAATTTAATCTCAGTTGGAAGACTTGATGATGAAGACTTTGATAGCAGATTTCATAAAGGGCAATGGAAGCTCAGTAAAGGTTCGCTTGTTATAGCCAGTGGGAAGAAATGTCATACTTTATGCAGGTTGCAGGCTAAAGCTTATGGTGAACAGTTGAATGCTACAGAGAAAGACTTCAGCATGGAGTTGTAGCATAAATGACTGGGACACATGAGTGAGAAGGGGCTGTAAGTTCTTTCCAAGGGAGAAGTTCTACCAGACTTCAAAGGTGTACATCTGAACCCATGAGTTGATTGTTTGGTTGGCAAGCAACATAGAGTTTCTTTTGCTAGTCCTACTTTGTCTAAGAAAATGCAAGTTTTGGATCGTGTCTATATAGATGTTTGTGGTCCTCTGAGGACAAAAACTCCTGGTGGATTAGTTAATGTTCTAGGTATCAGTGGTGCACTTTATTTTGTTACTTTTATAGATGATTTTTTTAGAAAAGTTTGGGTCTATGGTTTGAAGACCAAAGATCAGGTTATTAATGTCTTCAAAGAGTTTCATGCCCAAGTTGAAAGATTGACAGGAAAGAAATTGAAATGCATAAGGTTAGATAATGGTGGTGAGTACACAGGGTTATTTGATGATTATTGTAGGTCACATGGCATTCAGCATGAGATGACAGTTCCTGGTACTCCTCAGCATAATGCAATTGCAGAGAGGATGAACCACACCATCATGGAAAAGATCAGATGTATGCTTTCACAGTCCAAGTTACCTAAAAGATTTTGGGATGAGGCATTGAAGACAGCAGTTGATGTAATAAACTTGTCACCATATACAGCTCTAGATGGTGATGTTGTAGAGCATGTATGGTCAGAGAATGATGTCTCTTATAAGCACTTAAGAGTGTTTGGTTGTTGTGCATTTACACATGTTCCAGACATTGAGAGGCCCAAGCTGGATGGTAAGACAAAAGAATGTGCTTTGCTTGGTTACTCACATGATGAGTTTGGTTATAGACTTTGGGATCTAGAAAGGCAGAAGGTGTTCAGAAGCAGAGATGTGGTATTTTTTGAAGATCAAACCCTTCAAGACTTTAAGAAGAAGGTGCCAGTCAAGTCTTATGCAGGAGGATTAACAGATTGTGATCCAGTTACTCCTCAATATATCGGGGTGATGGGGGAGATGTGCAAGAAAATAGTGCAGGAGCAGATGTTAACTCACCTGTAGGATATGTTGAATAGGAAGGAGATCAGGAGCAACCTCCTACAGAGCCTCAGCTGAGAAGATCTACCAAACAACGTCAACCTTCCAAAAGGTATTCTACATATGAATATATAATGCTTACTGATGCAGGTGAACCAGAATGTTACCAGGAGGTAGTTGAAAGTGAGCAGAAAAAGGAGTGGTTAGTAAGTATGCAAAAAGAAATGGATACCTTACAGAAGAACCACACATATGATTTAGCGGAACTACTAAAAGGAAGGAAGGCTTTAAAGAACAAGTGGGTTTTCAGGTTAAAGACTCAACATCATTGTTCTTTACCAAAGTACAAGGCCAGATTAGTTGTGAAAGGCTTTGGTCAAAAGAAATATATTGACTTTGAAGAGATTTTTCTCCTGTTATTAAAATGTCTTCAATTTGTGTTGCTCTAGGTATTGCTGCTAGTCTAGACTTGGAGGTTGAGCAGTTAGATGTGAAGATAGCTTTTCTTCATGGTGATTTGGAGGAGGAAATCTATATGGAGCAACTAGAAGGCTTCAAAGTCAAAGGTAAATAAAATCTTGTCTGCAGATTGAAAAAAAGCTTGTATGTGCTGAAGCAAGCTCCAAGGCAGTGGTATAAGAAATTTGATTCATTTATGGCTGAAAATGGATACAAAAGAATGGCTTCAGATCATTGTGTGTATATCAAATGGTTTAGTGATGATTTTGTCATACTCCTACTTTATATTGATGACATGCTTATTCTTAGAAAAGATATGTCTATGATTGATAGGTTGAAGAAGGAGCTGAGCCAGTTATTTGCAATGAAGGATATGGGACCAGCAAAGAAAATACTGGGTTTGCAGATTTTCCGTGATAGAAGAACCAAGAAAATATGGTTGTTACAGGAAAAGTAAATTGAGAAGGTATTTGATAGGTTTAGTATAAGCAATGCAAAGCTAGTTGGTTCTCCTCTTGCAGGTCACTTTAGGTTATGCTCGGAGCAAAGTCCTTCAAGTGGTAAGGAGAAGGAGAAAATGAAGAAGGTTCCTTATGCTTCAGCAGTCGGAAGTTTGATGTATGCGATGGTATGTACGAGGCCAGACATCACATATGCAGTGGGTGTTGCTAGCAGATTTCTTGCAAATCCAGGAAAAGAGCATTGGGCAGCAGTGAAGTGGATTTTCAGATATCCAGAGGAAGTTCCAAAGTTTGTTTAAGCTTTGGGGGTGATCCACCTGTGATGATTGGTTACATAGATGCAGATATGGCAAGAGATATTGATACAAGGAAGTCCACATCATGTTTCATACTTACTTTTGCAGGGGGAGCTGTGTCATTGCAATTTAGATTGTAAAGGTGTGTAGCACTCTCCACCACAGAGGTAGAATATATTTGCTACCGAGGTCTGTAAGGAGATGCTGTGGATGAAAGAATTCTTACATGAATTGGGGCTGAAATAGAAAAAATTATGTGGTACATTGTGACAGCCAGAGCGCCATCCACTTTTGCAAGAACTCAACTTTTTATTCCAAGTCAAAGCATATAGATGTCAGATACCACTGATTCTTGAAGAGAAGCAGTTACAGCTTCAGAAAATTCACACAGATGAAAATGGGGTAGACATGTTGACAAAAACCTTGTCAAAAGAAAGGCAAAAGATATGCCGACAGCTGGTCGGCATGATTTCACACTAAGGAAGCATGAGACAGCCTCCCTTATGGGCTGAAGGGGAAGGTTGTTGGGCCCATGGCCCACTTATTCAACACATTAGAGCAAAAGGGAGCGCTACTCCTTTTTCTGCCAGGATTTGTTCTCTCTCTTTAAAAGGAATAGTCGTCTGGGAAAAAGAGGTGGAGCAGGTAGCGGGTATTTCTCTTCTTTTTTCTAGGAGCGTGGATTGCTAGGGGAAGAGAAAGAAGGGCTACTGCTTGGTACTTGACTATGTGGGAGGACTTCTACTCAAGAATCATGTGAAGGTGCTCTAGAAAAAAAATAAGAGATGAAGAAGAAGAGAAGGGAAGAAAATAAGGAGGTAACGCAGGAGACCATATTTTTCGGTGACGTAATCCTTATATCCCTATTATTCGCTTGTGATTATTTCTCAAGTCCTGACAAGGGACTTTGAGACTTGGATATTTATTATTTTATAGTGGATCTTCTTCTCTGGCTTGCCCGTGGTTTTTTTTTCCTTTATCTTGGAGGGATTTTCCACGTAAATCTTGGTGTTTCTGTGATTGTATGGTTTGCACATTTTATTTATTATTCCACTGCGTATTACGGTCTGCTAGTATTTGCTCGTACACGGATTCTTTCCATCATGTCTGATGTTTGACAAGGGAAGCTTCTTTGGAGTTGGAAATGGTAGCTGAATTGTCTTCTGTCTGAAATAATAATTAAAAAAGGGTTATAATATACTTTTCATCCTTATACTTTCTCTCAAAAATTATTTTGGTTCTCAAACTTTTGCATGTTACTTCTTAGTCCCTTTTTTTTATTTTTTAAAAATTTTTGATGGAAGAATGAAGGAATTAAATATCTCCCATGAGAAAATTTTATTAAAATCAAATAATTTATGAGAGAGATGAGAAAGAGATAGTGAGGAGAAGATCACAAAATCGGACCTTCATGGGGCAAAGGTTGGCTCACAAGCTGAAGGATGCTACAATCTTATGGATAACTGGAGATTGCAAGGATATTTTTTTGAGAAAAATCCTTAAATTCCTTTCGAACACCATATGAATGGCATAATCGGTTGATCCCAAGATTTTCTAATTGCTTTCAATACATTCCTTTTTCTTTAAACTGACCAAAGTTTCTGTATGTTAGAAGGAAGCTCAGTCATTCTTACAGCATCTGCAAGAGTCATTAGGATTTGTTTACAAAAAAATGCATTTAACGAATAGATGATTTATAAACTACTGACTATCCCCATATAGTGCACAACCAGAGCTCACTGACCATCCCCTTTTTGCCAGGTTGTTTGCTATATACGGTTTGTTGAGAAGGACCAGCCAAAGGAATACTTTTACTTTTTTCAGGGCTCTTGTTTTCCATACAACATTGTAGAAAAGGGTAGATAACTCCTGAATGGATGATCAATTTGTAGTAAGAGTCTATATTAAAACTACCATCACAATAAAGTACTGTCAGATAGAAGACTCAATGGTTATTGAAGCTGTGAATGTTAGGTTACAATTGATGACCCATTCCTAGTCCCTTGTGTCCTAAGAATATTATATTTTTCATATCCTATTACATGAGATTAATTAAAATTGAAGGAATGATTGATAAATTACTCTGGTGTGAATATATGCATTGTCACCTTTGGATTGTCCTAAATAAGTAACAATCTACATATTTACTTTTACTTATTCTATCAGTTTTAATTGGTTTTATATAATGGAACATCAGAAATATAATATTCTTAAAAAATAAGGAATCAAGAAGAAACAACTAAAATTTTGAGAGTTAAAACTAAAATTTTAAGGATCAAAAGTAAATTTTTACCTTTGTGTGCAATAATATTAATAACAATAATAAAATAGGTCTAGCAACTTAGTGGATGAACTTTTGAAATTAACCTCTCCACAAGTTTCTTGCTATTTGTGAATTTAGTTTCAATCTTCATGCATGCTTTTTGAGATGGAAAAACTGCACATTCTAAATCCTTTTCTCTATTCAACAATCATCATTGGATCACATTCCTTTGCATCTTGTTGTATAAATATTGACATTATGCCTGCAGTCACAGAAGAGATTGAGAACCGACATATATTTCCTCAAAGTGTCTCAGAAAAATAATATATCTAACTTGGAGAGCTAGAGCATTTATACAAGGAAGAAAGAATGAGATAGGCATTTAAAAAAGGTACAAGTCAAATTTTGTGTATGGTAAAATACTCCACTTTGTAATAACTTATATAACCTTCTCAGAGGAGACGTGGAATTGAATTAAAGGATTAGATAATGGGCATTCCGTTTTATAAGGGTTGCATCAACCAAGAAAACCAAGATCTTTTACAAATGTCAGTATGTTTTCCTTGTTTTACTCTAGGAATCAAAACCTACGTACAAAAAGAAGGCAAATCTTATTGGAAACCAAATTAAGGAAAATAAACGTGCAAACAACCTTGAGAATATCTTTTCGCCATTTTTTGCTTCATTCTGAGGTGAAGTACATCACAGATATGATATTACCATTAAGAAGTCCATCTGGTAGTTGAGCGATCACCATAATCTACAACTCTCAACATTTCATGGAAAATAAACCAACAAGTTGCAGTGGATTATTCATAAGAAACAGGATATCACTATACTTCGAGATTTCATCACAGCCACCACGCCAAAGAAGCAAGCACGTGTGCTTAATATTTTTTTTTAAAATGTAAATAGGAGGGAAACACCACCTGAATTTCTCAATATGAATATATTACAAATATTTACAAAGTTTACAAGGAAAAGATTGATGATCAGGATGGGTCAATCTTGAGACTTAACTATCAAAGATGTCCAAGATTGGGAAAGAGATAATATTCTTGAGAAGGCTGAGCCAGCCGCGTAGTTGATGATTGGGACGTTCTGGTGGGAGAGACCTTTCAAGAATGGATAGTGGCCGCGTGCTGCGAAAGCATTCGTTTGAGCAATTCGTTTGGGTGGTCACACCCTCATAAATCCTTGTTCCAGATCAGGAAGACAACTGGGCATTGGACAGTTCTCCGTAATCAAGTTGATTTATAACGCAGTGAATGATTGAGGTCATCCGGCTCTGCGCACTATAAAATTCCAAACTTTCTCAGAAATCACATCTCAGCTTTTCTCTTCAGTGATACCCATAGAAATTGGAAACAAACCATAAATATTTTCCATGGATCACTCCCAGTCCCACCCCCTGGCCAAATGCCTGGCTTCCCAAACTGAAGAAGAGGTGACTAAATTAGTGACGAATAAATCAATCCGTCACTAAATTAGTGACGGATGACCTTGTCCATCACTAAATTAGTGATGAAAGGGTAATCCGTCGCTAAATTAGTGACGGATTGGTTTGTTCATCACTAATTTAGTGACGGTTTAGTGACGAATAGAGTAATCCATCATTAATTTTAATTTTAGTCATTATTTCGTTACTAAACCATCGCAATTTAGTGACAAAAATTTTCGTCACTAATTTTCATCACTATTTTGCTTTTTTCTTGTAGTGAAAAGAAAACAATCAAAAAATTTTAAAAATTAAATAAATCTAATATCACTTTCCCATCCCATAATTTAGTGATTCAAGTTTAAATGGTTCATAATTTTTCTAATCAACTCCAATCTAGATCATTATTTAAATGGGACAAAATGATTTTAAAGCCACACTCGTATGCTTTCGATAGCAACTTAAAGGTGGACACACTTAGTCTTATGAGGAAGATGATGATATTTAATTTAAATCACTATTATTTATAATTATCAAAATTTCTAAAGATTATAGTTGAAGGGCCAGTGTTACCTAGATTGCATTGTCATATTTTGACCAACAATCTTGTCCTATTTTGATAATAATTTTATGTTACAGTAATTTTGTTTAATTTTTCAACCTTCGTATTTTCAATTACTGTTGTTTGTTGTTTCATGGTTGCTCCAATCTACCACTCAAGCTAAAAAAGTACAATAACCCAACTGCTAGCGACGACACCATATCATTGCTAGA
Organism: Calamus simplicifolius; assembly: GCA_900491605.1. Classification (NCBI taxonomy): domain Eukaryota; kingdom Viridiplantae; phylum Streptophyta; class Magnoliopsida; order Arecales; family Arecaceae; genus Calamus; species Calamus simplicifolius. The sequence continues at coordinate 148,884 of UESW01004312.1, forward strand.
TCTATTCCATCCTTTAGGAGCAATGCTACAATAACTCAACAAGTCGCTCAAATGCCTACCTTGAGTCGCTTTACTCCAATTATGGCCCAATGCACAAGGCCATTTCAAAGGGACCTTTGAAAAGACACCTCAACAAAGCTGCTTTTCTCCAATAATGGTGCAATGCACGAGGCTGGTTCAAAGGAACAAGCTAGAAGGCATCATAAAAAAAAAAAAAAAATGCTTACAACTATCGCCGAGAAGGTGAGAGGGGAGACTCACAACAACCATTTGTAAAGGTTGAAAAAGGAGATTTCCTGGCACGATAGTAAGCTTCTAGAGCAAATCCTAAAAACATACAAAACCTATTAATAATTATCATTCATAATATAGTATTAATATAATAATACCAACACAAGCTATATTTCATATCTATAATAGACAAAAGAGTTTATACCATATCACATACTATTTTCAAAGCATGCAAGAACATGGCTACTAAATATGTTATCATCCTTTACAACAAATATTAGGCTACACAATATCAAAAGAAACTACATTACATCTCACTCTTAATGTATCACAAAGTCTGACTTAACATCCACATCCTCAATATTTGAATAAGATAGAGTAAGATAGGTATAAGCTTAAAGTTCAGCAAAAATCTTACACATATATTTAGCATAATATGAAGATAACATATAAGTTGACAAAGTAAATCATATTGCATCACCACAATTATTATTAATCAATGTTAAATATCGTCAATCAATTCTGACCTTCAAATGAGCCTGACTAGACTAGTTCTACAATAATGACCTCTGGTCATCATCTTAGACCCTATTACTAGTATCATCTAGCTATCCCAATAAATCCTAACACAAGTGACTTCTAGTCATTACCTAGTCATTACCATGGATTTTTTTACTAGCATTTTCTAACCATTTCGGAATGGATAGTGGCCGCGTGCTGCGAAAGCATTCGTTTGAGCAATTCGCCTCTCTTTATTTGGGTGGTCACACCCTCATAAATCCTTGTTCCAGATCAGGAAGACAACTCGTAATCAAGTTGATTTATAACGCAGTGAATGATTGAGGTCATCCGGCTCTGCGCGCTATAAAATTCCAGAACTTCCTCAGAAATCACATCTCAGCTTCTCTCTTCAGTGATACCCATAGAAATTGGAAACAAACCATAAATATTTTCCATGGATCACTCCCAGTCCCAGCCCGTGGCCAAATGCCTGGCTTCCCAAACCGAAGAAGAGGTGGAAAACCATAAGAGGACCTACCAACACTACAGTCAACTGGTTTCCACCCTTCCAAGTGCTAAGGGAATTTCTATCCGCCCCCTCTACTGTTTCAATGGCTGGTATGCGGGCATGCCCGCCCTGGTGTCCACCATGGTAGCCCAAGAACACTTCAAGGCCCGACCAACAGACGTGCTCCTCGTTACCTCGCCTAAGAGCGGAACCACGTGGCTGAAAGCCCTTCTTTTTGCAACGGTGAATCGCTCTCACACTCTCAGCACCCCTTCGCCACCCTTGGCCCTCATGAGTGCGTTCCCTTCCTCGAGTTCCAAGTTTACATGAACGATCAAATCCCCGACTTGGATGTGCTCCCTTCACCGAGGCTCTTCGCCACCCATACCCCATTCCGATCACTGCCGGAGTCTATCATAGACTCTGATTGCAGAATCGTCTATCTATATCGGGACCCAAAGGATACCTTCGTCTCCTTGTGGCACTTTGCCAACAAGATCAGAGCCAGGAAAAACATCAAGCTTTGTTCTCTTGACGAGGCCCTCGAGCTCTTCTGCAATGGGATCTCCCCTTTCGGGCCTTATTGGGATCATGTGCTGGGATACTGGAATCGGCACCTGGAAAGGCCTCAGAAGGTCTTGTTTCTCAAATATGAAGAGCTTATGAAACACACCGTGTTTCATCTAAAAAGGTTGGCGGAGTTCGTTGGGTTCCCTTTTACTCTGGATGAGGAGAAGGAAGGTGTGGTGGAAGGCATTGTAAGGCTGTGTTCATTCGAGAACTTGAGCGGTTTGGAGGTGAATAAGACTGGAAAGACCGAGTTAGTAGCTGGATCGATCGAGAATAGGTTGTTCTTCAGGCGTGGTGAGGCTGGAGATTGGGCGAATCATCTTACGCCAGAGATGGCTCGACGATTGGACGAGATGTCCGAAAGAAAGTTTAGAGGCTCTGGTCTGCCCTTCTAAATTAATCATCGCGAAAATGTGTAGACGTTGTCTTGTATTGTGTGCAGGTCATTTGTTTACAGGGAAGTGTGTGATGTTGTTTCTTTTCTTCATCATTTGTTGTTTGGTCCCTTCTCAAAATATAATTTGTTGGTTCTGTTCTCAGATTTTGTGCCAAACTACGCAGTTTAACGATTCACTAATCGATTTAAATTAGTAATTTTCTGGTTCGATTAGTTTTCTTAAGCAATAACTCAATTATTAGCTGTTAGCACCCTGCGATTAGTAATAAATAAGTGACTCCAAGAGTACTGGCTAGCAATTACAGAGGACTAAGGCGAATGAAAGAAAGGAAAACCAACTACCAATTAACGGCGTAATGTCTGAGAGGTTATAATACATCAAAAGCTTATAACTTAATTTCATCTATTACTAATTAATATTTACTTAAATTTTTAAGATTATATGATTTCAGTTCACTAGCAGGTTAATTGGATTAACAGTTGAATTTATGGTGTTATATAAATAGTATCAAAGCGAATGTGCAAAAGTTAATAATAAGCATGATAAAAGAACTACTCATATGACGATTATAGAGGTTCCATCATAACGTGGAGCCATCCTTGCAGTACCAATAATTCAATTCAAAATAGATTCTAGCTTGATTGTGGTGTACGACGAAGACACGTATTATAAGAAGAGAGACTGTATCCCAAAAATAGTTCTACATATGACGGAAAAGAAATATGTTATATGCTTAATTGGGCCAATAAATCAGCTTAGAGGTTATATGTTGTGACTAAATACATATAAAATGAAGGATTTTTAATTTTAATTATACTTTTTTTATAATTTTTTGAAATAGATATTTTTTCAAACCATAGATAATTTTTTGTCACAACAACATCCACTTATAGGTGGAGCTAGATTCGATAGGATGGCAAAAAACCATCCTACATCCACTAGTAATTTCAAAACCATCCTATCTTAAAAATACTTATTTAAAAATATATATAAATTAAAAATACATGCAAAACACTAAAAAAAATAATTAGGAAATTTATGAAATAATTAAAAAAATTTAAAATTAAATAAATCTAATATCATTTTGCCATTACATATAATTTAGTGATTCATGTTCGATTGGTTCATAATTTTTCTAATCAACTCCATTCCATATCATTGTTTAAATGGGACAAAATGATTTAGAGCCAGTCTCGTATGCTTTTGACAGCAAATTAAAGGTGGACACACTTAGTTTTATGAGAAAGATGATGATAATTAATTCAAATCATCATTATTTCTAATTATCAAATTTTGACCAACAATCTTGTCCTATTTCAACAATAATTTTATGTTATGTCAATTTTCTTTAATTTTTCACCTTTGTATTTTTAATGACTGTCGTTTCTTGTTTCATGGTTGCTCCAATCTACCACCCAAGCAAAAAAAAAAAGTGCAATAACCCAACTACCAATGATGACACCATGTCGTCGCTGAATCTATTTCATCCTTTAGGAGCAATGCTACAGTAACTTAGACAAGTTGCTCGGAAGTCACTTTACTCCAATTATGGCCCAATGCATAAGGCCATTTCAAAGGGACCTTTGAAAAGACACCTCAACAAGTCGCTTTGCTCCAATAATGGTGCAATGCACCAGGCTAATTCAAAGGAGCAACCTAGAAGGCATTATAAAAAAATGCTTACAACTACTGCCCCAGAAGGTAAAAGGGGTGACTCACAACAACTATTTGTGAAGGTCGAAAAAGGAGATTTTTGTGACATGATAATATGCTTTTACAGCAAATCCTAAAAACATACAAAATCCATTAATAATTATCATTCATAATTTAATATTAATATAATACCAACACAAGCTATATTTTATACGAATAATAGATAAATGAGTTTATACAATATCACATAGTATTTTCAAAGCATGCAAGAACATGACTACTAAATATGTTATCATCCTTTACAACAAATATTAGGCTACACAATATCAAAATAAACTATTTTACATCTCATTCTCATTGTATCCCAAAGTCCGAGTTAACATCCACATCCTCAATATTTGAAGAAGATAGAGTAAGAGAGGTATAAGCTTAAAGCTCAGCAAAAATCTTACACATATAAATATGAATATGCAGCGATAAATAAAATATTTGCATAATATGAAGATAACATAGCTAACAAAGTAAATCATATTGTATCACCATAATTATTGTTAATCAATGTTAAATATCATCAATCAATTCTGACACCCAAATGGGCCCTACTAGACTAGTTATACAACAATAACCTCTAGCCATCATCTTAGACCCTATTACTAGTGTCTTCTAGTTATCACAATAAATCCTAACTCTAGTGACTTCTAATCATTACCATGGATTCTATTACTAGCATTTTCTAACAATTTTGGTAGACCCTAACACTATCAACATCTAGTCATCAGCTTATTCCTTATTACTAATACCACATCACTACATTCATGTGACTAGTACATATGCCATACATCAAACCATCAGATCTTTAATATTCTAATATGCAAATTAAGTTTTTCAAGTCCATATCATCAGCATCATCAAAACCATAAATCATACCATAAGATATGTCATAACCATACATAATCCAAAATCATATTATATCATACAAGAAACATAAGTTATATCCATGCATAGTCAAACATTCTAGTAAAATAATGTGTATAAACTCATAATTCATGTTGTAAAATAAATAAAATCAAACATATCATATATGAATAAGTGTAAGACTCGTATCTCAGATCGCTACTCTAATTTCGTCTATGGTATCCATCAATAACAGTCCATGATCTATTGAATGATCACCTATCATGATAATCATAATAAATAAACAATTAATCTACTAAAATTTGTAATTAAAAAAATACCTTTATACCCTTCTAAACTACATAATTAAAATTACTATTATACTCCTCATACCTAGACGTAATAAGTTCGATCATGGTTTCATTTGGTTAATACCTTCTAATTCAATCACCTAATCCATTTAATTATCTCCAATTAGGCCTACACTTGTTTAATTAGGTCATTTGGTTACTTCATTAAAGATTAATCCGATTAATTAGGATTTAATTAGATTAAACGCAGTATGAATTGACTTGAACCCAACTCATCTTATGCAATTTCAGCAATTTGGTTCTATGATTGGGTTTAAATTGAGTTCTAATTCAAGAATTTAAGCTCAATTCGGGTTCAGGTTCACTGAACCAGGCACACATGCATTGGGTTCTGGTTCACTGAGCCAGGGTTAATCTAGATTTTCAAGTTAATAATTCATCTAATTTCAAGGTCTAATTCCATCAGGATTAAACTCTGGTTCAGGATTGGACCCAAGTTTTTGGTTCAGCCTAATTTGACTCGAATCAACCTAAACTGGTCTGGCTTGGCTGCAATTTGGCTTAGACCATCAACTCACCCAATTGAATGGCCTGAATTGGTTCGGCCAGTTCTTCAACTCAGTAAGGCAAGTATATCTTCTTCATCGTGAGGAGGTCCTGATTGCCCTAGTTGGGTTCCATGGCTGATCGGCCATGGCCATGGCCGACCACTGAACCGAGCTCACCCAGCCACCGCTGACAAAGACCAAAGAGGGGGAGAGAGAGAGAGAAGAGAGGAGGGTTCGGGTGGCTCAAAGGAGAAAGAGAAATAAGAGAATAATGGCAAAAGAAATGGATTCGAATAAGAGCTCTCCACCTCTACTGGAAAGAGTTCAGACATGGTGAGGATGGCTCGCGTGGATGGTTGAGCATTGCATGAAGATGATGCGGTTCACGTGGGAGAAAAAGAATAAGCTGGAATATTCTCAAAATTGGGTGATGGTCGAAGGCCTTCAGAATGAAGACGGAATAAAGACAATAACACTAGTTTTGGTTCAAAGAAATAAAACAGAGTGTCACAGTTTGCATCTTAGAAGGGCCGATCGATTAGCCCTCCTATCATATTATATATCATTATTTAGATTTTCTTCATGAATGTGTTCTAAAATTGACAAATTAACAAGAACTTTTGTATATATATAAAAAAAGAATTTGTTAGTAAATTCTATTATCTTATTAACTGTGAAACCATTTGCAAAGATTAAAAAAAAAAAAAAGACGAACTTTGGAATCAAGAATCATAAAAATATAAACTAGGCTTTACTTTTCAAGTAGGCTTGGAAGCACCTTTATAGATAAAATGAAGGTAATAGACATCGAGTAAAGTTAATCTCTAAAGCCTACTATTTCATATGCTAATTTGTCTTGCTGAGTAGAATCAGATCATGAAACCTTTTGAAATTACATATCATTTAAGCTTTGAAACAAAAAAATTATAAAAAATTAGGAAGATAGCTAGTTAGCTTCTATCCTCTTAAGTATTTGTTTTAGGAGCTATATAGTAGAATTACTAAAAAAAATTACTTAATAGCCTTGATGTAGAGTGAAAAATTATTGTAGTGGAGAGTAAGAATTTATAGGCCTCCATCATCTTTAAGCACATACAGCTTCAACAACTATAAGGTTGCGTTTGGTGCATTGCCAGCGATTTTGAATGGTAATATGGATTACCTATAAGATATATCACTGGATGGATGCTAGTAATGTTGATTATTGTGTTTGGTATGCACAGGTAATGTTACAGTAATATTGATTACTGTGTTTGGTATGACAAACAGATTACCAGTCATATAACATCAAATTTCCAAAATACCCCTAAATCAAATTCATATATTAAATCAAATCGATTAAAAATTTTTAAAATACCTCAAAATATCCCTAAATCAAAGTATTTATATAAGTATAATAAACTAGATTTAATTATTTTTTTAAGATTAAAATATATTTTTAATCTTTAAACATTTATTCAATTTTTTTTGATTCTTACTTTCAATTATCATAATTTATTTATTATTTTTTAAAAATTATTTTTTAATATTCTATTATTTAAAATTAATTAAGATTAATAGACTAGTTGATATATAATTTTTTTAATTTTTTTTTTAATATTAAATTAATTAAAAAATTTATTTTTTAAAATTAAATTAATTAAAAAATTAAATTAATTTAAAAATAAAAAAATTAATTAATTTTTTAATTAATTTAATTAATTTAATTTAATATTTTAAAAAAAAATTAAAAAAATTATTTTTTAAAAAATAAAAAATTATTTTTAAAATTAAAATTTTAAATTTTTAATTAATTAATTTAATATTTAAAAATAAAATTTAAAAATTAATTTAAAAATTTAAAAATTATTTTAAAAATTTTAAAAAAATTGATTTTTAAAATTAATATAATTCTTTAATATAATTTTTAATTTAATTATTTAGAGAAATGATTTTTATTTTTACAAAAGAGGCAGGGGCAATTTTATCAAAAGAAAACTTATTAGATTACAATATAGCCGGTAATGTGGATAGCCACCTACCCTTGAGATAATCTGGATTACCACTTAAGTGGTAATCCAGATTACCACTGCAGGATAGATTGCTATTCAAAAACGTATCAAACATGATAATCTGGAAGGGCCCTTTTAAATTACCGGTAATCTGGATAGATTACCTATTACCAAACGCCCCTTAAAATCTTCTCTTTGTTGTTCAACCATCCCTTGATCGATGTACTAGTCCATAAGTCACACAATAATAGTAGGCACAATATGGAGTCTTTTTATACATTTATCAACTATTGTTAAGTCATCTGTACATTCTATAGACCCATATGGAAAATATTCATCCAAAAAAAAAAAGGTTATAGACATTTCTTAGCCCTTCTCAATATATTGCATACAAGAGATAGCCTAATAAAGAAAGTGTTAGCAATAAGCTCGGGATGCATCTTATGCACCATAGCATGAGAATCAATTAATCATATATTTGATAGATGCCCATTCTCGAGATTAAGTTTAGACTATCTTTCTAGTTACATCGGCTTGTATAGACTTTCTTCTCGTATCTCAAATCTCTAGTTGAAGTAGAGGAAAAACAAAGTATAAGCTAATTACATCGATGCAGCAATGAGTCGTTGTCTCATCACACATAGTTCTGAGTCAGCATTTCATCATACATTTGGGTGTCTAATGTTTGACAAGGGAAGCTTCTTTGGAGTTGGAAATGGTAGCTGAATTGTCTTCTGTCTGAAATAATAATAATAAAAGGGTTACAATATACTTTTCATCCTTATACTTTATCTCAAAAATTATTTTGGTTCTCAAACTTTTGCATGTTACTTTTTAGTCCATTATTTTTATTTATTTTTTAAAAAATTTTGATGGAAGAATGAAGGAATTAAATATCTCCCATGAGAAAATTTTATTAAAATCAAAGAATTTATGAGAGAGATGAGAAAGAGATAGTGAGGAGAAGATCACAAAATCTTTTATGGGATTTTAATCCCTTCATGGGGCAAAGGTTGACTTACAAGCTGAAGGATGCTACAATCTTATGGATAATCGGAGATTGCAAGGATAATTTTTTGAGAAAAATCCTTAAATTCCTTTTGAACACCATATGAATGGCATAATCGGTTGATCCCAAGATTTTCTAATTGCTTTCAATACATTCCTTTTTCTTTAAACTGACCAAAGTTTCTGTATCTTAGAAGGCAGCTCAGTCATTCTTACAACATCTGCAAGAGTCATTAGGATTTGTTTACAAAAAAATGCATTTAACAAATAGATGATTTATAAACTACTGACTATCCCCATATAGTGCACAACCAGAGCTCACTGACCAGCCAAAGGAATACTTTTACTTTTTTCAAGGCTCTTGTTTTCCATACAACATTGTAGAAGAGGGTAGATAACTCCTGAATGGTTGATGAATTTGTAATAAGAGTCTATATTAAAACTACCATCACAATAAAGTACTGTCAGATAGAAGACTCAATGGTTATTGAAGCTGTGAATGTTAAGTTACAATTGATGACCCATTCCTAGTCCCTTATGTCCTAAGAATATTATATTTTTGATATCCTATTACATGAGATTAATTAAAATTGAAGGAATGATTGATATATTACTCTGGTGTGAATATATGCATTGTCACCTTTGGATTGTCCTAAATAAGTAACAATCCACATATATATTTACTTTTACTTATTCTATCAGTTTTAATTGGTTTTATATAATGGAACATCAGAAATATAATATTCTTAAAAAATAAGGAATCAAGAAGAAACAACTAAAAATTTGAGAGTTAAAGCTAAAATTTAATGATTGGGACGTGCTGGTGGGAGAGACCTGTCAAGAATGGAAAGTGGTCACGTGCTGCGAAAGCATTCGTTTGAGCAATTCGCCACTCTTTATTTGGGTGGTCACACCCTCATAAATCCTTGTTCCAGATCAGGAAGACAACCGGGTATTGGGCAGCTCTCCGTAATCAAGTTGATTTATAACGCAGTGAATAATTAAGTCATCCGGCTCTGCGCACTATAAAATTTCAAAACTTCCTCAGAAATCACATCTCAGCTTCTCTCTTCAGTGATACCCATAGAAATTGGAAACAAACCATAAATATTTTCCATGGATCACTCCCAGTCGCACCCCCTGGCCAAATGCCGGGCTTCCCAAACCGAAGAAGAGGTGGAAAACCATAAGAGGATCTACCAACACTACAGTCAACTGGTTTCCACCCTTCCAAGTGCTGAGGGAGTTGCTATCCTCCCCCTCCACTATTTCAATGGCTGGTATGCGAGCCTGCCCTCCCTGGTGTCCACCATGGTAGCCCAAGAGCACTTCAAGGCCCGACCAACAGACGTACTCCTCGTTACCTTGCCTAAGAGCGGAACCACTTGGCTCAAAGCCCTTCTTTTTGCAACGGTGAATCGCAACTCTCACACCAACTCTCAGCACCCCTTCGCCACCCTTGGCCCTCATGAGTGCGTTCCCTTCCTCGACTCCCAACTTTACATGAACGATCAAATCCCCGACTTGGATGTGCTCCCTTCACCGAGGCTCTTCGCCACCCATACCCCATTCCGATCACTGCCGGAGTCTATCATAGACTCTGATTGCAGAATCGTCTATCTATATCGGGACCCCAAGGATACCTTCGTCTCCTTGTGGCACTTTACCAACAAGATCAGAGCCAGGAAAAACATCAAGCTTTGTTCTCTTGACAAGGCCCTCGAGCTCTTCTGCAATGGGATCTCCGCTTTCGGGCCTTATTGGGATCATGTGCTGGGATACTGGAATCGGCACCTGGAAAGGCCTCAGAAGGTCTTGATTCTCAAATATGAAGAGCTTATGAAACACACCGTGTTTCATCTAAAAAGGTTGGCAGAGTTCGTTGGGTTCCCTTTTACTCTGGATGAGGAGAAGGAAGGTGTGGTGGAAGGCATTGTAAGGCTGTGTGCATTCGAGAACTTGAGCGGTTTGGAGGTGAACAAGACTGGAATAACGGAGATGGTGCTTGGACCAGTCGAGAATAGCTTGTTCTTCAGGCGTGGTGAGGCTGGAGATTGGGCGAATCATCTTGCGCCGGAGATGGCTCGGCGATTGGATGAGATGTCCAAAAGCAAGTTTAGAGGCTCTGGTCTGCCCTTCTAAATTATCGCGAAAATGTGCAGACGTTGTCTTGTATTGTATGCATGTCATTTGTTTACAAGGAACTGTGTGAGGTTTTCTTTTCTTCATCATTTCTTGGTCCCCTCTCAAAAAATAATTTGTTGGTTCTCTTCTCAGATTTTGTGCCAAACTACGCAGTTTAATGATTCACTAATCGATTTAAATTACTAATTTTTGGGTTCGATTAGTTTTTGTAGGCATTATACTCAATTATTAGCTGTTAGCACCCTGCAATTAGAAATAAATAAGTGACTCCAAGAGTACTGGCTAGCAATTACATTCCTGAGAGGACTAAAGATGAATGAAAGAAAAGAAAACCAACTACCAATTAACGGCGTAATGTCTGAAAGTTTATAATACATCAAAAGTTTATAACTTAATTTCATCTATTACTAATTAATATTTACTTAAATTTTTAAGATTATGTGACTTTAGTTCACTAGCAGATTAATTGGATTAACAATTGAATTTGTGGTGTTATAAATAGTATCAAAGTGAATGTGCAAAAGTTAATAAGCATGATAATATAACTACTCATATGACGATGATAGAAGTTTCATCATAATGTAGAGCCACTCTTGCAGTACCAATAATTCAATTCAAGATAAATTCTAGCTTGATTATGGTGTACGATGAAGACATATTATAAGAAGAGAGATTGTATCCCAAAAATAGTTCTACATCTGATGGAAAAGAAATGTATTAGATGCTTATAAGTCGAGTTCACCCGCTATCAATTAACTTACACTCGAGTTTTTTTTTTACTAATGGGTTAATTGGGCAAATAAATCGGCTTAGGGTGTTATATGTTGTGAGTAAAAACATATAAAATGAGGGATTTTTAATTTTAATTATACTTTTTAAATAAGTTTTAAAATATTTTTTTTTAAACCAAAGATAATTTTTTGTCACATCAACATCGACTTATAGGTGGAGCTAGATTCGATAGGATGGCAAAAAACCATCCTACATCCATGGGTAATTTCAAAACCATCTTATCTTAAGAAATATTTATTAAAAAAATAATATATAAATTAAAAACCCATGCAAAACACTAAAATAAAATAATTAGGAAATTTATGAAATAATTAAAAACATTAAATAAATCTAATATCACTTTGCCCATTACATAATTTAGTGATTCATGTTCGATTGGTTCATAATGTTTCTAATCAACTCCATTCCATATCAATGTTTAAATGGGACAAATGATTTAGAGCCAGTCTCGTATGCTTTTGACAACAAATTAAAGGTGGACACACTTAGGTTTATGAGGAAGATGATGATAATTAATTCAAATCACCATTATTTCTAATTATCAAAATTTCTAAAGATTATAGTCGAAGGTCTAGCGTTACTCAGATTGCACTGTCATATTTTGACCAACAGTCTTGTCCTATTTCGACAATAATTTTATGTTATGGTAATTTTGTTTAATTTTATAACCTTTGTATTTTTAATGACTATCGTTTGTTGTTTTATGCTTGCTCCAATCTACCACCCAAGCAAAAAAAACAGTGCAATAACCCAACTACCAATGATGACACCATGTTGCCGCTAGATCTATTTCATCCTTTAGGAGCAATGCTACAATAACTTAGACAAGTTGCTCGGAAGTCACTTTACTCCCGTTATGGCCCAATGCATAAGGCCATTTCAAAGGGACCTTTGAAAAGACACCTTAATAAGCCGCTTTGCTCCAATAATGGAGCAATGCACGAGGCTAATTCAAAGGAGCAACCTAGAAGTCATTATAAAAAAATGCTTACAACCAATGCCCCAAAAGGTAAAAGGGGAGACTCACAACAACTATTTGTGAAGGTCAAAAAATGAGATTTTGTGACATGATAATATGCTTTTAGAGCAAATCCTAAAAACATACAAAATCTATTAATAATTATCATTCATGATTTAGTATTAATATAATAATACCAACACAAGCTATATTTCATATCAATAATAGATAAAAGAATTTATTCAATATCACATACTATTTTCAAAGCATGCAAGAACATGACTACTAAATATGTTATCATCCTTTACAACAAATATTAGGCTACACAATATCAAAATAAACTACTTTACATCTCACTCTCAATGTATCCCAAAGTCTGACTTAACATCCACATCCTCCATATTTGAAGAAGATAGAATAAGAGAGGTATAAGCTTAAAGTTCAGCAAAATCTTACACATATAAATATGAATATGCAGCGGTAAATAAAATATTTGCATAATATGAAGATAACATAGATAACAAAGTAAATCATGTTGTATCACCATAATTATTGTTAATCAATGTTAAATAATATCGTCAATCAATTTTGACCCCCCAAAAGAGCCCTACTAGACTAGTTATACAACAATAACCTCTAGCCATCATCTTAGACCCTATTACTAGCGTCTTCTAGTTATCCCAATAAATCCTAACTCTAGTGACTTCTAATCATTACCATGGATTCTGTTACTAGCATTTTCTAACCATTTTAGTAGACCCTAACACTATAAACATCTAGTCATCAGCTTATGCCTTATTACTAATACCACATCACTACATTCATGTGACTAGTCCATATGCCATACATCAAACCATCATATCTTTAATATTCTGATATGCAAATTAAGTTTTTCATGTCCATATCATCAGCATCATCAAAACCATAAATCATACCATAAGATATGTCATAACCATTCATAATCCAAAATCATATTATATCATACAAGAAATATAAGTTATATCCATGCATAGTCAAACATTCTAGTAAAATAATGTGTATAAACTCATAATTCATGTTGTAAAATAAATAAAACCAAACATATCATATATGAATAAGTGTAAGACTCCTATCTCATATCGCTACTCTAATTTCCTCTATAATATCCATCAATAATAGTAAATGATCTATTGAATGATCACCTACATGATAATCATAATAAATAAATAATTAATCTACTAAAATTCATAATTAAAAAATTACCTTTATACCCTTCTAAATTACATAATTAAAATTACTATTATACTCCTCATACCAAGACGCAATAAGTTCAATCATGGTTTCATTTGGTTAATACATGTTGCTGCTGAAATTTATCTTCCGACTCGAGCACGATCGGGCGGGCTTCAGGATGGGCTCCCTCCTGGGCGGACCTGCAAAATAGTTCTCACGCGAGAAGCATTGAGGGTGGCCCTCCACGAAAGACCCTTCGATGCTCATGTCAGCGGGGATCGGCAATCAACAAATATGAGGAGAAGGCTCTCGCTGAAGAGTCTCTCCAGGGGTGGCCTTTCGAGAGCTCCGAGCAGAGCGTTAATGGCGAAAAGGGTGAGCAGAGGTGGAAGGAGAGTGGGCTAGTAAGAAAGTGCGCATACCTGAGAAGTCAGGAGACGATTCTATTTATAGAGGATCACCTGATTTCTTGGGGGCGTCGTGGGTCCGAAAGCCGTTAGGATTCGAATCCAGTTTGTTATGGGGTCAGTAAGATTTGTATCTTGTTAGTTAGAAGATCGACGGCTAGGAGAGCTGGTTGATGTCTTGAGATTCGGAGACGGTGTAGGCTTAAGGGCTCTAGGCCACTCTCGGGTATAATTTTTGTTTAAATCTCCCATGCCGGATTCCGCAGAGGTGCTTGAGTGCCCTGGTCTGGTCGGGGCACGGATAGCTCGGCTAGCAAGACACAATGGATAGGAATGGCTCGACTGAGGCCGAGTGATAGAAACAACTTGGCTGAGGCCGAGAGATAGGAATAGCTTGGCTGAGGCCAAGAGACTGAGATAGCTCAGCTGAGGCCGAGGATAGGGATAGCTCGGCTAATCCTAGAGACAGGGATAGCTCGGTTGAGGCCGAGAGAGATGGGGATAGCTCAGCGGAGGTCGAGAGAGATGTTATAACTCGGCTGAGGCCGAGAGAGATGTTATAACTCGACTGAGGCCGAGAGAGACGTCATAGCTCGGCTGAGGCCGAGAGATGTGATCCACACCTTGGGAATCCTTGGCTCGTTGAGGGGCTAAGGTGCCCCAATTCATTGAGGCTGATTCATCTCTAGCAGGTATCGCACAGCAAGTGGGAGTTAGGGTTGATACTAACCCCTTGCACGATTATTAATGCAACGATAATTTTACCCCTCAACACATGCCCCCACTCCCTAGTTCGAAGTGTAGGTTTGGGCGTAGGGAGTATAACTCTAGGTGGCACGATCTGAATGAGTTTAGATTTGACAGCCTGCATAATGATGCCCTAATTAATGCTGCGCGGCCACCTTGCCTTTACAGGATGGATCTGTTGCTTTCTAGGGGAAACGGTTGGGAAAGTGCCACGTAGCAAATCCCAGTTTTTACGGTGCTTGCAACGGCGGTTCGGGCATTCCGATCAAGACGCCTTATCTTCTCTTTGAGGCGGTTTCCTTCAGAGAAAAGCAAAGTCCAAACAACACCATTCCCATTCGCAGTGCCCTTTCGTTCTTTCTTGAAGAATCTTGTTCCCCTACTTCCTTTGCAACGTCACTCGGTGTTTCTTTCATCCAACAGCATGGTGAGGCCTAGCAACCTGGTCTTAGAGATTGTCGCTGAGGATTTGGAGAGAATACGCCAGAAGTATGGCATTCCCTCGGATATCATTTTACGACTGTCGGAGCTCGAGCATAGGGTCTCGCAAGAGCTGGAGGGCGGGATCTTTCTTTATGAAGATAGCCTAAAGGCAGGCCTCCAATTTCCCCTTCACCCATTAGTAAAAGAGATCATGAGGTTCTATAACATCTGCCCGATAATGGTAGCTCCTAACAGTTGACGGAGTATCATCGGGTTTATCTCGATGAATAACCGGGTTAAGGTAACAACAACTCTGTCCCTGTTCCGTGTTTGTTACCATCTGATGGCTGGGAGGAGCTTGGAGTGGTCCTATATCAGACCTCGAAAATCATTTAGGATGATCATGGATAAATCATCGTCCATAAAGGAATGGAAGGTTCGATTCTTTATTGATGAAGGGAACATTAGTTCTGGCTTTCCGCAGGGATGGGGAAACCCTGTTAGGGATATGGAAGCGCATCCAGCCCTATCTGAACAGGAGAAGGAGGACCTAGGGGTCCTTCTTGATGGTCGAGTGTTTTCGGCCAATGTCTTACTATCGGAGGAGGCTCTTTTTTCTACCGGACTTAGCCCCGTCGACGTGCAAGGTAAGTCTTTTTCTTTCTCCCTTCCATTGATTTATTCGAGTGAGTATATCTCGGTCTGATTGTTCGCCTACTGCACTTGCAACCAAGAGATCTGCACTAGAGGGCCGCATAAAGAAAGAGTTGGGTAAGCGCCCGAGAGAGGCTGGTAGTGCAGAAAGGCGTATGCCTGAGAAGAAGGTTTGTCTTTCTGGAGAGCACTCTCCGGAGGCTGGGCGAGTCAGGGCTAGCCCAGGCTCTTTACCATCAAAGAAAGAGGATGTGGGGGAGCCGGCAGTGAGAGAGGGGTCCCCTCAGTTGGAGGAGGGAGCAATAGTCATGACGGAGGAGCAAAGAGCGGAGGAGGGCCCAGAGAGGGTGGCCGAGATCCCTTGTCCTTTGGTAGTAGAGATAGTGGATAGCTCGGATGAGGCTCCGTTGGAAGTTCAGGGTGAGCCTATCATTGAAGGGCCTCCCTCGGAGGGATTAGAGGGTGGTGACGTTGGGCCAACGGTAACAGAAGCTCGGGAGGAGTTTCCTGCTGAAGAGCTTCCTCCTGAGGAGGCTAGAGGAGCGGGTGAACAGGTTGAAGCTTTGGTGGAGCCTGCAGGGGAGGGGCAGGCATCGGTGATTGAAGGAGGACCTCTGGGTGAAGAAGGAGGACAGGATGATGACCTTTCAGCTGAAGCTTCTCCCACTGAAGCCTCAGAAACATTGAGGCATGGGCTGACCAAGATATCCAAGGAATCGTAGGCCAGACTTTTGCTAAAGGAGGCCAAGAGATTACAGGCTTCTTAGTATGAGATTGCCCAGACTGATCACTCAAATGGGCAGCTTGGTGGTTTGGACCCGGCTATCGAGGAGGCATTCTCTGCTTTGATGAGGTCAACATTGTATCCGAGCGTGGGTTCCTTGACGAACAAGTTTGTGGACTTGGACCTTATCGACGCCGCATTCGGTCAGTGGAATGTGGCGAAGGATGTTCATCTTCTCCCTGAGATCAACAATTCCACCCTCATGGAGCTAGCTAGATCTTACACCTCCCGGGTGAGTTTCTATTCCAGAGTAGTGGGTGTTTTCTGGTTAACTTGATCGCGCTTTCTTATTTGGGTTTTATTTCACAGAACGTTCTGATCAATAGGGCACTGTGCTGGCGTTTGAGCCTAGCGACAGGGGCTAGCGTCCAGGCCAAGAGAGTCAGTACCGAGCTCCGATTGCGAGCAGAAGCATTTGACAAATTTGAGCGAGTCCTGGACACCGCCAACAAGAACTTGGCAAGGGCAAGGGGATTGCATCAGGACGCCCTCGACGATGTATCCAGATTAAGGCTCGAAGTTAAGGAGCTACATGGGCTTCGGGCGAGGTATGACAAAGTATGCTTGGATTTATCACGGGTCACATCAAAATATGCCAAAGAAATGAAAACTGCTAGGAAACAGCTCGACGAAAGTCAAGATAGGCTGGGGAGAGAAGCTGCCGAGAAGAATCACCTTAACAGAATGCTTGGCGAGTCTGAGGAGAAGGTCCGGCAGCTAAATTATTGCATTGTTGCTAGGGATGACAGGATCAGATGGCATCAGAAGAAAATGGCCAAGCTTGATAATGAGCTCTCCCAGTCCAAGGAAGAAGCCAACAGCAGGCAGTCAAAGATCAACGACCTCAAGGACAGGATCAAGCTGGTTAAGGCCGACAAGCTGAGGGCCTTCGGCGAGGTCGAGGAATTAACCAAGAGATTAGCTCGGCAGGAGGAGGAGGTACGATATCATCTTTTTAATCTTTCCATCGACTCACTGTTGCATCGGCTAACCCTGTGTTTGCAGATGGATAAGGCGAGGCTCGAGGGCCAAGGTCAATTAGAAAGCCTGCAAGGAGAACTGGCATCGAGTCATCGGAGGAGCTTGGAGCTTGAAGGGCGGGTCATCGAGACTGAGGAGCAAATCGTCTCATTCCGGAGCCAAGTTGTCGAGGTTGAAAGGCATCTTGCCATACTTCAGGGCAAACAAGATGCGACTTGTGCCAAGGCTTTTCAGCTTGGCGCGGAGGAGGTCCAAACCAGAATATCTTGGGAGCATCCAGAGTGGGACCTCTCCTTTTGGATGTTGAACCCTTTGAGGCCTGTACCCCGGGGGCTGAAGAAGCCGAGTACGAAAATATATCAGACATCGATCTTGATGCAATTTTGGGCCTAGTGATGCCGCGGCTCCCGAAGGATACTCCAAGCTTGCCGCTGAAGGAATGACGACTTTTGAAGTGGGCAAAACGAGCCAAGCTTCCCCGAATGTTGCTGAGGATACCGCTGGGACTGATCCAGCCCTGATCCTTGAGGATTGCCTATGTATTTTTTGCTTTTTGGATTTGTAGTCTGATCGAAATTTCTGATGAACGAGTTTTTTAACCTCTATTTGTTTGTCTTTCTGGCTGATCTTTTACCTTAAGCTTTCTTCCGACTGTGAATGAATTATAGTTCATTCGCGCTCTTAGGTCGAATGAACTCGGGCTAGAATAAGCATTTCGGTCGAGGCCGAGATATAAGGATTATCCGGTTTGTCCGAAGTAGAGAATGGGCATGCTCGGTCGAGGCATAAAATGGTTCGGTGCCGCCGAGGAACATAGTTTCAGTCCCGCTCAGAGCGGGTAAGGGAATTTGCCCCACCGAAGTATTGGATAGCTCGACTGAAAATGGTCGAGAATCGTAGGGGTATCCTTGTTAGAGCCGAGGTTAGATAGTTCGGCTTGCCCGAAGTGGAGAAATGTATGTTTTCAGCCGAGGTATACGAAGTGGCTTTGTCGGAGAGTATTTCACCCTTGTCAGGGGCATTTACTCCATTGGTCTTTTCCAACGCGGGTCTTTTAGTGTATGTGACAAGCAATTGATCGCCATTGGATGGCATCGTTTTCAAAGGGGATTTCCTAGGCCTGCTCGTATCTCAACGACCTGTAGCCGATCTCATGCATTTAAGGTTTTTGATTCAAGATCAGGGGGAGATCTCTTGCCTTTCATCATGGCTTGGGAAATGCATTTGGCGCGCTCCGGGAAATAATTCTTTTTCTCTGTCCTCCCACGTGACAACGGGGTATGCTGTTTCAAATTTGGGGGCTTATTTGCCTATAAATTGGGGAGAACGGGCCGTGTTGGGCTATCTCTTAGGACTTTATTCTCCTGTGAAAGCTCTCATGATGTCTATGTATCTGAGGTTGAGAGTGGAGAGACTGAGTTCTCCTTTTGCAAGTCAACTTCCCCCGATAGCTAGGGTGATGAAGGAGCCATTGAAGAGCAGCCCATCCTCAAGAGAGGAGTTTCAGAGATCATATGGAGAGCGCATGGGAGGTCCGCAAAGACCATATGGAGAGCGCACGTATGCGCTCTCTGTGTGTCCTTTGCCACTTGCCATAGGGACCGTCGGAGATGCAAAGTATGCATATCCCCATGGTAAGGACAGACTTTTCATTCTCCCTCGGGCTGGGTCCCTTAGCTCATCCGGCTGGGGGATCTTTTGCCCATGAAGAGGGAGTTGAGAGCAGTGTCGGTCTGCTTGTCCCCTATTTTTACGATTGGGCAGCGTCCAGCAGCCCAGCATTCCACCCAGGGGGAATGCCTCCTCAGCATCAGCATCCATGGGTCTTCCTTCTATTCTTGGATCTCTTGGTTCATCCGAAGGACCCGTGGGAGGCCAGCCTGGCCCTAACCAGTGGTTCAGGGCGAGCTGACTGGATTGTCTGACTACTCGGGTCAGATACCGAAACATCATTATTAACTGAAGCTGACTGAAGCAGTCCTGCTGAGCTATTTACTTGTTTTTATTTCTATGCCATGATGCACTTATAACGCCTCTTTGGAGGTTGTAACTCTTTTCATTGATGAAGAAATAAAGAAGCTTTTATTCTTTCTTCTTTTAGCACCTATTTCTTTTTCGATGTGATTTTGTTTGATAGTTACTGCTCCCATATCATGTTTTTGTGTCATAGCATATTTCGGCACGTTCTTGCTACATTGTTTTTGCTAATACCAATGTTCAGTCCTTAGTGGAGGAAAGCGTTTGTCCCTGTTCGGGTCAGAGGTGGACCTGGGCGGTCCCGGTGACTCATGCGGCAAGCATGATCCTGTTTGTAGAACGAAGCAGGTATTTCTTCGGAAAGAGATAGCTCGTATGTCTTTACGGTTGAGTAGAAGGAGGTTGCTTACTTCTGCCGAAGTATCATAGGGTCTTAGTTGCATCAAAGAGTTTGAGAGATTACTTGTCTAGACCGGAGCTTTAGATAACTTTTTAAGAGTATGCCATTTGACTTGACCGAGGTTCAGATAATCACTCAGTTGTAGCCGAGGCTTCGGAATATCGCTCGGTCATTGCCGAGACTTTAGAATATCACTCGGTTGTTGCAGAGGCTTCAGAATATCGCTCGGTTGTCGCCGAGGTTTCGGAATATCGCTTGGTCATTGCCGAGACTTTAGAATATCACTCAGTTGTTGCCGAGAATTTTTGATAGTTTACTTGGTCCTTACTGCAACTATGAATTCAAGCGTGAACGGCCAAAGAGGATGGGGCTACCCGAGCGATGGAAGGGGCGCCTGAAGCCTGTAAATTGGTCACTCTCGAAGAGGGCGAGCCATGTTGCTCCAGTGTTGGCCACTGATACACTCTTTCCTCCATTTTTTTCGAGGATGCCTGATTCAAGGAAGTCTGCCAGACTTTCGAGGATATTTACTTCAAAAATGGTTTGGCAGATCGGAGGGAGTCTAGTCCCGAGAAGGGAGTTCCTTGAGCACCTCAACGTTATTAATGATCCTCTTCGACGAGGGGCGAAACTCTTCGTTTCCTGCGAGCGCCCATTGAGGTGGTGACGCATGGCGATTTTCCACGGGCTGAGATTAATGGCTCGAACGATCGAAATATTCACAAGAGCGGTTTAAATACGGATGAGAAGGATGCCTCTGTTAGTCATATTTTCAGCCGATCTCCCAAGAATTCATGGGTTCTGAGATGGCGTCTGGAGGTGAGGGGCGATCAACTGTGGCACGAGCAGTGGCTAATGGCCGTGAGGGGTCCCAGGGGAGCCGCGTTATGGTAACTGTTGATGGGGAGGTCCTGGCATCAATGTTTGTGGATTGTGAGCGGCTTCAGAAGAGCGGAACAATATCTGACCGTTTCTATGAGGGAGGTCGAGCTCCTTCGTCGTGCCAATGGCCGACTGGAGGGGGAAGTAGCATCCCTCCGACAACAGATCGCCGAGTCAGCTCGGCGTGGGGAGGGCTCGGCTGCTTCCGAAAAGATGATAAGCCCCAGTGAGGGCTCATGTATCTTTTTCTTTCTTTTTCCTTTTTGTGATGAATGAAAAAGAGGATTTTTGCAACTTTTGTGTCCACTGTTATATCCAAATGTTTGTTCTTATCACTCGGCCTTGGCCAAGATTTTTGATAAGTGACGCTCTTCGCTTTGGCCGAATTTTAACAAGTAATGCACTTCAGCTTTGGCCGAGGCTTTTAAAAGGAATGGAGATGCACTTCGGCTTTGGCCAAGGCTTTTATTCTTTGGTACCGGCCGAGGCTTGTAAGCTGCCCGAATCTGGATGGAGTTTTCACTTGTCCGGCCGAGGCTTGTAAGCTGCCCGAATCTGGATGGAGTTTTGGAGATCTTGGTCCGGCCGGGCTTGTAAGCTCCCGAATTCGAATGGAGTTTTGGAGATCATTGGTCCGGCCGGGGCTTGTAAGCTGCCCGAATCTGGATGGAGTTTTGGAGATCACTTGGTCCGACCGAGGCTTGTAAGCTGCCCGAATCCGGATTGAGCTTTGGAGATCACTTGGTCCGACGGGGCTTGTAAGCTGCCCGAATCGGATGGAGTTTTGGAGATCACTTGGTCCGGTCGGGGCTTGTAAGCTGCCCGAATTGGATGGAGTTTTGGAGATCACTTGTCCGGCCGGGCTTGTAAGCCTTTGGAGATCACTTGGTCGGCCGGGGCTTGTAAGCTGCCCAAATCCGCTTTGGAGATCACTTGGTTCGGCCGGGGCTTGTAAGCTGCCCGAATGATGAGTTTTCAAGATCACTTGGTCGGCCGAGGCTTGTAAGCTGCCCAAATCGGCCAAAGGCTTGGAGATCACTTGGCCCCCAGCGTACTGGAGTGCTCAGCCATACCGAGTCTTTGTTGAATAGGACTTGGCCCTGGCAAGGTACGGAGATTTAGCTTGGCCCCGGGCGTACCGGGTGCTGACCATACCGAGTCTTTGTTGAATAGGACTCGGCCCAGCCGAGGTATGGAGATTTCCTGTTCAAGGAGATAGCTCGATCGTGCCGAGAATTGGTAAGCAGCACCTGTTTCTTTTCATAATTTTTGGCGACATAATGCATAATGATTCATGTCAAATTACGAAAACATGTGCCGACAGAAAGGTATAATAAGGCATAATGAGGTGAGCCTATGAAGGACATACCCTATTGATAATACTTACGGAGATTGTCTAAGTTCTAGGTTTGGAGGATGGACTTTCCGCTCAAATCTTGGAGCTTGTAGGTCCCCGGTCCAACGACTTCCGCTACTTGGTAGGGGCCTTCCCAGTTTGGTGCAGTTTGCCTTTCTAGCGGTTTGGAGACAGATGCTTTCCAGAGAACAAGGTCGCCGGGCAGGAAAGCTTTACCTTTGACTCTGGAGGCGTGGTAGCGGGCCACCATTTACTGATAGGCAGCCACTCTGATCCGGGCTTTCTCCCTAACCTCCTCTATCAGGTCGAGGTTGGTACGGAGTTGTTCATCGCCTTCCTCCGAGTAGCTTTCCATCCGCAGTGAAGGGAGACATATCTCTACAGGGATAACGGCCTCTGTGTCGAAGGCCATCCAAATGGGGTTTTGCCTGTGGGGACTCTTGGGGTGGTATGGTAGGCCCATAGGACATGGTGCAGCTCGTCCGCCCACCTGTCTTGGGCTCTGTAAAGCCGGGCTTTAATTCCCTGAAGCAGAGTCCTGTTGGTCACTTCAGCTGCTCGGTTGGCTTGCAGATGCCCGACCGAGGTGAGGCGATGACGGATTCCATGTTCTTCGCAGAACTCAAAACTTAGGGTTGTCGAATTGCCTGCCGTTATCGGTGATTATAGTGTGCGGGAGGCCGAAACGGCAGATGATGGACCTCCATACAAAATCTCTGGCCCGTGCCTCGGTTATTTGTGCAACCACCTCCGCCTCGACCCATTTAGTGAAGTAGTCAATGGCGACAAATAGAACTTTTCGCTGCCCTGTGGCAAGCGGGAACGGGCCGAGGATGTCCATCCCCCACTTGGCAAAGGGCCAAGCGGAGGATATAGGAACCAGGCTGGCGGAGGGGAGTCTTTGAATGCTTGAGTGCCTCTGGCATGGGTCGCAAGCTCAGACAAGGTCGACTGCATCCTTCTGTATGGTCGGCCAGTAGTAGCCTTGTCAGCACCTTGTGACATAGGGACCGGCTTCCCAGATGGTTGTCGCAAATCCCCTCATGCACTTCACGAAGAGCATAATCTGCTTTAGACGGGCGGAGACATCTGAGCAATGGCATGGAGAAGGACCGTTTGTAGAGTTGATCGTCGATCAGTACATAATGGGTGGCTTGCAGCTTTCTAGCTTCTCTCCGGTCGGATGGAAGTGACCCTTCTTTAAGGTACTTCAGTGGGGTCGAACCATGATGGTTCAGCCTCAACTTGCATTATTCGGTCGGCTTCCACGATACTGGGTTTCTCCAATCTCCAGGGGAATTTCTCAGCGTCCATTGATTCCGCGGTCGCCAATCGGGACAGCAGGTCGGCACGGGCATTCTCAGATCTAGGGAATCTGAATAACTTCAAACTTAGGAAGTGGGAAAGTAGGCTCCGCACCTCTTGAAGATATCGGATCATGTTTGGTTCCCGAGCCTCAAACTCTCCTTGCACATGACCCGCCACTAGCTGGGAGTCGGTGAAGGCATCAAGTTTCTCCACCTTCAGGTTGTGGGCGATTCGGAGACCGGCCAGCAGGGCTTCATACTCAGCTTCGTTGTTGCAGGCCAGGAAGGAGAAGCGGACACCATATTCAAAGGTCGCCCCATACTGGTGAGAACCACCCGCACCGGAGCGATGAGCGTTAGATGACCCATCGACATGGAGGAGCCACCGGGCACCAGATTTAGGTTCTTCGGGAGTTAGGGGTGGAGCCGTCCTCCGAGATGGTACACTCGAGGAGAAAATCGGCCAACACCTAAGCTTTAATGGCCGGGTGAGGCTAGAAGTGGATATCATGCTCGCTCAGCTCGACGACCCACTTGGTCATTCTCCCTGATGTATCTAGGCGGTGGACCACCGCCTTGATGGGTTGGTCAGTCAGGACCGTCACAGAATGTGCCTGGAAGTATGGTCGCAGCTTTCGAACTGATGTTATCAAGGCCAACACCATCTTTTCAATTCTGCTATATCTTGTCTCCGCATCGCGGAGTAGCCTGCTGACATAGAAGATCGGCTTCTGGAGCTTGCTTTCCTCTCTGACTAGCACCGAGCAGATGGCACCTTCTGAAGCTAGATATAAGAACAGTGTCTTGCCTGGGCTTGGACTGCTGAGGAGTGGGGGCGAGCCGAGGTACTCTTGAGATCTTGAAATGATTTTGACACTCGGGTCCACTGGAAGTTCTTAGCCGATCGGAGGGTTTTGAAGAAGGGGAGGCATCTTTCGGCTGAACGCGCCATGAAGCGGTTGAGGGCCGCTATCCTTAGTTAGGCGCTGGACCTCTTTAATAGATGCCGGAGATGCCATTTGTTGAAGAGCTTGAATCTTCTGGGGGTTATCTTCGATACCTCGCTGGGAGACCATGAAGCCGAGAAACTTTCCAGAGTTAACGCCGAAGGCACATTTGGTTGGATTGAGCTTCATCCTATACTTTGGAGCATTGCAAAGCTCTCTGAGAGGTCATCGACGTGTTGTGATGCTTGCTTTTGACCAGCATGTCGCCGACATACACCTCCATTTTCCAGTCGATTTGCTCCTTGAATACTTTGTTAACCAGCCTTTGGTAGGTGGCTCCTGCATTTTTAAGACCAAAAGGCATGACACGGTAACAGTAAGTACCTCGGTCGGTTATGAAGGCGGTCTTTTCTTCATCTTGGGCCATCCGGATCTGATTGTAGCTGGAGTAAGCGTCCATGAATGTCAGCATTTGATGACCTAAGGTGGCGTCCACAAGCTCGTCGATCCGGGGAGAGGGAAGCTGTCCTTTGGGCAGGCTTTATTGAGGTCGGTGAAGTCGATGCAAATCCGCCACTTGCTGTTTGACTTCTTCACCATGACGACATTTGATAGCCAGCTCGGGTAGTTTACCTCCCGGATGAAGTTTGCCTTGATGAGTTTATCAACTTCCTCTTCAATAGCCTTCTGCCGCTCCGGGGCAAAGCTCCTCTTCTTCTGCTTGACGGACCGGTGCATCTCATCCACGTTGAGACGATGGACAAGAACCTCGGGACTGATCCCAGCATGTCAGAGGTGGACCAGGCGAAGACGTCAGCGTTGCTTCGAAGAAATTCGATCAATCTGCACCGAGGTTCGCCTTTTAGCAGTGACCCGATTTTTATGGTTCAGTCGGGACGAGCCTCATCCAATGGCACTTCCTCCAGCTCCTCGGCTGGTTCTCCTCGCTGTTCGGTGAAATCCTTCCGAGCGTCTAGCCCGTCAACCTCCGGCATTCTGGACTGAAGGCTGGTAACGAAGCATTGCCGAGCTGGTTGACTTCCTTGAACAACTCCAACTCCCTCCGGTGGGGAATTTCATGGACAAGTGTGGGATGGAGACAACTGCCTTGAGGGATATCAGGTCGGGTCTGCCGAATATTACGTTGTATGGGGACCTGAGTTTGGTTACTAGAAGTCCGTGTGAACAGTGGCCACAAGGGGCCAGGCTCCTACGCGAACCATCAGGGTGACGACCCCTTCCGGGGATGATGACGTCGCCTGTGAATCCCATTAGGGTGGAATCCACAGCTCGAGGTTTTTCGTGAGCAGTTTCATCTTGGCAAACACATCGAGGTACAAAACATTCACCGAACTTCCACTGTCAACAAGGATCCGGCTACATCATAGTTATTTAATTGAGGGATACAACTAGTGCATCATCATGGGGAACTGTATCCCTCGGAGATCGTCGTCGGAGAAGGAGAGCTCGCCCGTCCGTGCTTCTTTGGCGCTGATCCCTCATCATCATTCCTGGAGCTCGAGCCGCCGGCCTCTTCGATCACGTTGATGTGGCCGATCATGGGCGGATTTGGAGGAGGAGGTTGTTGGTTCTGGCTGGCGGTCCCCCCCTTGTCCTTGGCTCGGGAGCCCTCCTGAATTGGTTCAGTCGGCCCCGTTGGATCAGCCTCTCAATTTCATTTTTCAACTGCCAGCATTTCTTAGTGTCGTGGCCGTGCTCGGTGGTAGCGGCAGTATTTGGTGGGGTCCCTTCGGGTTGGGTTCCCTCAGAGAGGAGGGCCGAGGGAGCTGGCGCTCTATCTCATGAGAATTTGCACCCGGGGCACGGTTAGCGGAGTGTAGCGGTCAAATCGCCTGGGGGCTCCGAGCGATTCCTCGGCGGCAGTGGGGGAGCTCTTTGGCGGCGAGGCGGACTCGGCTGGGGGGGTCAGTGCCTGTCGGGCCCTTTGGGCTCTTTCTTCTTTGCTAGCTCGGTGCGGGAGCTCTCCGTGACTCTTCGACCCTGGCATATTTGTCTGCTAGGGCTATCATATCGGAGAGATTTGGGGGTAGCTAACTTCCATCGCCAAATAGAAGTCACTCTCCTTCGAAACTCCCCCCGCCAAGACGGACATAGCCATCTCATGATTAAGGTGGTCCACCTCCAGCATAACCTTATTGAAGCGGCCAAGATAGTTTCTCAAAGACTCCCCCTCTCTCTGCTTGACTTCAGAGAGGGAGTCAGATCTCCGTCGGTGATGGCGGCTGCTGACGAACTGGCCAATAAAAAGGCAGCTCAGCTCATCAAATGAATCAATGGAACCCGGTTTCAAGGCGTTGAACCAGGTTCGGGCAGATCCTCTGAGGGTGGAGGGGAAGGCGCGGCAGAGGATCGCATTGGATACTCCGTGGAACATCATTATTGACCGGAAGCTGCTGAGATGATCATCCGGATCAGAAGAGCCGTGGTAGGGTTCGACGGCTGGTAAATTGACATGGGAGGGAATCACTTCCTCCATGATCCCTTTGGAGAAATGGATGCCCAGCTCCACTTTGGGTTCAGGCGGATGGGCCTGCTTGGCGGCGTCCAGCTCCTGGCGCATCTCTCGAATCTGTCAACGGATCTCCTCTTCAGCGGTAAGAGGAGGAGCTGGGCAAGGAGAGCGCAGGGATGGCGTAGAATCATGGTGGGAGGACACCGGGGAAAGGGTCCGGGCTCGTTGAGATCTGGGGGATCCCTGTCGTAGCTGCCTCGCGGGACTGGTTTGTCCCCTCTGGGTCGATGTGGGGGGTCTGCAACCCCATGTGGGCCGAGAGGAGATCGCCGGAGAAAGGGTGCGTTCTCCTTAGGAAGGTGCGAGAGGTGCAGAAGGGGCTGCGAAACGCTCCTGAACAGGTGGGTCATGGCCTGGACTTGTTGGACCAGCGTGGCGAACTGGTCCTGGCTCACCGGGATGGCTGGTGGTGACGGGTTTCAACGGTGGAGGCTGTGGTGCCACACTGCTCACCGGATCAGGTCTCTAGGAGGCAACCTGGTCTTGGGCTTCAGAGGTTGCCTTTCTCCGATTAGCCATTGGAGGAGTTCTACTCCAGATCGAGATCCTTATCTCCTTCTTCAAGTTTAATGGGACTTGAGGCCCCTCCTCTAGCGCCAATCTCTTGCTGCTGGGATCCGTCCTCCGACTCGGGCGTGGTCGATCTCCTGGTGGGCTTCCTCCTGGGTGGACCTACAAGAAGTCCTCGCGAGAGACGTTGGGGGTGGCCCTCCGCGGAAGACCCTTTGACGCTCAAGTCAGTGGGGGATCGGTGATCACCAGAAAATGGGAAGGTGGATCTCTCCGGGAGTCTCTCCAGGGGCTGCCGATCGGGAGCTCTAGGGGAGCGCCGACGTGCAGCGGGGTGAGCAGAGATGGAAGGAGAGTGGTCCAGTAAGCAAGTGCGCATACCTGAGAAGTCGGGAGATAATTCTATTTATAGAGGATCACCTGATTCCTTGGGGGTGTCATTGGTCCGAAAGCCGTTAGGATTCGAATCTAGTTTGTTATGAGGTCAGTAAGATTTGTATCTTGTTAGTTAGAAGATCGACGGCTGGGAGAGCTGGTTGATGTCTTGAGATTTGGAGACGGTGTAGGCTCCAGGGCTCTAGGCCACTCTTGGGTATGATTTTGTTTAAACTCTCCCGTCCCGGATTTCGTAGAGGTGCTTGAGTGCCCTAGTCTGGTCGGGGCATGGATAGCTCGGTTGGCGAGGCACAATGGATAGGAATGGCTCGGCTGAGGCCAAGTGATAGGAACAACTCGGCTGACGCTGAGAGATGGGAATAGCTCGGCTGAGGCTGAGAGACCAGGATAGCTCGGCTGAGGCCGAGAGATAGAGATAGCTCGGCTGAGGCCAAGAGATGGGGATAGCTCGGCTGTGGCCGAGACATTGGGATAGCTCGGCTGAGGCCGAGAGATGGGGATAGTTCGGCTAAGGCCGAGAGAGATAGGGATAGCTCGGCGAAGGCCGAGAGAGATGTTATAACTCGGCTGAGGCCGAGAGAGATGTTATAACTTGGCTGAGGCTGAGAGAGACGTCATAGCTCGACTGAGGTCGAGAGATGTGATCCGCGCCTTGGGAATCCTTGGCTCGCTGAGGGGCTAAGGCGCCCCAATCTACTGAGGCTGATTCATCTCTAGCGGGTATCGCACAGCAAGTGGGAGTCAGGGTTGATACTAGCCCCTTGCATGATTATTAATGCAACAACGATTTTACCCCTCAACAATACCTTCTAATTCAATCACCTAATCCATTTAATTATCTCCAATTAGACCTACACTTGTTTAATTAGGTCATTCGGTTACTTAATTAAAGATTAATCAGATTAATTAGGTTTAATTAGATTAAACGCAGTATGAATTGACTTGAACCCAACTCAACTTATGCAATTTCAGCAATTTGGTTCTATGATTGGGTTTAAATTGAGTTCTAATTCAAGATTTTAAGCTCAATTCGGGTTCAGGTTCACTGAACCGGGCACACATAAATTGGGTTCTGGTTCACTGAACCAGGGTTAATCTAGATTTTCAGGTTATTAATTCATCTAATTCAAAGGTCTAATTCCATCAAGATTAAACTCTGGTTTAGGATTGGACTCAAGATTTTGGTTCAGCGTAATTTGACTCGAATCAACCTAAACTGGTCCGGCTTGGCTGCAATTTGGCTTAGACCATCAACTCACCCAATTAAATGGCCTAAATTGGTTCGGCCAGTTCTTCAACTCTAGAAGGCAAGTACACATCCTATTCATCATGAGGAGGTCCTGATTGCCCTAGGTGGGTTCCATGGTTGATCGGCCATGGCCATGGCCGACCACTGAACCGAGCTCACCGGCCACTGGGGTGGCAGCAATGCTCAGCCGACGATGCCTCCGACCGTGGTGGATGGTGCAAGCCAACGAAGAGAGCCGGTGGCTCCTGATCTAACCCACGATCAGTCTCACTAACTCGATCCACACTGACACCAACCCACCGATTCGGGGTGGTGCGGCTGCTGGTACCTCCAAGCTACACCATCTCCAGCGAATTCCAATTGTCGATTTAAGCTGGACCGTCCACAAATCCACTAATTCGACACCAACCCACTAGCCATCGACGGGAAATTGTTTTGTGATCTTCGGCAAGCAGCCTCCCAAACTAATTGATCTAATTAGTGACTCTAAGGTAGTGTTTGATAGAAAAAATATTATCCATGGATAAGTGTATGGGATAGAGTTTGTTTCCTGGCTATCCCTAGGGATATCCCTTGGCTATCCCATTGATCATATCAAATGTAAAAAGATAAATCCATAGGATAACTTTTTTTTTTACTCTTATTTGGAGGGATAACCAGCTATTCCTGCATTTTTTAGGGAATAAATTGAGGGGATATACCATGGTTAACCATGGTTAACTATGAATTATCCCTTTGGTTAACTTTATTCCCAGCTATCCCTTATAGTTATGGCTTTTGGGAATAAGAGGGGATATTTCCTGGATATCCCTCTTATCCCCTATTTCAAACACTACCTAAGAAACGAATTCAAGGCAATTGGATTGGAACAGAGGTTCTTATAATGGAACAAACGTTTGCCAAGGAAAACAGAGAGAATTCACGATCAACCTAGAGATGGTTTATACTTTGCCAATGCTAAGGTAGTGTTTGATAGAAAAAATATTATCCATGGATAAGTGTACGGGATAGAGTTTATCCTCTGGCTATCCCTAGGGATATCCCTTGGCTATCCTATTGATCATATCAAATGCAAAAAGGTAAATCCATAGGATAACTTTTTTTTACTCTTATTTGGGGGATAACCAGCTATTTCTGCATTTTCTAGCGAATAAATTGAGGAGATACCTCATGGTTAAGTATGAACTATCCCTTTGGTTAACTTTATTCCTAGCTATCCCTTATAGTTATGGCTTTTGAAAATAAGAGGGGATATCCTGGATATCCCCTCTTATCCCCTATTTCAAATACTACCTAAGGAAAAGGGAGAATAGTCCTGTATATCATTCCAAAGAAAATGGCAGGGATTGGTGCTGATCTGGTCGATGCTTTTGTGGCTAAGATCAGCACCACCCAGCCACCACATAGAGCACCTTCTTGAAGCTCTAATTCAACAGTAGTGCAGCTCCAGTGAGGCTCCACCCACTGACAAAGACCAAAGAGGGAAATAGAGAGAAGAGAGAAGGGTTCGGGTGGCTCAAAGGAGAAAGAGAATAAGCTGGAATATTCTCAAAATTGGGTGATGGTCGAAGGCCTTTAGAATGAAGACGGAATGAAGACAATAACACTAGTTTTGGTTCAAAGAAAGTGAAACATAGTATCACAGATTGCATCTTAGAAGGGGCGATTAGCCCTCCTATCATACTATATGTCATTATTTAAATTTTCTTCATGGATGTGTTCTAAAATTGATAAATTAACAAGAACTATTGTATATATATAAAAAGAATTTGTTAGTAAATTCTATTATCTTATTAACTATGAAACCATTTGCAAAGATAAAAAAAAAAAAGAAGACAAACTTGGAATCAAGAATCATAAAAATATAAACTAGGCTTTACATTTCAAGTAGGCTTGGAAGTACCTTTATAGATAAAATTAAGGTAATAGACGTCAAGTAAAGTTAATCTCTAAAGCCTACTATTTCATATGCTAATTTGTTTTGCTGAGTAGAATCAGATTATGAAAGGCTTCTCTTATCTGATAAGATATCGGCAATGATTTAGAGGCTTTTTGAAATTACATATCATTTAAGCTTTGAAACAAAAAAGTTATCAAAAATTAAGAAGATAGCTAGTTAGCTTCTATACTATTATTTGTTTGATGATAGAATTACTAAAAAAAAACATTTAATAGCCTTAGTGTAGAGCAACAAATTATTGCCATGGAGAGTAAGAGTTTATGGGCCTCCATCATCTTTTAAGCACATACAGCTTCAATAACTATAAAGCCTTTTCTTTGTTATTCAACCATCCCACATACAGCTTCAACAACTATAAAGCCTTTTCTTTGTTATTCAACCATCCCTTGATTGATGTACTAGTCTAGAAGTCACACAACAATAGTAGGCACAATATGGAGTCTTTTTATAAATTTATCAACTATTGTTAAGTCATTTGCGCATTCTATAGACCCATATGGAAAGTATTCATCCCAAAAAAAAGACATTTCTTAGCCGTTCTCAATATATTGCATACAAGAGATAACCTAATAAACAAAGTATTAGTAATAAGAATATATCCCTTCTTATTCCCAAAAGCCATAACTATAAAGGATAACTGGGAATAAAGTTAACCAGAGGGATAATCCATGGTTAACCATGGGTTGTCCACTCAATTTATTCCCTAAAAAATGCAGGAATAATTGGTTATCCCTCCAAATAAGAGTAAAAAAAAGTTATCATATGGATTTATCTTTTGCATTTGATATGATCAATGGGATAGCCAGAAGATAAACTCTATCCCGTACACTTATTCATGGATAATATTTTTTCTATCAAACACTACCTAAAAGTCCAGTCCCAACAGTAGCATTGGTCTCCCTCCATCAATCGGATTCTAAAAAATGTCTCAATTCATCTTTCTAGCTTCAACTACCTTTGAATACTCTCGGAATATAGAGTCTAAAATGCTAATCAAATTTGCATTCTTGTGCATCTTGAAACCAACTCACAAATAGCTCATCGTATACATTGCTAAATTAAATCTAAAATTGATATGAAATAGATGCATCCTATGTTCTATTCTTTCATGTTACATGATAGCCATTATATATAAGGCAACGCCCAATAAGCTGACTGAACCAGAATGGTTTTTTCCACAATAGCTTTGGTGCAAATTTTAAACAATTACCTCTTGTTTATAAATTCAAATGCAATTCTATAGTCTTTCCTTTGATAATTCTTTCACTGGGTTGTCCTTTCAAAATGTTTTAAAGGGATTCTTAATGATGTATATTCATGGACAAGATTTAGACTTTTGATATGAAACTAAAGTGGGACCATTCAACTCACACTACTACAAAAAGTTAAATAGACTACAGTAAGTTTTAGAAAAAAAGACTACGTTTTTCATAAAATGTAGTCTAATATTTTATACTATATTTTCATAATTTTTCATAAATTAAAAGACTACATATTTTATAAAAAATGTAGTCTTATATTACCTGATAATATAAAAGACTATGTTTTTAAATAAGACATAGTCTTATATTATCTGATAATATAGAAAGACTACGTTTTAAATTAAGACATAGTCGTATATTATCTAATAATATAGAAAGACTAAATTTTTAAATAAGATGCAGTCTTATATTATCTGATAATATAAAATGACTATATTTTTAATTAAGACGTAGTCTTATATATCTGATAATATAAAAAGACTATATTTTAATTAAGACGTAGTCTTATATTATATTATAATATAAAAGACTGTATTTTTAATTAAAACGTAGTCTAATATAAAACTAAAAATTTATCTTTTTTTTCTCCTTCTAATTCGCTTCCTTCCTTTTCTTAAACGAAACCCTCAATATCCAAACTCAAATTCCATTCTCCCAACCGTAGTTTTGTTCTAGATTAGGGTTTTATTTGCGAAGACTCCATTGGCCACCACGCGGGATTAAGGTTGCAAAGACTCTATCACTACAGGGTTTCGTTTACAAGGACTCCACCACCGTGCCAACACCCTCGACCTCAGTCCAAGCCTGATGAGGACATCAGTTCGGACCAGAGTTCGGGTCAGTCGAACCAGTCTTTGGATGTTCCTGTACCAGCAACCCAGAGTCAGCAGGCCACGTCAGGGAAGCCCACCAGGTAGTCTACGAAGGTCCAAGAGGTTGCAGAACAAATGGGCTTGAAATTTCATGTTTGGGCCGAGTGTACGAATTGGCTCGACTTCGTTTTGACACTTTGGGTCAATCGAATCCGGTCAGCTACTATATCGGACTGGGTCCAAACTTGGCTGGTCATATGGAAACGGACTGCTGATTCAAAGTCATTGCCTTTGGCAATGAGCTGCTGTGGATTTTGGCCATCCGGGCTCGTCTGATAGGAGTTTTGGGCCTGTTTTCGTTTTTAATGGCATAGTTGTAATTTTAACTAAACTTATGATGTTAGGGTTTTATCTCTTTTATTTAGGTTGGTTTTGGGCGGCCATCAGAGGCAGAGAAGAAAGATGCTATTTATATGTTATTTTTCTTGAATTCAGATGAATGTTTTCTTTTTTTTTCTGATTCAAAATAATTGAATTGAAAATTCAATTGATCTTCCTTTAAATTTTGGATTGTGAGTGATCAAATTCAAAATTTTTTCCTTTTCTTGTCAAGATTCGAACCAAACCTGGACGAATTCTTTTCTCGCAGATTAGATCGTTCTTGAGTTGCAGGCGTTTTGAATATCGCCCTGCATCAACTTGGTATCAGAGCCTTGATCCAATGGAGCAGAAGAACAATGATCAATCCCTGAGAGACGCCGTGAGAGATGCTATGCAAGACGCCATGCGAGACCAGCACCAGGTGATGCAACAGATGATGCAAACCATGCAGGCGATGATGGCGCGGCTGGAGGTGCAGAATCGTGCCCAACCCCTTCGAGTGGAGGAGCGTGATGAAATTGATGGAAGGTAGGGAGAGGGGTTTCGAAAATCTGGAGGCACCACCAATTCGAAGAGGGCAACAGAGGCCTGATGTTGGACTTCCAAGGTATGTCGATCAACCTCCCTATTTCGAAAATCAGAATCGGTGGGAAGCAGGCTTCAGGGTCGAAATTCCAGAGTTTAAAGGAGGAATTAACCCAGACGAGTATGTTGATTGGACCCTTCAGGTCGATGATGTTTTTCGTCTGAAGGAGGTGCCCTTAGACAAGCAGGTACCGCTTGTCACAATTCGATTCAGAGATAGGGCTGCTGCTTGGTGGCATGCGCAGCACTATCGTAGATATATGGATGGGAGACCTCCATTAGCGTCATGGGCAGCGCTAAAGCAGGAGATGAACAGGGAGTTTTTGCCTCCGAACCATGAGCAGATTTTGTATTCGAAGTTGCATGGTTTGACGCAAGGTAGTCGGAGCGTCGAGGAGTACACAACTGAATTTTATCGATTGGTTGCACGAAATCGGTTGATTGAGGCTGAACCGAGATTGATAGCCATGTATCTTCATGGCTTGCGGCTGCCAATCCAAGATGCACTGGCTGTGCATCGAATTGATAGCGTAGGAGATGCGCATATGAGGGCTCAGGCAGTGGAAAAGAGCTTGATGAGAAACAGGGGGTTTCAGAGCAGAGGGGGTTTTACTACGGGCCAGAGTTCAGGGCAGAATTCAGGGGGCAAATTTATGCCTCCAGTAGCGAGGCCGCAGGCATCAGTACCTCCAAGACCAACAGGGTCGAATGGAACCTCAGGTTCTCAGGCGAGAGTGGGCAGCAACAGGGCTAACATTCGGTGCCATCGGTGTCAGAATTTGGGGCACTATGCCAATGAATGCCCCAAGGCGCGAGCTCAGTTGTATATGGAGGATATATGGAGGGCGAATATGAGGATGAGGAATTTAATGATGAGCTGTGTGTTATTGATCCGGACCATATTCAAGGGGAGAGCTTGGTGATACGAAGAATGTGTCTGGCGCCGAGATCAGATGAAGATTGGCGTCGGCATGACATCTTCACAACGAAATGTTTTGTGGCTGGCAAAACATGTCGTGTTATCATAGACTCCGGCAGTTGGGAGAATGTGATAGCAGAGGAGGCTGTGAAGAAGCTGGGGTTGCAGACAGACCCTCACCCACATCCATATAAGCTCGGTTGGGTGAACCGAAATGCAGACATTCAGGTCAGCCGAAGGTGTAAGTTGTCACTGTGTTTTGGTCCTCATTTCGAGACAACTATTGAGGCGGATGTTGTTCCAATGGATGCTACTCACATCATACTGGGGCGTCCGTGGCAGTTTGATAACAGGGCAGTGTACAACGGGTACACCCACAGTTATATGCTGCGTCCAGATGGGAGGAAAGTTATTTTGAAGCCGCTTCAGGAAGTGAGTGGACAGAATACAGTAATTTGTTTACCAAGCACAGAATTCGATGCGAGTTTGGATGGAGAGGATGTTTGTTTTGCTTTGGTGAGCAAGTCAGGAGACTTCGGCGTGGAAGAGGAGCAAAGGCCAAATATGATTCCTGAGGAGTTGGTGTCTATCTTGGAGGAATTCCGAGATGTTGTATCAAAGGAGCTACCGGCTGGATTACCACCTCTCCGAGATATTCAGCACGGCATTGACCTTATTCCGGGCTCAGTGTTGCCGAATAAGGCTCATTATCGGATGACACCGCAACAGCATGAGGAATTGAGGAGGCAGGTCCAAGAACTTTTGGACAAGGGGTTCGTACGGGAGAGCATTAGCCCGTGCGCGGTGCCAGCCCTTTTGGTACCGAAGAAGGATGGTACGTGGCGCATGTGTGTCGACAGCCGCGGTTAACAAAATTACTGTGAAGTACAGGTTCCCGATACCGAGGTTGGACGACATGCTTGATCAGTTGAGTGGTGCTAAGGTCTTCACGAAGATTGATTTGAAGAGTGGGTACCATCAGATAAGGATGAAGCCTGGAGACGAATGGAAGACAGCCTTCAAGACTAAGGAAGGGCTGTATGAATGGTTGGTAATGCCATTCGGGTTGTCCAACGCGCCGAGCACGTTCATGCGCGTAATGAACCAGGTTTTACGTCCATTTCTTAGCTCATTTGTGGTTGTCTACTTTGATGATATTTTGATATACAGCAGGACAGCCGAAGAGCATGTGGGCCATGTGGCACAGGTTTTGTCAGTGTTACGTGAGAACCAGTTAGTTGCTAACCCAGAGAAGTGCATTTGGATGGTTGGGAGACTAATTTTTCTGGGGTACGTTGTGACTGGAGAGGGGATTCTCCCAGATAGGAATAAGGTGCATGCAATTGTGGAATGGCCAGTACCTTCAACCTTGACAGAATTGAGATCCTTTTTGGGTCTTGCAGGGTTTTATCGCAGGTTTGTCAAGGGGTATAGTGAGCTGGCTGCACCTTTAACGGAATTGTTGAAGGGAGCCAGATTCGGGTGGAATGATGCCGCACAGGAGGCATTTGATGGGCTGAAAGTCAGATTGACCGAAGCTCCTTTATTGGTTCTTCCTGATTTTGATAGAGTTTTTGAGGTGGATTGTGATGCTTCGAAGACTGGAATTGGGGCAGTGCTTAACC
Organism: Calamus simplicifolius; assembly: GCA_900491605.1. Taxonomy (NCBI): domain Eukaryota; kingdom Viridiplantae; phylum Streptophyta; class Magnoliopsida; order Arecales; family Arecaceae; genus Calamus; species Calamus simplicifolius. Next base: position 185,702 of record UESW01004312.1, read on the forward strand.
AGGAAGGAAGACCAGTCGCATACTTCAGTGAGAAGCTGGGAGGAGCTAAACTGGCTTATTCGGTTTATGATCTGGAATTGTACGCCATTGTGAGATCCTTGCAGCATTGGCGCCACTACTTGATTCAGCGGGAGTTTGTACTGTATTCAGACCATCAGGCGCTGAAGTTCTTACAGGGTCAGCATAAACTGAGTTCAAGGCATGCGAAGTGGGTGAGTGCCTTGCAGGAATACACTTTCAGCATCAAGCACAAGTCTGGTACGTTGAATAGAGTGGCTGATGCTTTGAGTAGGCGGAGCTTGTTGATTGGCGCTATGCATGTGTACACTCTCGGCTTTGAGAGTGTAAGGGAGGACATTCGTGTGGATGAGCACTTCAAGGGGATTTTGGCCAAAATTGAGGCGGGGGAGCGAACTGATTTCGTTCTCCATGATGGATATTTGTTTCGAGGTAACTGCTTATGTGTTCCGATACGTCTCTTCGTGTGTTGATCATCCAGGAACTGCATAACCAGGGTCACTTCGGAAGGGATAAAACAGCCTGGTTGATTCGGCAGCGGTTTTATTGGCCTGGTCTTGACCGAGATGTCAAGGCTTTTGTGAAGAGGTGCAGGTTGTGTCAAGAGTCGAAGGGGACAGACACGAACCAAGGTATGTACACGCCTTTACCTATCCCAGAGGCACCATGGCGAGATGTTTCTATGGACTTTGTTGTAGGATTGCCGCGGACAGCAAGGGGACTGGATTCGATTATGGTGATTGTGGATCGGTTCAGTAAGGTGGCGTGTTTCTTGCCATGCAAAACCACTTTTGATGCGTCAAAGGTTGCTGACTTATATTTTGCTTCAGTGGTTCGGCATTTTGGTATACCGGCATCCATAGTGTCAGACAGGGACAGCAAGTTTATGGGACACTTCTGGCGAGAGCTGTGGAAGAAGTTGGGCACAAAGTTGAAATTCAGCAGTCCTTATCATCCTCAGACGGATGGACAGACTGAAGTTGTCAACCGTAGCTTGGGTAATCTGTTGCGGGCAAATGTGCATGAATTCAGGAGCTGGGATTTGTGTTTGCCGAAGATTGAGTTTGAGTTCAACTCTTCAGTGAACCGTTCTACAGGGTTTGCTCCGTTTCAGATACTGTTTGGGTTCTTGCCAAGAGGTCCTTTGGATGTTCTGCCAGTTGAGTCGCCAGAGAAGGTGAGTCAGAAGGTCGAAGATAGAGTGTCTGACTTGCAGGAGATACATGCGACTGTTAGAGCCAAATTGGAGCAGACTTACGCCAAATACAAGGCGAAAGCTGATCAGCAGCGTCGGCAACAGTCCTTTGAAGTGGGCGATTTGGTATGGGTTTACTTACCGAGGGAGCGGTATCCACAGGGAGCTTTAACGAAGCTCAAGCCGAAGAAGATAGGTCCATGCCAGGTATTGGAGAAATTTGGTGACAATGCCTATCGGGTTGAGTTACCAGATGATGTCTTCATTTCGGATGTGTTCAACATTCGGCATCTGACCCCTTATGCAGGAGAGAATTCGAGCTTGAGGTCAAGCTTTTCAGAGGAAGGGGAGAGTGATGAGGACATCAGTTCGGACCAGAGTTCGGGTCAGTCGAACCAGTCCTTGGATGTTCCTGTACCAGCAACCCAGAGTCAGCAGGCCACGTCAGGGAAGACCACACCAGATAATCTACGAAGGTCCAAGAGGTTGCAGAACAAATGGGCTTGAAATTCCATGTTTGGGCCGAGTGTACGGAATTGGCCCGACTTCGTTTTGACACTTTGGGTCAATCGAATCGGTCAGCTACTGTGGGACCCCAAACTTGGCTGGTCACATGGAAACGGACTGCTGATTCAAAGTCATTGCCTTTGGCAATGAGCTGCTGTGGATTTTGGCCATCCGGGCTCGTCTGATAGGAGTTTTGGGCCTGTTTTCGTTTTTAATGGCATAGTTGTAATTTTAACTAAACTTATGATGTTAGGGTTTTATCTCTTTTATTCAGAGGCAGAGAAGAAAGACGCTATTTATGTTATTTTCTTGAATTCAGATGAATGTTTTTTTTTTTTTTTTCTGATTCAAAACAATTGAATTGAAAATTCAATTGATCTTCCTTTAAATTTCGGATTGTGAGTGATCAAATTCGAAATTTTTTCTTTTTCTTGTCAAGATTCGAACCAAACCTGGACGAATTCTTTTCTTGCAGATTAGATCGTTCTTAAGTTGCAGGCGTTTTGAATATCACCCTGCATCAAAGCCCTAGGCTCCATCCTCCATCACCGGCCTTCGTTCACCGTTGAGACCCCTCCTCGCTCCCTCTTTGCATCCTCCTCTCGCACAATCTGCAGCGATCGCTTCATCCCCAGCCGCATCGGATCCAACTTTGCTCTCTTCGACCTCTCCTCCCCGCCGCGGCCTCACCCTGGCCCCCCCTCTGACAACGACGGTGACTGCGAGGACAGATCTGGTGCTTACTCCGCCCTCCTCAAGACGGTCCTCTTCAGGCCCGATCACGGCATTGCACCCCCCCACCCCCGACTGCTCGTCGCCCCTCACGTTGCGGAGCTCCTCTTCGTCCTCTTCGCCATCGTCGTCGGTTTCAACTCCTAGCATAAATGTTTTTAGGTTCAAGGTGGAGGTGCCGTGGTACTCTCTTTCGGCTGACTTCAAGGATGCCCTTCCTGGGGTTGTTCCCACCCCACCCAAGCGCTAAGGATGGTCCCGAGATCTCTGTACAAGGTCAATTCCCATTCCCCTCCTTTTTTTTTTCTTTTCTTTTCTGCGGGTTGTTACTAATTTTCCTTTTGATTCAGAAAGATTGGATTTTTATGGCTTCTTTTGGTGCTGATGTGTTGGTTGATGTTATTTCAGGTACTGGACGCACCGGCATTGCAGGATGATTTCTATCTTAATCTCGTGGATTGGTCTTCTCACAATGTGCTAGCTTTGGGTTTGGGCAATTGTGTCTATCTTTGGAATGTCTACAGCAGCAAGGTGAGATTTTGGCCAAGGTTTGATCTGATATCAGTGGTGCAACATTCCCCCTCACCTCACTTTTGACTGTCTGCCATTTATAAATCGCTTTCTGCAATATGGCTTCGATGGCAGGTAATAAAGCTCTGTGACATGGGTGTGGATGACAGCGTTTGCTCTGTGGGATGGGCGCAGCGTGGCACCAACTTGGCTGTTGGCACGAACCAAGGAAAAGTGCAAGTGAGTCCTTTGTCTTATTTTATGGTGTGATGTGATCGAGAAGAAATCTTATGAATGAATTTGGGCTTACAAATTTCTTTATGGCAGCTGTGTAGGCGTGTAGCACAATTCTGAAAGATTTTGTCAATGCTATCTAATTAATCTCAAGAGTAGCCCTCTAATTGCAGTATATATATATATTCTTCTCTCCTTCGTTGCTAGGTAACTAACTTTTGTCTTTATTGGTATATCTTGGAAAGGAGCCCTTACTTTTCTTTTCCCCCCTCAATTTGAACCTGTATCAATGCTATATATGTATGTGTCTGTATATATATCGAATAAAGTTATGATTAGTATGTTGTATGATCTGACTTATTAATGCTCTCAAATATGTATTTATTATTTGAAGTAGACCTGGATTTCTAAGTATATTTAATTTTTTTTATATCATTTGCTGTATTATGTCCTCAACATCATAATTTTATGTGATATATAAATTCATTTACTCTATCTTCCAGGCCTATGAATTCTTGGTGTCATGCCTCAGTTTGGGCAGATTTATCAGATGTCTCTGAAATTTGCATATTGACCTTTTTACTCTATGTGGTGTAGATATGGGATGCATCTCACTGTCGGAGGATAAGGACCATAGAGGGCCATCGCCTACAAGTTGATCGAAGCTCTAGCTTGAAGTTCATCAGTATTATCTTCAAGAAGCCGTGAAAAGACGATTCTTCAACATGATATTCGTGCTCAAGAAGATTTTGTTAGCAAGCTCGCAGGGCAAAAATCAAAGGTAAGATATTCCTAATAAGTCATGAACAGGGTTTTGTCTGCTCCTTCCTGTGATTCTTTCTCCTGATATTCTTTATATTCTTTGTGCATAGTTTATAATAATAATCAAAGTAGTCCTCACTTTATCTTAATGTCCAGCTACTGCTTTGTCAAATAATTAATATTTTCTAATAAGATTTGCATGTTTATGCTATTTGCTTATAAGCTTCCTTTCAAATTTTTTGCATGTCCATGACAGTCTTCTTATACAGGTTTGTGGGTTGAAGTGGTCTTATGATAACCGTGAACTTGCATCTGGTGGAAATGATAATAGAGTAAGTTGCATTTCTTTGTCCTCGTGTTTAGGATAAGTGTGATCATTTGTGAAAATATTTATTCTAATAAACTATTTGCATCTTGTTGTATGATTGACTTTCTTTCATATCGCATCTCTGTTCAGCTTTTTGTCTGGAGCCAGCATTCAACACAGCCTGTACTCAAGTATTGTGACCACACGACAGCTATAAAGGCTATTGCTTGGTCACCACATCTTCATGGACTTCTTGCAAATTGTGGAGGAACTGCCGACGATGCATTCGTTTTTGGAATACAACCACTAACTCTCATTTGAGCTGCATGGACACTGGAAGTTAAGTAGCTTGCTACTCATGTAATATCCATCTATATATGAATAAACTGCTGAAATAATATGACTACAATGCTTCCTCTGTATAAATTAATAAGGTTACTATAATGTTTATTCACTCAACTTTTCTCTGAATAGCCATAAATTAATGTCCAACAGTATCTGATCAGCAAACAGGGTAAGAAATAAACGACCTAGTCTTACTCAAGCAGAGTAGGTGAAAAATAAGGTTAAGCATAAGCAATTGTTTCCTATCAAAGGCTTGGCTATTCAACTTGTACATTATGTTCCGAGCATGAGCTATATCCCTTTGTCAAAACATGCCTTTTGATTTCTTTCCATAAAAGGTTGGTGCTCATTATATGGATCAATTGTTTCTAGCTTCTTATAACTCTGGGTAAGTATTTTTTTAATAAAAATTGATACTTTTGATATTAAGTTGTTAATTATTATTATTATTTATAAAGGGATCACTGGTCCTTGATGGTTATTGACCCTTATGGGGACAAAATGTATTTTTGTAATTCTATTTGATATTCAGCGGAACAAGAATTGAAAGGTGTTATTAATACGTAAATATTTATTTCTTTATAATTTTGTAATAATTTATCTAGGTTATACCATTTGAGTCTCACACTATTATTATACTTTGCTATATTAGTGCACTCAAAATATACAACGTTAAAGCTGACTGAGTTACAAGAAAAACACTTAATTGGGAGCTAGTTAAGGTATATTGAGATGTACATTCTTTTTTATAATTCATAAAATTAGATATTATTTGTTTAAATCTTATAAAAACTTTTGAATTTATTTTTTAAGTGTCCTAAGCAACCATCAGGTATTGAATATGGCTTATGTCATCAGGTATATGAAGAAGATCATTGAGAATCATAACATTTCAACTGATGAAAAGGTATATTATTATTGCGTACATAATTCAAATAAGTAGTACTTTTTATGGTTATAGATTTTTGTGTCATGTGTAATTTAGTGCTCTTTTCTGAGTAACTTATGTATATATGCAGTTTGGCAAGAAGAAAACTTATAAATAAGAAGAGATCGACATTATGCACCAAGAATGGGTCGAGTACTTGCAAGGTTTCATTTAAAGAAATGTTATGGAAACGTTATTAAAGTTTGGATTACCTGTAAATGTTATGGATATTTGTATGATAGTATTGGATATTTCAATTCAATGTATTTAAGGTTTTTTGAAATTGAAAGTATATGTTTGTATAACAGTATTGGATATTTATATAATAGTATTGGATATTTTAATTTAATATTTTTAGGATTTTTTGAAATTGAAAGTATATGTTTGTATGACAGGATTGTATATTATACTACGTTTTCAATATAAAAACTTAGTCTAAATGTACATAATAGACTACATTTTTGATGAAAAAGTAGTCTAAAATGTATTTAAAGACTATATTTTTTTAATTTTTAACTACAGTTTCTAATAAAAATGTAGTCTAAATATATTTAAAGACTACATTTTTTTTTAACTTTTAACTATAATTTCTGATAAAAACGTAGTCTAAATGTATTTAAAGATTATATTTTTTTTACTTTTAACTACAATTTCTAATAAAAACGTAGTCTAAATGTATTTAAAGATTATTTTTTTTTTTAACTTTTAACTACGTCTAAAAATGTAGTCTAACGAGGGACTTTTAACTACACTCTTTCTTTTAACTATACTCACCTAGACTATGGTTTAGAAACATAGTCTATATATAAAAGACTACATTTTTTAGACGTAGTCTAATTAAAAATCATTATAGTGTCAATTCCTTTCTTTTAGAAAACAAAAAAGTCTTCCTTCTCTTTACTTTATTGGATCTTCACCAACTAGTTGAGTTTACGGCCTAGGTCTCTTGATCATTAAAGCGCTTGATAGTTAATGTCCGTTTATTAATTCATGAGATTTTAAGATAATTCCTACCGTTATGTACAAGGTTTTATTAACAACTGCACTTGTTAGGAAGTATATTTAATGCTTTATTTATTGAATCTATCATGAAAATAAGAATAAAAGTAGGTAGCTTTCAAAGGATACTTAAAATAGATATTTAATACTCAAATTATGTACAATAATATCACTTTAAAAAGAGATAATAAAATAAAAAACTTTAATGCTATCACTTTCATAAGCGTGTTAGATATGGAGGTTGTGATTTATATTTAAAATATAGTTAAAAAATATTAGCATTCAGATTAATTTAGATTGTAAATAAATAATAAATTTCTATGTTTGAGATAGAAGTAGAACTAATGCTGATCATTCGGACATACATAACATTCTATATCCTATAAAGTTTGAACCATAATAAAACTATATGTGAACTAATGCTGTCGGTTTTTTTAAAATTTTTTTAATAGTCTTATTACTTTGTTTAATTGAAGCATTGAAATGTTTCCTTTAAATACTCATTAATTACTTGTGCATCCCTTTAAATTTTAATTTCTTCGTTATTTTCCGTGAGAATCCTGGTAAATGGTGCATGGCACTAAATGCCTCTGAACGAGTGACCCGGCTCTCGTTAACAAAACCCTTATAATACGTCTGCCACTACGTACGTTCATGGCATTCGTGTGGTCCGCCTCTTCGTCAGTACCAGTTCCAATCCCGATGGGGCTCATCCTCCTGCGTCAGCATGCTTGGCCTCCCAAGCGAGCCAGGAGGACCAAAAGGTCCAAAACCATGAAAGCATCTACCAGCACTGCAAAAACTTGGTATCAGCCCTTCCAAGCAGAGATGAGGCATTTTCCTCCCACTGCACCGTCACCCAGATGGATGGCATACGAACCAGCTATGCATGGTAGGCACCATGGTCGCCCAACAACACTTCAAGGCCCGCTCCACCGACGTGCTCCTCGCTTCCTTTCCAAAGTCCGGGACAACATGGCTCAAAGCCCTTCTCTTTGCAACTTTAAACCGAAGCTCTCATTCAAACTCTCAGAACCCCTTCACAACCCTTAGTCCCCATCAGTGCGTCCCCTTTCTGGAGGCCCAAGTGTATGCAAACGATCAAATTCCCGACCTGGACGTGCTCCCATCTCCAAGGTTCTTCGCCACCCACATCCCGTTCCAGTCACTGCCGCAGTCCGTCTTGGACTCCGGTTGTAAAATCGTTTATTTAGGCCGTAATCCAAAAGATAACTTCGTTTCGTTGTGGCACTTCATCAGCAAGTTTAGATCACCTTCGTCTATGGAGGAAAACGTGGGTCACTTCTGCGAGGGGATCTCCTTCTTCGGGCCTTATTGGGATCATCTGTTGGGATACTGGAAGAGCACTTGGAAGATTGATGCTTGACCTCAGAACGTGCTGTTTCAGGAAATGATGCTTGACCCCGTGCTGTTTCCTTTCACTCTAGCCGAGGAGAAGGAAGGCGGGGTGGAAGACATCGTAAGGCTGTGCGCTTTTGAGAACTTGAGCGGTTTGGAAGTGAATAAGGTTGGAAAGACAGACTTTGTGTACAGGCCAGTTGAGAACAGTACGTTCTTTAGACGTGGCGTGGTTGGAGATTGGGTGAATTATCTTGCACCGGAGATGGTTCGATTGCTGGACGAGATGACAGAGAGCAAGTTCAATGATTCTGGCCTAACCTTTTTAGAGCCTACCGCGACAGTCCCATCTTGAGTCATTGACTATTTCCTCCAGCATTTGTGAGAAGCGTTACTGCATTCAGACTGTAGGCCTGAAGGCCATGCTTAACGCGTACACCTCTTTGAGTGCACGTCTCTCGTCCACTCTAGAGCGTGCCAGCAGAATATGTATAGCTTGTGATTTCTTTGTTAAATCACAATCTGCTCTATAGCTAAATGAAGAACTACTATTTCCTTTCCTAGTAGAGTATATAAAAAACTTAAGAAGCCAGTCGAAGCCCAAGCGCCTCGACCGTAACTATCTGGATATATTTCTGATTTGGCTTGTCCAGGTTCTCACTTGAGATTGCCTTCCTTATCCTTCTCAATGGAATCAAAACCTACAGAAGGCACCAGATTCAGTTAGAGGCTAATATACATGTCATTGAAATAACTTTGTAATAGGATTGAGAAAATTATTCTCTAATTTTGTTCTTGGAAAACCTTTAGACTCTCCTTTTTTTTTTCTTTTTTTTTTCAAATGACCTCTCTGAAAAGAAACTCTGGAGTTGGAATTACCTTGTAAGGCACTCTGGCCAGGTCTCGTTTGGGAGAAGTCAATGCAACGGATCTATCACTGTGGAATGCAATTTTCTCAGTTGAAATGAAGAGCATCCCTGCAATAGGGCCGGCAGTGGTTGACAATAGCACTGGAAGGCCTTCAGCAATTTCTCTCCTTTCTCAACATAGAAAGCTTGCCTGAAAAATCTCTCCTTGCCTCCTGCTTGAAGAATCCTTGCCACTAAGCTCAACTTGCCCTTCATAGTTTCAGAGATCCTAGTGTTGGAAGAGGAGAAGATATTTTCTTTTGGGCAAATATCTGGATTCTTTCTATTTTTTCATGCTGAAATGTGAAGGGATACATGGCCTTTTATAATTACAAAATGACTCTTGGTCTTCCACAATACTAAATTCAGAATAGCAACTTCCTATGCAATTAAATAACAGCAATTTCTATGCAATTAAATAACAGCAATTTCCTATGCAGTAATTAAATAACATCAACTTCCTATGCAGTAATAACAACTTCCTATGCAGCAATTTTCAATAATCAAGTTTAGTTTCCAACACCCCCTTTAAACTTGATTCTTCATGACTCCAAGCATGCTTCTCAACTTCTTGAACTCTTCTTTCTTGAGGGCTTTTGTGAAGATATCAACTACTTGATCTTTTGTTGAAATGTGGAGAAGTTGTACTTCTTGATTTTTGATACAATCTCGAATGAAGTGAAATCTTGTATCAATATGCTTACTTCGATCATGGAAAACTGGATTTTTTGCAAGTTGTATAGCAGATTTATTATCAACAAAAATGTTGGTTGGCTCTTCATGTGAAATCTTCATTTCTTGTAGTAGTTTTTGAAGCCAAAGTGCATGACAAACACAATTTGCTGCAGCAACATACTCTGCTTCACATGATGAAAGTGTAACAATTTGTTGTTTCTTTGAAGACCATGTAAATACTTCACTTCCAATATAAAAGGCAAATCCAGTAGTACTTTTTCTATCATCAATATCTCCTGCCCAATTGCTATCACAAAAACCAACTAATTTTATTGGATTAGTAGATGAATAGAAAATACCATGATCTTGCGTACCTTTGATATATCGAAGGATTCTTTTTGCAACAATTAAATGATCCATTCTTGGCTTCTCCATGTAACGACTTATAACTCCAACACTATAAGCAATATCCGGCCTTGTATTTGTAAGATATCTTAAGCTTCCAAACAAACTTTTATAATATGTTGGATTGACAAGATCTCCTTCTCCATCTTTACTTAATTTAGTATTGTATTCAATTGGAGTGGTGCTTGAATTGCAATTCTTCATCTTGAATTTCTCCAAAATTTCCTTTGCATATTTGCTTTGTGAAATAAATATGCCTTCATCTGATTGATTTACTTCAATACCCAGAAAATAAGACATTAAGCCAAAATCTGTCATTTCAAATTCTTTGATCATTGAAGTCTTGAAAACTTCAATCATAGCAAGATTATTTCCTGTGAATATCAAATCATCCACATATAGACAAACAAATAGAACATCACCAACATGATTAGACTTCATATAAAGCGAATGTTCAAGAGGGCATTTTTGAAAACATTTTCAGCAAAATACTTGTCAATCCTTGTATTCCAAGCTTGTGGAGCCTGTTTCAATCCATAAAGAGCTCGTTTGAGTTTGTAGACTTTGTCTTCTTGTCCTTTTTGAATGAAACCCAAAGGTTGTTCTACATAGACTTCTTCATTCAAATATCCATTCAAAAAAGCTGATTTCACATCTATTTGAAAAATTTTCCATTTCATTTGTGCTGCTAAGGAAATGAGAAGGCGTACCATTTCCATTCGAGCAACAGGAGAGAAAACTTCATCATAGTCAATGCCATATTGTTGTTTGTAGCCTTTTACTACCAAGCGGGCTTTGTGTTTTTCTATTTCTCCACTTGCATTTGTTTTTGTTTTATACACCCATTTGACTCCAATGGCTTGATGACCTTGGGGAAGATTTGTGAGTTCCCAAGTGTCATTTTTCTCTATTGATGAAATTTCTTCATGCATGGCATTCTCCATTTTTCTTCTTTATTTGCTTCATAAAACTCAATTGGATCATAACCTGCAAAAAGACAAAACATAGTATAATCATTAGCATCAAGACGCCTTGTGACGTCAAGCAATTCTTGCACACTCCGAGTTTTGTGTGCTCTATTTGAGGATGAGCCACTGGAACTTTCTTGTGGAGATGAATGTCTTGGACTTTGTTGTGGAGTTGATGGAATTTCTTCTTGATGTTGTGACTCTTCTTCTTCATTATTTTCTTGCATTTTATTGTTATCTTGCCAGCTCCACATTTGCTTTTCATCAAATTCAACATCTCTTGAAAAAATCACTCTCTTTGTAATAGGATTATACAACTTATAGCCACTTGAATTTTCAGCATATCCTAAAAGAATACACTTTTCTCCTTTGTCATCAAGTTTGATCCTTTTCTCATCAGGCACTTTGACATAAGCAACACTTCCAAAAATGCGAAGATGATCAACCTTAGGCTTGTATGAACTCCATGCTTGCTCAGGTGTCATATTGTGAAGCCTTTTTGATGGAAATCTGTTCAACAAATAAACTGCACAAGCAACTGCTTCTCCCCAAAATTCTTTAGGCATATTTTTATCTTTCAACATACATCGAACCATATTTAAAATAGTTCGATTTTTTCTTTCTGAAACCCATTTTGCTGAGGTGAATAAGGCATAGTAACCTGATGAAAAATTCCTTGTGCTTTGAAAAAATTTGAAAACTCTTTGGATAAATACTCACCACCACGATCCGATCTCAAAGCTTTAATTTGAAAACCACTTTGTTTTTCAACAAGCAACTTAAATTCCTTAAATTTCTGAAACACTTCACTCTTTTTTTTAATAAATAAACCCATGTCTTTCCAGAATAATCATCAGTGAAGGAAAGATAATATTCATTACCTCCCATAGTTGTTGGTTTGATTGGGCCACAAACATCTGAATGTATCAATTCCAATGGTTTTGTTGCTCTTCTTGATCTTCCTGAAATGAAGGTTCTCCTTTGTTGCTTTCCAACTATGCAAGTTTCACATTTTTCTTAGACATTTTCAGCCAAGGCATTCCTGTCACCATATTCTTGCTAGACAAAAGTTTTAATCCATCAAAGTTTAAATGTCCATATCTAAGATGCCATAGAGTAGAGTCATCAAGACTTTGTGTTAACATACAAGAGGAGCCATCAACATGCAAACTTAGCTCAAACATTCTATTTTTTGACATAGGAACATGTGCAATAAGAGTATTGTTGTTGTCTCTGATAGAAAGACCCAATTCTTTCATGTGAATGTCATAGCCTTTTTCAAGCAATTGGCCCAAACTAAGAATGTTATTTTTAATGTCTGGAACATAATAGACATCTGAAATAAAATTTTGAGTGCCATTTTGAAGCTTGATAAGGATTTTACCTTTCCCTTCAACTGGCCTTTTAGAGAAGTCTCCAAAAGTCACCGAGCCTTTGAAGCTTTCATCCATCTTAAAAAACATGTCCTTTATCCCACACATATGATTGCTAGCACCTGTGTCTAGATACCAAGTACTTCTTTTGATAGCACCAGTAATGTTATTGTAGGCCAAAAGTAGAGTTACTTCTTCTTCTTGTTCTTTTGTAAAATGAATTTTCTCATCAACATAATTAACATTATCTTTGTACCAACAATCTTTAGCATAGTGCCCATATTTTTTGCAAATAAAACATTGTAGTGCTTGTTGTCCATACCTTCCTCTTCTCTAGGATTAAAAAATCTTCCTCTACCACGACCTCGGGCATGATGGTCTCTTATGTCTCCTTGACTTCTTTGAGGTTGATCTTGATGAAATCTTCCACCTCTTCCTCTTCTTCCACGGCCTCGACCATGGAAACTTGTTTGACCTTTAAGATCACCTTTTTCTTGTAGTGTAAGATTTGTTTGAAGTACTTGCTCGATGGGTTTCTCCTCCATCCTTTTAGACAGCTTTTGCTCATGTGCTTGTAAAGAGCCCATGAGTTGCTCTATAGTCATCTCTTCTAATTCCTTTGATTCTTCAATGGCTACAACAATGAAGTCAAATTTTGCATCTAAAGAGCGCAAAATTTTCTCCATGATTCGAACATTAGTAATTTCTTCACCATTTCTTTTCAATTGATTGACTATAGACATCAATCTTGAAAAATAATTAGAAATTGACTCCCCAGTTATCATTTTGAAAGATTCAAATTCAGACCTCAAAGATTGTAGCCGAATCTTTTTCACCTTTTCTGCTCTTTATGTGCCTTATGCAATAAGTCCCATGCCTCCTTTGATGTTGCAGCTCTAGCAATAATCTCGAATGTGCCTTCATCTACACTTTGGTATAGTGTGTAGAGAGCCTTCTTGTCTTTCTTTTTTGACTCCTTATGTTGCTTTCTTTGCTCTTGTGTGAGCATTGCTTCACCTTCGGTCGGCTCCATGTAGTCATCTTCTACAAGATCCCAAACATCAAGGGATCCAAGCAAAGCCTTCATTTGGATACTCCAGTTGTCATAGTTGTCTTTGGTGAGTTTGGGTATTTGGGATTGAACAAAGTTCATGGAGGCCATGGATCTTTTGTGGCTCTGATACCAAATTTGTTGGAAGAGGAGAAGATATTTTCTTTTGGGCAAATATCTGGATTCTTTCTATTTTTTCATGCTGAAACGTGAAGGGATACATGGCCTTTTATAATTACAAAATGACTCTTGGTCTTCCACAATACTAAATTCAGAATAGCAACTTCCTATGCAATTAAATAACAGCAATTTCCTATGCAGTAATTAAATAACATCAACTTCCTATGCAGCAATAACAACTTCCTATGCAGCAATTTCCAATAATCAAGTTTAGTTTCCAACACCTAGGCCCCAAAGTTACTGCAATTTTGTCAGAGAACAAGATTAATTGCACATCAGTGCCAATAAATATTTTCAATTAATATCACATATTTGATGGATTACGTTTACCAGATGCTAAGCATCAAAGGTGATGAAGCATATAATTTGAAACAACATACGAGGAATAAATGGATGTTCACTTTGTTCATGTCTATTCCTACACCACTTCTGTTAGGGAAGCATGATATTGCATTGTGATGAAATTCGGATCCAGGGTAGGGGCGAATGGTTTCCATGTTCTTGGAGTCCTTGCAAGTAGTTGTCCACTTTTTTGCTGATCTTGCCCATCAAATCAACTATTGAATCCTTTTTATCTAAAATTCCAGCAGATTCATATTAATATATAGCTTAAAGATTTCTTTTAAATTCTCCAATAAAATGGAGGAAAAAAGAAATTGACAGACATGTGATAAAGAATATGAGAGAGATGATCATTACTCTGCTTGTAGTATGTGGACTCATATGAATCAGATTGAAGGTATGGGCTAGCAGGCTCGCTTGGTAATCCTTCTGCTGCATATGTGACAGAGCTGAGAGGAATTCCAATGACATGGCCATGGTTTGGACTCTTCATTTTGAGATGAAGCTCCTTTAATTAGCCTTCTAATGCTTCAACCACTACGGAGATTGTTCTCCTCTGAGAGCAGTTCCCTACTCCAAACGGCTTGCACGGAGTCCTTTTATAAGGTGAAGCAACCTGAGAAGTGGTTAACCAAAACAGCACTTTATTCTGCTGTGTCATCATCAGCTCATCCGGAATAAGGAATTATAATGTAATGAACCCAGAAAGAAGATGGAAGGAAAGTCTCCCAGTGCTTTTGTGCCATCCATCCACGTCCTTTGCACACCATACGCTTGCTTTTTTCCAACTAGTGTAAGTATTTCTAAAATTTTCCACCAAGCTTAATCGTATATAACTTCTACATTGACCAAAAATTAGGTGTAAAGTTCTTGTCTTTTTATTTAAAGCAATTTGTGTGCTTATCTTTTAAAAAAAAGAGGCTGCTGGTTGCTCACCATAAAATACCAAGTTCAGTGAGTCAGCTTCAGACATGTATCCTGATAAAGAGTGTATCTAGCTTTATTTGATGCAGCCAGCACAAGGAGGGTCCTTCTCTCAGATTAAGTAATATGCACCAGATTTTGCTCTTTCTGGTGGACCAGCTGGTGCTTGCAGATGTCTATGGCTGGCATGGAATTGGGGCCATCTGACGTGGATCAACATCTTTTCATGGGGTTGAATTAAGAAACAGGTAATCCTCCTCCTTTTCCTATTCTACTCTGTTCTTCAATGCCTTGCACCGTGTAGGCCAACATTTCATCATACGTTTGGGTGTTTGATGTTTGACAAGGGAAGCTTCTTTGGAGCTGGAAATGGTAGCTGGATTGTCTCTGCCTGAAATAATAATAAAAAAATGACTACAATATACTTTTGGTCCTCAAACTTTCTTTCAAAAATTATTTTGATTCTCAATCTTTTGTTTGTTACTTCTTAGTCCCTTACTTTTTTATTTATAAATTTTTTTATGAAAGAATGAGGGAATTAAATTTCTCCCATGAGAAAATTTTATTAAAATCAAAGAATTTAAGAGAGAGATGAGAAAGAGATAGTAAGAAGAAGGATGCCATAATCTTATGAAAAATTGAAGATTGCGAGAAAATTCTTTTAAGAAAAATCTTCGAACTCCTTTTGATTTGTAAATGCCATATGAATGACATAATCAGCTGATCTCAAGATTTTCTAATTGCTTTTGGCACATTCGTCTTTCTCCAAACCGACCAAAGTTTCTGAATGATAGAAGACGGCCCAGTCATTCCCATTGCATCCAATAGATGATTTGTAGACTTCTACCTACCCCTTATAGGACACAATCAGAGCTCACTGATCATCCCGTTTTTGCCAGATTGTTTTCTATATGTAGCTTGTTGAGAAGGATCAACCAAAGAAATACTTTCACTTTTTCTGAGGCACTTACTTTCCTTATTTCATTATAAAAAAGGGTAGATAACTCCTCGACGGTTGATGAATTTGTAATAAGAGTATATATTAAAACCATCGTCACAATAAGATAATATCAAATAGAAGACTCAATGGTTATTGTGCTGCAAATGTTAAATTATAATTGATGGCCCATTTTTAGTCCCTTGTGTCCTAAGAATATTACATTGTTGATAACCCATTAGATGTGATTAATTAAAATTGAAGGAGTGGTTGATATGTCACTCTAGTGTGAACATATATGGATTGTCACTTTTGGATTGCCCTAAATAAGTGATACTTCACATATTTGCTTTCACTTGTTCTATTAGTTTTAATTGATTCTATGTAACGAAACATCAAGAATGTAATATTTTAAAATATAAAGAATTAAAACGAAAAAAACAAAAGTTTGAGGGGTCAAAATCAAAAGTTTAAGGGTCAAAAGTATATTTTTACCTTTATATGCAATAATAATAACAATAATAAAATAGGTCCAGGAAGTTGTTAGATGAACTTTTGACATTAACCTTTTCATAAGTTTCTTACTATTTGTGAATTTAGTTTCAATCGTCATGCATGCCTTTTAGAGATGGAAAAACTGCACATTCTAAATCCTTTTCTCTATTCAACAGCCATCATTAGGTCATACCTCCTTTGCATCTTGATGCATAAATATTGACATTATGCCTACAGTGGAAGAAGAGATAGGAAACCAACATATATTTCCTCAAAGTGCTTCAGAAAAATAATAGATCTAACTTAGAGAGCAATAGCATTTCTTTCTCCGAGGAAGAAAGAATGAGATAGGCATTTAAAAAAGGTACACGTGAAATTTTGTTTATAGTAAAATACTCCACTTTGAAATAACTTATATAACCTTCTAGAGGAGACGTGAAATTGAATTAAAGGAATAGAATTCCGTTTTACAAGGCTTGCATCAACCAAGAAAAGCAAAGGAAAAGTAAAGAAAAGTTCCAATACCCTTGAGAATATCTTTTCGCCATTTTTTTGCTTCATTCTGAGGTGAAGTACATCACAGATATGATATTACCTTTAAGAAGTCCTTTATATATAAAGGCCTTCTCCTGGAATTGGCCCAGACAACCGTGAGCATCACATGTTGCAACATAATTGGAGCATGACCACCACCATCTGGTAGTTGAGGCATCACCATAATCTACAGCTCTCAACTTTTCAAGGAAAAGAAACCAACAAGTTGCAGTGGATTATTCATAAGAAACAGGATATCACCACTTCGAGATTTCATCACGGCCATCACGATGGTAAGGTGGAGCACAGAGAAGAGTGCGAATCCGAATCTTGAGACCTAACTATCAAAGATCTCCAAGATTGAGAAAGAGAAAATATTCTTGAGAAGGCTGAGCCGGGCTTTGCGGGCCGCGTGGTTGATGATTGGGACGTGCTGACGGGAGAGACCTGTCAACAATGGATGACCCCACAAATCCTTGATTTATAACGCAGTGAATAATTAAGGTCAGAAATCACATCTCAGCTTCTCTCTTCAGTGATACCCATAGAAATTGGAAACAAACCATAAATATTTTCCATGGATCACTCCCAGTCGCACCCCCTGGCCAAATGCCTGGCTTCCCAAACCGAAGAAGAGGTGGAAAACCATAAGAGGACCTACCGACACTACAGTCAACTGGTTTCCACCCTTCCAAGTGCTGAGGGAGTTGTTCTCCTCCCCCTCTACTGTTTCAATGGCTGGTATGCGGGCCTGCCCTTCCTGGTGTCCACCATGGTAGCCCGAGAACACTTCAAGGCCCCAACTTGGATGTGCTCCCTTCACCGAGGCTCTTCGCCACCCATACCTCATTCCGATCACTGCCGGAGTCTATCATAGACTCTGATTGCAGAATCGTCTATCTATATCGGGACCCAAAGGATACCTTCGTCTCCTTGTGGCACTTTGCCAACAAGATCAGAGCCAGGAAAAACATCAAGCTTTGTTCTCTTGACGAGGCCCTCGAGCTCTTCTGCAATGGGATCTCCTCTTTCGGCCCTTATTGGGATCATGTGCTGGGATACTGGAATCGGCACCTGGAAAGGCCTCAGAAGGTCTTGTTTCTCAAATATGAAGAGCTTATGAAACACACCGTGTTTCATCTAAAAAGGTTGGCGGAGTTCGTTGGGTTCCCTTTTACTCTGAATGAGGAGAAGGAAGGTGTGGTGGAAGGCATTGTAAGGCTGTGTGCATTCGAGAACTTGAGCAGTTTGGAGGTGAATAAGACCGGAAAGACCGAGATGGTGGATGGATCGCTCGAGAATAGGTTGTTCTTCAGGCGTGGTGAGGTTGGAGATTGGGCGAATCATCTTACGCCAGAGATGGCTCGACGATTGGACGATATGTCCGAAAGCAAGTTTAGAGGCTATGGTCTGCCTTTCTAAATTATCGCGAAAATGTGCAGAGTTGTACTGTGTGCAGGTCATTTGTTTACAGGGAAGTGTGTGATGTTGTTTCTTTTCTTCATCATCTGTTTGGTCCCTTCTCAAAATATAATTTGTTGGTTCTCTTCTCAGATTTTGTGCCAAACTACGCAGTTTAATGATTCACTACTCGATTTAAATTAGTAATTTTATGATTCGATTATTTTTCTTAGGCATTATACTCAATTATTAGCTGTTAGCACCCTGCAATTAGAAATAAATAAGTGACTCCAGGAGTACTGGCTAGCAATTACATTCCTAAGAGCACTAAGATGAATGAAAGAAAAGAAAACCAACTACCAATTAACGGCAAAATGTCTGAAAGGTTATAATATATATCAAAAGCTTATAACTTAATTTCATCTATTACTAATTAATATTTACTTAAATTTTTAAGATTATGTGATTTCAGTTCACTAGCAGGTTAATTGGATTAACAATTGAATTTGTGGTATTATAAATAGTATCAAAGCAAATGTGCAAAAGTTAATAATAAGCATGATAAAAGAACTACTCGTATGATGATGATAGAAGTTCCATTATAGCGTGGAGCAATCCTTGCAGTACCAATAATTCGATTCAAAATAGATTCTAGCTTGATTGTGGCATACCATGAAAACACGTATTATAAGAAGAGAGATTGTATCCCAAAAATAGTTCTATATATGACAGAAAAGAAATGTGTTAGATGCTTATAAGTCAAGTTCACCTACTATCAATTAACTTTCACTCAATTTTTTTTTTTTTTACTAATGGGTTAATTGGGCCAATAAATCAGCTTAGAGGTTATATGTTGTGACTATATACATAAAATGAAGGATTTTTAATTTTAATTATACCCTTTTAATAAGTTTTTGAAATAGATATTTTTTCAAACCATAGATAATTTTTTGTCACATCAACATCCACTTATAGGTGGAGCTAGATTCGATAGGATGGCAAAAAAACATCCTACATCCACTAGTAATTTCAAAACCATCCTATCTTAAGAAATATTTATTCAAAAAATAATATATAAATTAAAACCCCATGGAAAACACTAAAAGAAAATAATTAGGAAATTTATGAAATAATAAAAAAAATTAAAATTAAATAAATCTAATATCACTTTGCCATTACATAATTTAGTGATTCATGTTCGATTGGTTCATAATTTTTCTAATCAACTCCATTCCTTATCGATCATTGTTTAAATGGGACAAAATGATTTTAGAGCCAGTCTCCTATGCTTTTGATAGCAAATTAAAGGTGGACACACTTAGTTTTATGAGGAAGATGATGATAATTAATTCAAATCACCATTATTTCTAATTATCAAAATTTCTAAAGACTATAGTCGAAGGGCCAGTGTTACCTAGATTGCACTGTCATATTTTGACAAACAGTCTTGTCCTATTTCGACAATAATTTTATGTTATGGTAATTTTGTTTAATTTTTTAACCTTTGTCTTGTTAATGATTATCATTTGTTGTTTCATGGTTACTCCAATCTACCACCCAAGCAAGAAAAAAAGTGCAATAACCCAACTACCAATGATGCACCATGTTGTCGCTGGATCTATTTCATCCTTTAGGAGCAATGCTACAATAACTCAGACAAGTTGCTCCGATACTCCAATTATGGCCCAATGCATAAGGCCATTTCAAAGGGACCTTTGAAAAGACACCATAGTAAGCTTCTAGAGCAAATCCTAAAAACATACAAAATCTAGTAATAATTATCATTCATAATATAGTATTAATATAATAATACCAACACAAGCTATATTTCATATCTATAATAGACAAAAGAGTTTATACAATATCACATACTATTTTCAAAGCATGCAAGAACATGGTTACTAAATATGTTATCATCCTTTACAACAAATATTAGGCTACACTATCAAAATAAGCTACTGTACATCTCACTCTCAATGTATCCCAAAGTCTGACTTAACATCCACATCCTCTCAATATTTGAATAAGATAGAGTAAGAGAGGTATAAGCTTAAAGTTCAGCAAAAATCTTACACATATATTTAGCATAACATGAAGATAACATAGTTGACAAATTAAATCATATTGCATGACCACAATTATTATTAATCAATGTTAAATATCATCAATCAATTTTGACCTTCAAATGAGCCCTACTAGACTAGTTCTACAATAATGACCTCTAGTGATCATCTTAGACCCTATTACTAGTATCATCTAGCTATCCCAATAAATCCTAACACAAGTGACTTCTAGTCATTACCTAGTCATTACCATGGATTTTGTTACTAGCATTTTCTAACCATTTTGGTAGACCCTAACGCTATCAACATCTAGTCATCGGCTTATGCCCTATTACGAATACCACATCACCACATTCATGTGATTAGTCCATATGCCATACATCAAACCATCATATCTTTAATATTTTGATATGCAAATCAAGTTTTCCAAGTACATATCATCAGCATCATCAAAACCATAAATCATACCATAAGATATGCCATAATCATACATAATCCAAAATCATATTATATCATTCAAGAAACATAAGTTATATCAATGCATAGTCAAACATTCTTGTAAAACAATGTGTATAAATTCATAATTTATGTTGTAAAATGAATAAAATCAAAAATATCATATATGAATAGGTGTAAGACTTCTATCTCAGATCACTACTCCAATTTCCTCTGCAATATCCATCAATAACAATCAAAGATCTACTGAATGATCACCTATCATTATAATCATAATAAATAATAATTAATGTACTAAAATTCATAATTATTGAAATTACCTTTATACCCTTCTAAACTACGCAGTGAATAATTAAGGTCTTCCGGCTCTGCGCACTATAAAATTCCAAAACTCCTAAGAAATCACATCTCAGCTTCTCTCTTCAGTGATACCCATAGAAATTGGAAACAAACCATAAATATTTTCCATGGATCACTCCCAGTCGCACCCCCTGGCCAAATTCCTGGCTTCCCAAACCGAAGAAGAGGTGGAAAACCATAAGAGGACCTACCAACACTACAGCCAACTGGTTTCCACCCTTCCAAGTACTGAGGGAGTTGCTCTCCTCCCCCTCTACTGTTTCAATGGCTGGTATGCGGGCCTGCCCTTCCTGCTGTCCACCATGGTAGCCCGAGAACACTTCAAGGCCCGACCAACAGACGTACTCCTCGTTACCTCGCCTAAGAGCGGAACCACTTGGCTCAAAGCCCTTCTTTTTGCAACGGTGAATCGCAACTCTCACACCAACTCTCAGCACCCCTTCACCACCCTTGGCCCTCATGAGTGCGTTCCCTTCCTCGAGTACCAAGTTTACATGAACGATCAAATCCCCGACTTGGATGTGCTCCCTTCACCGAGGCTCTTGGCCACCCATACCCCATTCCGATCACTGCCGGAGTCTATCATAGACTCTGATTGCAGAATCATCTATCTATATTGGGACCCAAAGGATATTTTCATCTCCTTGTGGCACTTTGCCAACAAGTTCAGAGCCAGGCAAAACATCAAGCTTTGGTCTCTCGACGAGGCCCTCGAGCTCTTCTGCAAAGGGATCTCTGCTTTCGGGCCTTATTGGGATCATGTGCTGGGATACTGGAATCGGCACCTGGAAAGGCCTCAGAAGGTATTGTTTCTAAAATATGAAGAGCTTACGAAACACCCTGTGTTTCATCTAAAATGGTTGGCAGAGTTCGTTGGGTTCCCTTTTACTCTGGATGAGGAGAAGGAAGGTGTGGTGGAAGGCATTGTAAGGTTGTGTGCATTCGAGAACTTGAGCGGTTTGGGGGTGAATAAGACTGGAAAGACCGAGATGGTGGTTGGATCGCTCGAGAATAGCTTGTTCTTCAGGCATGGTGAGGCTGGAGATTGGGCGAATCATCTTACGCTAGAGATGGCTCGACGATTATTAGGCATTATACTCAATTATTAGCTGCTACCACCCTGTAATTAGAAATTAATAAGTGACTCCAAGAGTACTGGCTAGCAATTACATTCCTGAGAGGACTAAGATGAACGAAAGAAAAGAAAACCAACTACCAATTAACAGTGTAATGTCTGAAAGGTTATAATACATCAAGAGTTTATAACTTAATTTTATCTATTAATAATTAATATTTACTTAAATTTTTAAGATTATGTGATTTTAGTTTTAGTTCACTAGCAGATTAATTGGATTAACAGTTGAATTTGTGGTGTTATAAATAGTATCAAAGTGAATGTACAAAAGTTAATAAGCATGATAAAAGAACAACTCATAAGATGATGATAGAAGTTCAATCATAATGTAGAGCCACTTTTGCAGTACCAATAATTCAAAAGTGGCATCATAATTAATGCACTGCCGACTTGAGAAGTTGGATATCCGATACCGTCTCGTTCATCCGAAGTTGGGCAGCCGCCACTGCCTCTTGAAGCATCAGAATGGTCGCTTGCAGCGCTTCTGTCTACGCCCACAAAGGAGACACATCCTCCGCTTGAGGCACCCCAATCATTGCCTCAAGTCGGGACACCCTTTCCCTCGAAGCCTCCATGTTGTTGCCAGCCGCTGGCATCAAGAATCCTTCAAAAGAGTCGAGAACCGGGCTCTGATACTACTACACAGGGCCAATTTTTCAGACTACAATTATTTTCTTGTCATGGCCTTGTGCGGCGCTAGACTTCTCCGAATCCAGCCAGCCTATCCCACTCAAGACAAATGAAGTAAAGGTAACTTCGTTATGAATTCCCAAGATACATGCACACACTCGACCCGTCCCAAGGTCTTTACCCAAATGGTGTGTCTCTGCCAAAAGGCAATAGGGCTACATATAAGCCTTTCGGTGGACAGTTCCTTCAACCGCTGGGAATTTAAAATCTTTGGCAACCGAAACCCCACTCAGGCCTTCGACCAGCCATGCGCCCAATCGTCTGAGCCTCGCGCATGCTCGTGCCTAGCATTCGCGCTCCGAACAATGATCCGCTGAGTCATCTAACTGTGTGAGCCATGTGCCCATCCAAGCCTTGCATCCGTGCTCCGAGCAACGGTCTGCGCCAAGTCATCCTACCATGTGAGGCACGCGCCAAGCCGTGCTTTGCATCCATGCTCCGAGCAATGATCCGCCCAGTCATGCACCACGTCATCCGACCTTTGCCACATCAGGGGGTCCCGTCTTTGCCATGTGGACTTCATGGCCACCCCTTGCCTGCGCAAGGAATGCTAAGGCCACACCCATTCGGAGCTGTGGCCATATCCAAGACCCATCCTTGCCTTGAAGCATCCTGCGAGTACCTCCCCTCAATGTTCTTGCGCAGCCTTCAGCCTTCTGCCATCCCGAGGGTTCCAGCAATCTAAGCAGCATTATGGCCTGGGCCCCTGGCCCTGTGCATGCTAGCCCAGCATTTTCCCTATGTAACCATGGCTCGGCATGGCCATGGCACACGCCCAAACTTCCTGAACAGCCAAGGCCCTGCACGGCCATGGGCACGCACGCAGCCAAGGCTTGGTGCAGCCGAGGCTCCGCACAGCCAAGGCTTGGTGTGGTCAAGGCTCCGCACGGCCAAAGCCTGGTGAGCCGATGCTCTGCTCGGCCAAGGCCCTGTGCGGCCAAGGCTCGGTGTAGCCGATGCTCTGCACGGCCAAAGCTCGATGTGGCCGATGCTTCATGCGGTTGAGGCTCCACGCAGCTGAGGCCCTGCACGGCCGTAGCCCTGCACGACCGTGGCCTTGCGTGGCCAAGGCCTTGCGCGGCCAAGACGCTACGTGGTTGTGGCCCTGTGCGGCCATGGCCCTACGCAACCAAAGCCTCTCCATGCGGCTATGTCTTAGCTCGGCCACCAACCTCACTTCACGGCCACTATGCCCCCCTGGCCCACGCCGCCAACTTGGCGCGGTTCAAACTGGGTCCTGAAAACCTGCAAGAAAAGTTTCAGACTGGTAGATCTGGCGGGGACCCTCTGACGCTCAAGTTAGCAATTTGGAGAACAAGAATTAAGATGAGATAGTAGAGGTCGAGTCCCCTTTCCTCATTGTGAGTTAGGGTTTTTATATACCTATTCGGGAGTCCCTGTTACCCTTCGTAGATAACTGTCGAATCTTATCTTTCGTTAAGATCGGCTCCGTAGGCGGTAGGTGGCACACAGTTACTAAGCGCACACTGTAAATATCGGCAACCGCACATAGTATATCGGTAACCGCCTGTGATCTTGGTAAAAGCGGGTGAGTGGGCTACATGGCAGTCTTTGGTGTTTTAAATTACTGGGTCCAATATTCAAAGTTGGTTCCACGACTGACTATGGGCCAAGAGCATGTGAGGTGAGACTCGATGCCGAGGTCGAAGATAGGCCAAGGCCAAGGCAGGGCTCGAGGCCGAGGCCGAGGTGTAGCTCGAGGCCGAGGCCGAGGCTGAGGTGGAGCTTGGGGCCGATGTTGAATGCTGAAACAAAGTTCGACTGAGGCCAAGGCTGAAGCCGTGGTCCGAGGCCGAAGTCGAGGTCAAGGCTAGAACTGGTCGCCAAATTATGACTTGGCTCTGAGAACTGTGCAGACTGTATCCTACCGCCTAGGGGCGTGATCAACCACATCAGATGCCCTTCCACCCCTAAGATGGGTGGGCGTATAATCTCCAGCGAAAGGGAGCATTATATCACCCGATGGCTGATCCTCGGGCGCGAGCGGCTACAAAAAGGACACATCTCTCCAAGGGCCATTCCTTCTTTGATGAGGCATCGGGCACTGCAATGCCATCGCCTCATCCGTTCTGGCCGTTGAGATCGAGGGGGATTTTCTTTGGGTACGGAGCTGCGAAAAGATGGGCACGATCATTACAGTGAGGTCACCACTGTCCCGTCATTGGTAGTGCCCCTCGTGTTCCACGCATCGGATGGTTGCCGAACCGATTCCCAGTAGCGAGCGGGCATGTGGCTATAAAAGGGGTTGCCTCTGATCTAAGCTACTTCTACTGCCTTCGCTTTCTTCCTCCTCCTGATCCTACTCGAGTCTATTCATCTCCCACCACTGTTACATCTTCCCGACCTCTTTGTCTTTGATCTCAGGTTCCCAGATCCTTCAGGTTAGTCCATCTTAGCTCCCATGGCTTCTTCATCCCTTTCCTATTCGATCTTCGATTCCGGGGGTTATTCCCCCAATCCTTCATGACCTTCTTCTTCCCCATCATTGAGCTGGTCTTCTTCCTCCATTGATAGGGTCCCCCTAGAGCAGCAGCGAGCCGCCGGGCGACCTCCCACTGGGAATCGCCCGGCCACCGAATGGGCCCCCATCCAGCGCCGTCCGACCGTCGCCAGCTTGTCATCCACTGTGGGGCAGTCCTTCGAGGGGACTGCTTCGAGCATGACCGCTCAGGAGATTATAAATCTTAGGGCCAAGTATAGTCTCCCCACTAATCTTCACCTATACCGGCCTCTTTCCGAGGATAGGGTAACTTCATCTCATCCCAGTAGGGTACGTAGCTTTGCACGAAACTTATTTCAAAGCTGGCCTTCACCTTCCTATCCATCCTTTCATACTTAACCTTTTAGACAGATATTCCTTAGCTCCGGCACTGTTGGTTCCGAATTCCATTCGGAACATTATTGGTTTCCTAGTACTATGCCATATCCATGGGATAGAGGCTAGGATTTCTCTCTTCTGTAGTTTCTATACCCTTAGGAAACAATCGGGATGGTGGTCCTTTGCTCCTAGACCAACCAGAACCCTTAAGTTGTATCTTTTCATATCCATCAAGGGGTGGAAAGATAGATTTTTCTTTGCCCAAGTTGATGGGGTAAGGACAGAGTGGGGGATTCCCAACACCGAGCCGAACAAGGACCCGACAGTACTCCCAAGGGATCAAGAGGTGTTTGGGTAGTTGATAACTACCGACGTCCCCTGATGCAACCAGCTGCTAGTCGAGGAGAATCTTCGGCTGGCAGGCCTTATTCCTGGTAATGGTGAGCAGCCATAACTCTTTCCCCCTTCATCTGCTCTCCTCCTTTTCTTTCTTTTTTTTAATAAGTCCTCTGACTTGTGCAGATATGGCACCATCACTCCAAGCAGTGAGAAAGGCCACCGCCAAGGAAAGAAGGGCCCGGGCGGATGGAGCCCCTGCCGAGAAGAGGGCCAAAATTAAAGTCAGCAAGAGAGCCAAGGCCGGAGGGGCCTCGAAAAGAAATGAATAGGCCGAAGAAATGAGATGACCTCGATCACCTTCACTAGCACCGCCCCGATCCCCCATCGACCTTACCAACACACCTCCGGAGGAGCAGAGGACCATAGTCCCGTCGTCACCGCTTGCCGCTCCTGAGGTGGAGCCAACCACCTCGGACACAGGGCCAACCCTAAAGGCCATTTCCCCCACCGAAGAAGCCAATACCGAAGAGACTCCATAGGCGGTGGCACCAACAAAAGAGGCACCACTGGCCTATGACCCGACGCCAGCAGCTCCATCTGCCAGTGTTGTGGAGGAAGATGAAGCTGACTTGCCTTCCTTTCGATCAATCCTCGAGCACCATGGCCATTGTGCCAAGCGGATGATGGCTCAGGTCTGCATACATGAGCTTCAGAGGGTCCTCTAGAACCAAGGGACCTCTGCTTTCTTCCGCAAAGTGTCTGTGGCTCATCTCTGGGTAAGTGTTCTTCCCCACTATCAATCTTTTAAGAAATTTTCTCCACTTAACCCAAATAATTTGCTCATTCAGGCGATAAATTCCTTGGCTGTCGTTAGAGGCATTCTATCCCAGGGCGAGGCCACCCTCAACCAGTCGCAGGAAGATGCCAACCAAGCTGAGGCTAGAGCAAAAAAGGCCAAGGCAGCTCTGGAGGCAACCCAAACTAAATTGGCCCGGGCACAAAGGGCCGAGGACGAAGCCGAGGCCACCTGATTTGAGAGTTTATCTCGGGTGGAGAGGGCAGAAGAGGCGCTTGAGGTAGCTCAATGCCAGGCAGCCAATGAGCTCGATAATGCACAGGTGGTGAAGGAGAAGCAGAAGGTAGCAGAGGAGTAGCAGAAGATGGTGGAGTCGAAGATGTTCATGCTGAAGAATCGGCTACACTCCTCCATCATTGAAATAAAAGCAGCCGAGGAGTGAGCAAAAAATGCTGAAGAGATCGCCCGCCGATCCGACGCTGAAATAATCAACTTGAAGGAGGTAGTGACGGCTGCCAAGGGAAAAGTTGCTGCGACAGAGAAGAAGGCCGCCGAGGCCATAGCAAACTTCAGGAAGTCCGACACTTACAACGAGGAGCTGGCCGAGACCACCGCCTTCGCATATAACAGGGTCTTCCAGGACTGCAAAGCCAAAGTCAGAAGAATCTACGGTCTTGAGGGGATCGACGATCTAAAACCAGATGATGAGGAACCTTCCAATGGTGATTCAGTGCCGATCGAGCCCTAAGCATTTGTATTTTTTTATAACTGAGGTCCGACAAGAGTCGGTAATTTTGTAAGACATTTACAATTAATAAAAAAACAACTTTTGAAATATTTGAAATTTACTATTAATAATTCGCTCATTCTAGAACCGGGGCTAGGGCCGAGATCATTGATCCCATTTAGGAACCGATGCCATAGCTAGGATTAGGTGAGGTAGAAGCAAGATAAAAAACTAGGCTGTAGCTAGGACATGGCCATAGTTGAGCCAATGCTCGACATCGGTGTCAAGGCCGAAGTCAAGATGCGGAAGAAGTCGAAACCGGAGCCTTAAGTCTGAAGTTGAGACTGAGGCAAAATTGCATGAGCAAGCACTGGTCCCACCTCATGTTGGGACACCGACAAAGCCAAGCTGGAGTGCCGACGTGGAGTCGGGTTTGAGTGCCAATGCGGAGTCGGGTTTGAGTGCCGATGCAGAGTCGGGCTTGAGTGCCGATGCTGAGTCGAGCTTGAGTGCTGACGCTGAGTCGGTCTTGAGTGCCGACGTTGAGTTGGACTTGAGTGTCGATGCGGAGTCGGGCTTGAGTGCCGACGCAGAGTCGGCTTGAGTGCCGATGCTGAATCGGACTTGAGTACCGATGCGGAGTCGAGCTTGAGCTAAAGAAGCAAGATCGCTTGAAGACACTTTCGTTAGTATGAAAATGAATACTATTTTAGTAAACATGCTCAAGCTTAAGTATCAACACACAACTGATAATACCGACGGAGGTTGTCTGCGTTCTAGGTGCGAGGGAGAGGCTTTTCATTCAGCCCTTCAATCTGGTATGCTCCACGATGTAGCGCATCGATGACTCGATTAGGTCCTTCCCAGTTGGGCGACAGCTTTCCCCCTCTGTAGGTTTGGAGACTTCAGCTCATCTGAGGACTAAGTCTTCGGGAAGGAATGTTCTAGGATGAACTCGGGCATTGTAGTACTTTCCAATTCTCTATCGGTAGGAATCCATTCTGAGTTGTTCTCAATCGCGGAGTTCCTCAATGAGGTAAAGGCTGGCTCTCAATTGGCTGGAATTGTTCTCCTCATCGTATGATTGTGTCCGGGGACTAGGGATGCCAATCTCCACCGGAATGACTGCCTCCGACCCGAACACAAGGCTAAAAGGAGTTTCTTCTGTGAGGGTTCGGGGTCGTGTGATATGCTTACAGCATGTTCGGGAGCTCCTCCACCCATCTTCCTTTAAAATCGTCCAAACATGTCCTAATCCCTTGAAGGATGATCCAATTTATCACTTCTACCACTCCGTTTGTTTGTGGATGATCAACAGAAGTGAACCTCTGACATATGCCCAGTTCGGCACAAAACTCTCTAAAAGAAGCATTGTCAAACTGGCAACCATTGTCGATAACAAGTGTATGGGATAGCCCAAATCGACAAATAACGGACTGCCAGAAGAAGTTTCTCACCTTGGCTTCAGTGATTTTGGCAAGTGCTTCGGCCTCACCTACTTAGTGAAATGGTCGATGGCAACGAGCAGAAACTTTCGCTGACCGAAGGCTGAAGGGAACAGTCTTAAAATGTCCATCCCCCATTGTGCGAAGGGCCATGGAGCTAACAAGGAGCTCAGCTGAGAGGTTGGCAGCCATTGAATGTTAGCATGTTGCTAGCAGCTGTCACACTTCTGGACCAGCTCGACGGTGTCTTCCGCATGGTAGGCTAGTAGTAGCCTTGGCATAGGGCCTTATGTGAAAGCGCTTTGCCCCTCAAATGGTTTCTGCAGATACCTTCATGGATCTCATGGAGGATGTAGTCAGCATATGCGGGACCAACGCATTTGAGAAGAGGATGAGAGAAGGATCTTATGTACAGTTCTCCGTCGAGCATCAGGAACTTGGGTACTCGCCACTTGAACAATTTGGCTTCAGCGGGGTTGGCTGGGAGGGTGCCAGCGGTGAAGTATCAGATATAAACATCCATCCAAGAAGGATCTTGGCAAACTGGCAAGGATTCTTCTACCGCATCGATGCTTGGGGCTTTCAGATGCTCTACGTAGGTTCTCCCTAAGGTCCCGTCAGCCGAGGTGGCTAGCCGGGATAAAGCATCAGCTCTAGTGTTCTCCCCCTGTGGGATGTAACTGACACTGAAGTAGGCCAAGAGAGAGGCTTGTGACTGCACCATATTCAAGTAACGGAACATAGTAGGATCTCGAGCCTCGAACTCCCCTTTGATTTGACCGAAGATGAGCTAGAAGTCGGTGAAAACTCTAAGGCATTTCACCCCGAGCTCCCATGCCAGTCTTATCCCTGACAGTAAGGCTTCATATTTAGCCTGGTTGTTTGTGGCTGAAAACAGAGGGCTTACTCGGTCACAACTCCATCCGGACTTGCTAGGATGAGGCCTGCCCCCCTTCCTTGAGAATTTGATGCTCTGTCCATGTGAAGGATTTGGTCCTCCCCTCTTCCCTTGATTGTAGCGTCTGAAGGATTTGCATGGGGCTCCTTCGGCTGCTCTTCTGTCCAGATGCATTCGACCATAAAATCTGCTAAGACCTGAGACTTCATAGCCAACCTGAATCAAAATGATAGGTCAAATTCCCCCAGCTTGAGTGCCCACTTCGCCAGTAGGCCAGAGGTATCAGGATGAGAAAGGATTTCCTTGAGTTGTTAATCTGTGACTACCACGATCTGGTGAGCTTGAAAATAGGGCCTGAAGCACTGGGAGGAGATAATCAAGGCAAAAATAATCTTCTCAACTCTAGAATATCTAATCTCTGCATCATGAAGCACCTTACTGGTGTAGTACACTGGCTTTTGTGTTCCGTCAGTGTCCATGCAAATAAGCACAGATATGACAGCCTCGGGAGAGGCCGCAAGGTATAGGAGGAGCTCCTCCCTATCCCTTGGCATGGATAACAATGGCGGGATGGATAAGAACTCTTTTAACCCCTTGAAGGCCTTCTGGCACTCCCTCATCCATCGAAGTCGTTGACTTTGCGTAGCACCTTAAAGAAAGGCAAACAGCTCTCCGCAGACTTGGACAAAAAATGGCTCAAGGCCGTCACCCTTCCAGTCAAGCACTGCACCTCCTTCTTGTTAACCAGGGACCTCATGTCCAAGATGGCTTGGATCTTATCGGGGTTCGCCTTGTTCCTATGCTACGTCACCATGAAGCCTAGGAATTTATCCGCTGTCACTCCGAAGGTGCACTTGCGGGGGTTTAACCTCATCTAGTATCAGCGAAGATTATCGAAGGTCTCCGCAAGATCGGCAACATGGTCAGTGGTACAAACACTCTTGGTTAGCATGTCATCCATGTACACTTCCATATTGCACCCGATCTGGTCTTCAAAGACTTTATTCATCAGCCTCTTGTAAGTGGCCCCTGCGTTCTTCAATCCGAACGGTATCACCTTGTAGCAGTATATCCCGTTCTCGGTCATAAATAAGGTGGCTTCCTCATCCGTCAATCCATCTTGATCTGGTTGTAACCCGAGAAGGCATCCATGAAGCTAAGGGTCTTGTGACCGGACGTAGCATCCACCAGCTGATCAATCCGAGGCAACGGAAAGCTGTCCTTGGGGCATGTTTTGTTGAGGTTAGTGAAATCCACGCACATCCTCCAGCTCCAATTAGTCTTGCGGATCATCGCGATGTTGACCAACCAGTCAGGGTAATGGACCTCTCGGATGTGGCCTGCAGCCACCAACTTACAGATTTTCTCGTCAATGGTCTTCTGCCGGTCTGGGGCAAAGCTTCTCTTCTTCTGCTAGATGGGCCGGCACCCTGGTTTGATGTTGAGTTGATGGGTAATTACCTCCTAGGAGATACCCGGCATGTCGAATGATGACCATACAAAAATGTCAGAGTTGGCTCGCAGGAAAGCAAAAAGCTTATCACGCGCCTTCTCCAGAAGTAGGGCTCCAACCTGGATGGTCCTCATCGGATCCTACCCCAATGGAAAAGTTAGCAGGTGCTCGGCTGGCTCCCCTCTCCTCTCCAAGTCTCGAGGGTCGAGCGGCTCGGGTGCTGTTGCCGATACCGCTCCATGTGGGCTAGGGGCCAAGTGGTAGTAAAGTAGTAGTGGGCTCTGTTCCCCTCTCATCTCCCCAACTCCCTTGCCGGTAGGAAACTTTATGAGTAGTCTTTTGGTGGAGATAACAACATCCAGAAGGTTCAAACCGGATCTCCCAAGGATGGCGTTGTGGGCCAGTGGGACCCAGACTACTAGAAAGTTCATGAGAACCGTACTCTAACACGGTGAAGTCTCAGCTATGACAGGGAAAGTGATCTCCCCCTCGATCCTTATAAAATCTCCAGTAAAACCCAACAAGGGCGTGGTGACGAGTCGAAGGGAACTATGAGACAAATTCATCCAAACAAAGGCATCGTAACTCAGAACATCAACAGAGCTCAAACTATAAACTAAAATTCATTTTATAGGGTGCTTCGCAATCATCATAGACACGACGATGCTATCATCATGTTTGTTAACTATCCCTTCTAGATCCCTTTTAGAGAAAGGAATTACAGAATCTATCCCCTCCTCATGCTGCCTTTTAGAAGTGTTACCTGTCCTCTAGGAGATCATGGCTACCGTCTTCTTCATCGAGGCATTGTCCACGCCGATCTGAGGTGCAGGAGGTGCTGATGGGCCTGGGGCAGCAGGGTTTCCTCTTCGGATGAACTTGCCTAGGTGGCCCTACTGAATGAGTTCTTCGATAGCCTTCTTCAGCAGGCGAAAGTCTTCTATGTCATGGCCATAGTCTCTATGGTATCGGTAGTATAGTTCTTTGCTGCGGGAAACCCCGGGCCTCATGGGGGATGGACGCCGAAGGTAGAGCTCATCCTCAATCTTCAACAAAATGTGGGATATTGGGGTGAGAAGTGGGGTGAAGTGCTCTTTGGAAACTAGAGTTTGGGGTCAGTTATCTAGATGACAAGATGACTCAGATTTCCTTGACCGTGCCCCAGTAGGTTCTGGAGGTGTTGGCTTCTTGCCGGACCCCTTATCGACTTTCCTCCTGGAGAAGTTTGCTTCGTCAATGCGAATATACTTCTGCGCCAAGCTCAGTAATTCGGTGTAAGAATTGGAGGCTTTTTGTCTAAGGAATAGGTAAACCTAGAACGATGGAGTCCCCGCTTTAGGGCCAGAGTGGCCACGGAGTCTTCAAGATTGTAGACCTCGAGTGCATCCTCATTGAACCGAGCAACGAAGTCCTTCAAGGTTTCATCATTCCTCTGCTAAACAGCAAACAAGCTATTAGCAACTCGGAGAATCTTTCAGCATGCATCAAAGTGGGCCAAGAAAGATCGCTCGAGCTGCCTGAAGGAGTTGATACTACGTGGTGGCAGATGGGAATACCATGTATGGGCGGCCTTCTAAGTGTAGATGGGAAGGTGACATAGAGGAGAGAATCTGTTGCCCCCTGGACTTGCATGAGGACCTTGTAGCTTTCTAGGTAATCTAGAAGGTCTGCAGTGTCATCATACGGGTCCAGTTGGGGTAGACAGAACCGGGGTGGGACCGGCTCCTTCATAATATGGCGAGACAGCGGGGGGTGATGGTCGTAGTTCAACCCATGAGGGTTGGTAATTCTATGGCTAAGCTCCTCCAGCCGCTAATGGTACTCGTCTAGCCATCGTTCGGCCCAGCGAGTGATCTTTCTGTTGGAATCTTCCTTTGAAGATTTAGAAGACGAATAGGGAGAAGGTCCTCAGTGCAAGGAATGCACCTGCTTAGGTTCATTCCCACTATGCCACTTGAAAAAGCTGTCAGAGTGTTGGGAAGGAGACCGTCGCTGCTTGGAAGTCTCTCGACGATGAGATCTCGGGGATGTACAGTGGAAGGCCTCCGAAGGGGTCCTACCACGACGAGACTTGCTAGTTTAGTAACCCTCCGCATAAGGTGGAGAGAGTTGAGGCGGCAATGGCATGGCGGCGGAGCACTATTATTGTAGCTCCCGAACCACCGCCATCAGGTCTTGAACTTGCTGGGTCAGAGCATCGAGCCGATCAGCCTGGATAGACTATGGTTGTACGAGGGGTGGAGCAGTGAGGTTGGCCTCCGGCTGCTCAGCCTGCGGGAGGTGTCCCCTAGCCTAACTGGTGGAGCTCTCCTGCACTCGTATAACTGCCATCTTCTTCCTTGCAGAGATTGTGGGGTCGTAGATGCATTGAAATGAACGTCTATGCTGCTACCCCCTTCCTGGCATGCCAATCTGTTGCCGCCAAATCACATTCGAGGAGCGTCGAGCAAGAGAGGAGCTTTGTGGGTCTTTAGAAGAATGATACGACCGCCTTCTGCAGCCAAAAACCTGCAAGAAAAGTCCTGGACCGATGATTCTAGTGGGGACCCTTCGATGCTCAAGTTAGCAATTTGAAGAACATAAATTAAGATGAGATAGTAGAGGTCAAGTCCCCTTTCCTCGTTATGAGTCAGGGTCTTTATATACCTGTTCGTGATTCCCTCTTACCCTTCGCAGATAATCGTCGAATCCTATCTTCCATTAAGATCGGCTCCATAGGCGGTAAGTGGGCGCACAGTTACTAAGCGCGTGTCGTAAATATCGGCAACTAAACATAGTATATCGGTAACCGCCCATGATCTTGGTAAAAGTGGGTGAGCAGGCTATGCAGCAGTCTTTGGTGTTTTAAATCACTAGGTCCAATATTCGAAGTTGGTTCCACGACTGACTATGGGCCGAGAGCATTTGAGGTGAGACTCGAAGCCGAGGTCGAAGACAGGCCGAGGTCAAGGTGGGGCTCAAGGCTGAGGCTGAGGCGAGGCTCAAGGCCGAGGCTGAGGCCGAGGCGGAGCTTGGGGCCGATGTTGAATGCTGAAACAAAGTTCGACTGGGGCCGAGGCCGAAGCCGTTGTCCGAGGCCGAAGCCGAGGTCGAGGTTGGGACTGGTCACCAAATTATGACTTGGCTTCGAGAACCGTGCAAACTGTTATCCCGCCGCCGAGGGGGCGTGATCAGCCACATCAATACTGGCTAGCAATTACATTCTTGAGAGGACTAAGACGAATGAAAGAAAAGAAAACCAACTACAAATTAACAGCGTAATGTCTGAAAGGTTATAATACATCAAAAGTTTATAACTTAATTTTATCTATTAATAATTAATATTTACTTAAATTTTTAGGATTATCTGATTTTAGTTTTAGTTCACTAGCAGATTAATTAGATTAACAGTTGAATTTGTGGTGTTATAAATAGTATCAAAGTGAATGTACAAAAGTTAATAAGCATGATAAAAGAACAACTCATATGACGATGATAGAACTTCCATCATAATGTAGAGCCACTTTTGCAGTACCAATAATTCAATTCAAGATAGATTCTAGCTTGATTGTGGAGTATGATGAAGACATGTATTGTAAGAAGAGAGATTGTATCCCAAAAATAGTTCTACATCTGATGGAAAAGAAATGTATTAGATGCTTATAAGTCGAGTTCACCTGCCATCAATTAACTTGCACTCGAGTTTTTTTTTTTTACTAATGAGTTAATTGGCCAATAAATCGGCTTAGGATGTTATATGTTGTGAGTAAAAACATATAAAATGAAGGATTTTTAATTTTAATTATACTTTTTTAATAAGTTTTTGAAATATATTTTTTTTTCAAACCAAAGATAATTTTTTGTCACATCAACATCCACTTATAGGTGGGCTAGATTTGATAGGATGGCAAAAAACCATCCTACATCCACTAGTAATTTCAAAACCGTCCTATCTTAAGAAATATTTATTAAAAAATAATATATAAATTAAAAACCCATGCAAAACACTAAAAGAAAATAATTAGGAAATTTATGAAATAATTAAAAAAAATTAAAATTAAATAAATCTAATATCACTTTGCCATTACATAATTTAGTGATTCATGTTTGATCGGTTCATAATTTTTCTAATCAACTCCATTCCATATCATTGTTTAAATGGGACAAAATGATTTTAGAGCATGCTTTTGACAGCAAATTAAAGGTGGACACACTTAGTTTTATGAGGAAGATGATGATAATTAATTCAAATCTTCATTATTTCTAATTATCAAAATTTCTAAAGATTATAAGGAAGGGCCAGTGTTACCCAGATTGCACTATCATATTTTGACCAACCATCTTGTCCTATTTCGACAATAATTTTATGTTATGGTAATTTTGTTTGATTTTTCAACCTTTGTATTTTTAATGACTATCGTTTCTTGTTTCATGGTTGCTCCAATCTACCACCCAAGCAAAAAAAAAGAGCAATAACCCAACTACCAATGATGACACCATGTCATCACTGGATCTATTTCATCCTTTAGGAGCAATGCTACAATAACAAGTTGCTCGGAAGTCACTTTACTCCAATTATGGCCCAATGCATAAGGTCATTTCAAAGGGACCTTTGAAAAGACATCTCAACAAGTCACTTTGCTCCAATAATGGTGCAATGCATGAGGGTAATTCAAAGGAGCAACCTAGAAGGCATTATAAAAAAAATGGTTACAACCACTGCCCCAGAAGGTAAAAGGGGTGACTCACAACAACTATTTGTGAAGGCCGAAAAAGGAGATTTTGTGACATGATAATATGCTTTTAAAGAAAATCCTAAAAACATACAAAATCTATTAATAATTATCATTCATAATTTAATATTAATATAATAATACCAACACAAGCTATATTTTATACGAATAATAGATAAATGAGTTTATACAATATCACATACTATTTTCAAAGCATACAAGAACATGACTACTAAATATGTTATCATCCTTTACAACAAATATTAGGCTACACAATATCAAAATAAACTATTTATATCTCATTCTCAATGTATCCCAAAGTCTGACTTAACATCCACATCCTATATATTGAAGAAGATAGAGTAAGAGAGGTATAAGCTTAAAGTTCAGCAAAAATCTTACACATATAAATATGAATATGTAGAGGTAAATAAAATATTTGCATAATATGAAAATAATATAGCTAATAAAGTAAATCATGTTGTATCACCATAATTATTGTTAATCAATGTTAAATATCGTCAATCAATTCTGGCCCCCAAATGGGCCCTACTAGACTAGTTATACAACAATAACCTCTAACCATCATCTTAGACCCTATTACTAGTGTCTTCTAGTTATCCCAATAAATCCTAACTCTAGTGACTTCTAATCATTACCATGGATTCTGTTACTAGCATTTTCTAACCATTTTGGTAGACCCTAACACTATCAACATCTAGTCATCAGCTTATGCCTTGTTGCTAATACCACATAACTACATTCATGTGACTAATCCATATGCCATACATCAAACCATCGGATCTTTAATATTCTGATATGCAAATTAAAATTTTCAAGTCCATATCATCAGCATCATCAAAACCATAAATCATACCATAAGATGTGTCATAACCATTCATAATCAAAAATCATATTATATCATACAAGAAACATAAGTTATATCCATGCATAGTCAAACATTCTAGTAAAATAATGTGTATAAACTCATAATTCATGTTGGAAAATAAATAAAACCAAACATATCATATATGAATAAGTGTAAGACTCCTATCTCAGATGGCTACTCTAATTTTTTCTATAATATCCATCAATAATAGTTAATGATCTATTGAATGGTCACCTATCATGATAATCATAATAAATAAATAATTAATCTACTAAAATTCATAATTAAAAAATTACCTTTATACCCTTCTAAACTACATAATTAAAATTACTATTATACTCCTCATACCAAGACGTAATAAGTTCAATCACGGTTTCATTTGGTTAATACCTTCTAATTCAATCACCTAATCCATTTAATTATCTCCAATTAGACCTTCACTTGTTTAATTAGGTCATTCGGTTACTTAATTAAAGATTAATCAGATTAATTATGTTTAATTAGATTAAATGCAGTATGAATTGACTTGAACCCAACTCAACTTATGCAATTTCAGCAATTTGGTTCTATGATTGGGTTTAAATTGAGTTCTAATTCAAGAATTTAAGCTCAATTTTGGTTCAGGTTCACTGAACCAGGCACACATGCATTGGGTTCTGGTTCACTGAACCAGGTTTAATCTAGATTTCTAGGTTAATAATTCAGCTAATTCAAGGTCTAATTCCATCAAGATTAAACTCTGGTTCAGGATTGAGCCCAAGTTTTTGGTTCAGCCAAATTTGACTCGAATCAACCTAAACTGGTCTGGCTTGCTGCAATTTGGCTTAGACCATCAACTCACCCAATTGAATAGCCTGAATTGGTTCGGCCAGTTTTTCAACTCAAGAAGGCAGGTACATCCTCTTCATCGTGAGGAGCGTTGGAAAAAGTTTAAATAAAACGAGTGAAATACTCAGGGACATTTACTGATGCAACGGAAACGTTATATGAACGTTGTAAGGGCCAACGTTCATCAACATCTAGAAACGGCTAAATAATTCATTTTGTAAACCGTTTCTGATATGATTTGGGGCTAACGATTATGCCATTATGGGATAAGCCGTTGGAGCTTTTATGGGCTAAAGTGACTCAAAGATTCAAGATGATTAAGAATTATTTTGAGTAGCCTTATCAAAAATTATTTCATCTCATTTTATTCTTAATTTTTATTGGTATCTAAAGATAATCATTGGGTTGCACCGGGTTACACCTCCATGCGATCGTGCTCATGGCAGGAGGATCGGGTCGAGCCGAATCATTATATCTTGGGGACAGATCGCTAATAACCTGCACGGGCAAAAATTTGATTCTTAAGGCAGTATCTAACACGCCTCGACCAGCAAGATCCTTTTTTATATTCCGTTTATATTTTGCATTTAAATTTCTAAATTAATTATCTAGAAATTTCTAGGAAGGATCTTTTCCATTTCTATAAATTGCTAGATTTTTTTATTATAAGTTATTAAAAAAATTTATTCTTTTGAGTATGCATATTTTGTATGAATATATAATGTACATTTATATTTATACACATATGCATACTAGAGAGACATATATACCTGTATCGACACATATATTCATAGATATATTCAAGCAAAAGAATCCTTATGTAATATATATATGAATGTATTATTCATGTGGAGACGTGCGGGTAGATACATGCATAATTATTTTTTAGTGCATGCTATATATATATATAGT
This sequence comes from Calamus simplicifolius, assembly GCA_900491605.1. Lineage (NCBI taxonomy): Eukaryota > Viridiplantae > Streptophyta > Magnoliopsida > Arecales > Arecaceae > Calamus > Calamus simplicifolius. The sequence continues at coordinate 224,333 of UESW01004312.1, forward strand.
ACCACTTGCCTAGCAATAACAAATAAGCTCCTCTCAACTCACAGTTGCTATACATTCTAACCATGAATTTTTTGATCAAAAATGTTGCTAATGACTCCAAAGCATCGGGAATCTCTTCTTGATTGAAGAACATCTTGTTTCATTCCATTCCAGGTCAGGAGATACATTTTTGGAATCCTTCTTTTGGTGAACGTTGTGCACCCATGACTGCACAAAGTTTAGATATTTAAGTTGATCATATGACTTTCTTTTAGGCATAACATTGCTTCTTTCTGCAACAATTCACTAAATATCTGATGCCATCTTGTTCATTAAATGAGACTAATCTTACTGTTGCCAAAATTAGATCCCTTGTTCCAAGATCTGATGGAGCATATCCAGTGGTATTTATGTTTGTATCATTGAAATTTAGACATCCAGGCTATGAAGCATTTTAGTCATCGACGGCTTCAATGCAATACGGTTTAGAAAAGCAGATCTATAGCTTTCCTGTCTTTTTGAATTTAAGACAATGGTTTAAGATCTGAAAAGAGAAAAAAAGAGAGAGAGAAAAGTGCCGGTGTCTTTTTAATGCTTGTCTTTTAGTTTTGTAAGTGAACCTAAAATAAATTTTTTGGCATAAAATTAGGATGGTAGTAGCATGTATGCTTCTGTCAGTAGAATATAGTCTTGCTTTATACATCACTTAGTACATAGCTACAAAACTTAAAAATTTTTATGATATACACATGTATATATAGGTATTATATATATATATACATACATACATGCATGCACTTGTGCACATGATATATGCGCGCTTGTAAGTAGATGTATTTTCACATCATTTCATTATTTTACTTTCAAGTGCAACTATTAGTATATAATTGCATTCTTATATAAATGTAAAAGTCTTCTTATTCCAAATAAGTGTTTTCTGTTATAGTGGCCATTGAGAGATTACACCATGTTTTATTTTGTTTCAGTTTGGAACTTATGATCTTCTTTAGTTATATTTTTTTCTATATGGCTTTATCTTGAATATCAAGCATTACCAAGCCATATACGGCTTCATCATAAGTCTATAAGACAAATAAAAAAAATAATGTTATCTCTTTAGAATTTGCCAAGTTTGAGAAGAATTTGGCAGATCAATTAACCAAGGAGTTATCTAGGAGTGGAGTTCTAGATTCATCGAGGGAGATAGGGCTTAAGCCCATTATTTGGTCACCAGCAGTGGATACCCAATCTCTGTAATTGGCGATCTCATGAATGAGGTTCAATGTGATAGAAATGAAGCTAATTGAGTGATCGTGTTAGAGCACAAAATTTTGAAAAATTTTTCATTCCATCCCTATGATGAGTGCTCTTGTAAAGTGACAAAGTAAATTTGTGTAAGGTTGAGTCATACTCTTAATGGATCTGAGGTAGGTTATCTACAGGGTATTGTCACAAATATCCTTAGAGGTTTCACCTATATGAGAATCATCATATTATGTCATAACTAAAGGTTTAGGTTAACCTTAAAGAATTCTCATAAAAAATCAAGGTACTAACCGCAAGGCCTTTAATATGCCCTAACCGCTTAAACACAATTGATCTGTTGCCCAGATGTAGCAACCCAAGAGGGGGGGTGAATTGGGTATTTAAAATTAATTATTAGCGTAGATATGTGCTTAATCACTAGTTAAAAAAATAGTTCACAGCGGTGTAGTGGAGTGCACGAAACAAAATCACACAGAATAAGCAATCACAAACACAAGAGGGTTTATAGTGGTTCAGTGCCAAACTCGGCTCCTACGTCCACTCCTCAAAAACCCTTTGAAAATTTCACTAATCATATCACAACGATTACAACCCCTAGCCTTCCCGACTAGTCCATTTGTTTCACGGCACAAGGCAGCCAAACCCCTAGCCTTACTCGGCTAATCCTCTTGTTTAACGGCACAAGGTAGCCAAACCCTAGCCTTACCCGGCTAGTCCTCTTGTTTAATGGCACAAGGAAGCCAAACAACAATCTAGGGTTATCTTTAACCCTATTACAAGAAATTTCAGAATAGATAACAGATAGCTCCTAACTTAAGCAAATATTCAAAGAATACTTTATAAATTTGAAGCAAATATTCAGCAATAAATGTGGATCTCCGAGATAGCTGAAGCTTTGAATGCTTTAACGAATTGGATGACTTGAGCAGTGATTAAGATTTGTCAACTTCAATGCACAAGAACTTTCTTTCCAACACTCTGAAAAATATGCAATAAACACTCTCTTTCTTAATTTCTTTCTCCTCTTTTTCTTTCTCAAATTCGTCATTGTGTTCCTCTGATCTCAGCTATTTAAATCAAGAAAAATATAACCGTTTGAATTTATTTCCCTAAGCATTGATTGCATTTAATCCTTTGATGAGGAAAGATCTCTGTCAAACATCAAAAGAGTAAAAGTCAGTCATCATGATAATGGAAATATAACTAAAGAGTGAGATAGAGAGAGCATGTAAGAGTTTAGAGTGGTGGTTGGCGAATTAATTTTCCAGGAAGCTCCTTTGAAGACGTCCAGCTCATGGAGAAAGGAGAAGAGACTCCAAGCTAGCTAAGCAACCAAGCTAGCTAGTTTGAAAAACTCCACGGCAAGAAGAATAGAATCAGCCATAAAGAAAAATAAAGTAGTTAGCTAACAAGCTAGCTCTTTCTATCATGCACACGGCTAGGAAGTCATCCAGGATAAAGTAGTTAGCTCTTCAGCTAACTCAATTTGAATTTCATGCGGCTGGGAAGAGAGAATGAGTAGAGTAGTTAGCTCTTCAGCTAACTATATAAAAAGTTAAATCCATTATGATAAAAAGTAGTTAGCTATTTAGCTAACTCAATTCAAAACTTCATGCGCCCAGGAGAGATGAAAAGATAAAGTAGTTAGCTGCTAAGCTAACTTGTTCAAACATTCATTCGGCCAAGAGATAAAACGCCCCAAAGTAGTTAGCTTTTATGCTAACTCTTTCACCAATTCATTCGGCCAGGAGAGAAAGAAGAACAAAATAGTTAGCTTCCCAGCTAACTGAAGCAAGCTTTCATATGCCCATGAGAAAAGAAGTTAGCTTCCTAGCTAACTAAATTTGAATGCCATGGGAACCATCCAAGGGAGAAGCTAGCTCTCCAGCTAGCTTGAACTGAAGTCCATTCGGCCAAGAAGAATTCCTGTAAGAAATGGTTAGCTGCTGAGACAAACAAGTTAACTCACAAAGCCAACCAGCTAGCTGATTCCAAAGCTCATTCGGCCAAGACAAGAACCTGCATGAAAATAGTTAGCTCTTGAGGGTAACAAGCTATCTAAGAGAGGGAAGAAGTTAGCTCACAAGCTAACGTAATCCAAGCATAGTTCGGCCAAGCTAACAGTGCAAAGAATAGTTAGCTTCCAAAGAGATCCAGCTAACTCGTAGAGGGAGGAAGCTAGCTCACAAGCTAACTTATTTTTAGCATGGTTCGGCCAGGCTAACAGTGCAAAGAAAAGAGCTAGCTAGCAAGAGGAGGAAGTTAGCTAATGAAGAAAATAAGCTAGCTCCCAAGCTAGCCATTTTCTTCAACTGTTCAGCCAGCACAAACATGGGTAAAAATAGTTAGCTAACATGTAAGACCAGGTAGCTAAAAGGTAAAACAAGCTAGCTAGCTAGCTGGCTCATGAAGTCATGCAAATTCCCTGGTGAGATTGAAACATTTAGCTATATTCAAGACAAGAGAAAATAAGTTACCATGTAACAAGTAAAATTATGCTTGATAAGGCTACCTACACGACACTTGTACATCGCTGCATTAATCTTAATTTTCATAATTGACTTAGTCTTAATTGTTTTGGAGTCATCAAAATCAATCTAGGGGCAAACATGATCCATAATGTGTGTGTGATTAGTAGAAGTCTGAGTTAAGGACCTAGTTCAAGATCTAATCCACTATGGTTCCTTCAGATGTATATAATCAACACTAAATGAGGTTCAAGTCCGTAGGACACCTCAGCTATTGTGTAGTATAAGATGCCTTAAAATTTTTGTTATATTTATTTTATTTTATTTTATTTTATTATTTAAAACTTTTATGGGGGATTATTGAAAAAAATTAAATAAAAAAAAGGAACGCTCGGGAGCGAAATGCTTGCATGTTGCAAGGGCCAACGTTCATCAATGTTCAGAAATGGCCTAAACAATTTATTTTATAAGCCGTTTCTGACGTGATTTGGGGCTAACGGCTATCAAGCCTTTAAGGCCATTATGGGTCGAGCCGTTGGAGCTTTTATGGGCTAAGGCTATATTTAGGAACTCAAAGATTATGGTGAAGAATTATTTTGAGTAGCCCTATCAATAATTATTTCATCTCATTTTATTTTATTTTTATTGATTTTTTCTTTGGGCATCTGAAGGTAATTATTGGGTTGCACCTCTACGCGATCGTGCTCGTGGTAGGAGGATCGGATCGAGCCGGGTCGTTGTACCTTGGGATAGATCGTCAATAATCCGAAAGAGCAAAAATCTGATTCTTAGGGCAGTGTCTAATACGCCTCGATCAGCAAGATCCTTTTTTATATTTTATTTATATTTTATATTTAAATTTTTAAATTAATTCTCTAGCAATTTCTAGAAAGGATTTTTTTGAAAAGATCAAAAATATTTTTCAACAAAGAGGTCCTGATTGCCCTAGTTGGGTTCCATGCTGATCGGCCATGGCCATGGCCGACAACTGAACCGAGCTCACCGGCCATTGGGGTGGCAGCAATGCTCAGCCGATGATGCCTCAGACCGTGGCGGATGGTGCGAGCCAACGAAGAGAGCCAGCGGCTCCTGATCTAACCCACGATAAGTCTTGCTAACTCGATCCACACTGACACCAACCCACCGATTGGGGTGGCGCGGCTGCTGGTACCTCACCCCCAAGCTACACCATCTCCAGTGAATTCCAATCGTCGATTTAAGCTGGATCATCGACAAGATCGGCTAATTCGACACCAACCCGCTAGCCATCGACTGGAAATTGTTTTGTGATCTTCGGCAAGCAGCCTCCCAAACTAATTGATCTAATTAGTGACTCTAAGAAACTAATTCAAGGCAATTGGATTGGAACAGAGGTTCTTATAATGGAACAAAGGTTTGCCAAGGAAAACAGAGAGAATTCATGATCAACCTGGAGGGTTTATACTTTGTCAACGCTAAGGAAAAGGGTGAATACTCCTGTAGATCATTCCAAAGAAAATGGCAGTGATTGGTGCCGATCTGGTCGATGCATTCGTGGCTAAGATCAGCACCACCCAGCCACCGCATAGAGCACCTTCTTGAAGCTCTAATTCAACAGCAGTGGAGCTCCAGCGAGGCTGACAAAGACCAAAGAGGGAGAGAGAGAGAAGAGAGAAGGGTTCGGGTGGCTCAAAGGAGAAAGAGAATAAGCTGGAATATTCTCAAAATTGGGTGATGGTGGAAGGCCTTCAGAATGAAGACGGAATGAAGACAATAACACTAGTTTGGTTCAAAGAAAATGAAACATAGTATCACAGATTGCATCTTAGAAGGGCCGATTAGCCCTCCTATCCAACTATATGTCATTATTTAAATTTTCTTCATGGATGTGTTCTAAAATTGATAAAGTAACAAGAACTTTTGTATATATATATATATATATAAAGAATTTGTTAGTAAATTCTATTATCTTACTAACTGTGAAACCACTTGCAAAGATTAAAAAAAAAAAAAAAGAAGATGAACTTGGAATCAAGAATCATAAAAATATAAACTAGGCTTTACATTTCAAGTAGGCTTGGAAGCATCTTTATAGATAAAATGACGGTAATAGAATTCGAGTAAAGTTAATCTCTAAAGCCTACTATTTCATATGCCAATTTGTTTTGCTGAGTATAATCAGATTATGAATGGCTTCTCTTATCTCATAAGATATCAGCAATGATTTAGAGGCTTTTTGAAATTACATATCCTTTAAGCTTTGAAACAAAAAAGTTATCAAAAATTAAGAAGATAGCTAGTTAGCTTCTATCCTATCATTAATTTGTTTGAGGAGCAATATAGTAGAATTACTAAAAAAAAAAAAAAATTAATAGCCTCAGTGAGAGAAACAAATTATTGCCGTGGAGAGTAAGAGTTTATGGGCCTCCATCATCTTTTAAGCACATACAGCTTCAACAACTATAAAGTCTTTTCTTTGTTGTTCAACCATCCCTCGATCGATGTACTAGTCTATAAGTCACACAATAATAGTAGGCACAATATGGAGTTTTTAAATAAATTTATCAACTATTGTTAGGTCATTTGCGCATTCTATAGACCCATATGGAAAGTATTCATCCAAAAAAAAAGTTAAAGACATTTCTCAGCCCTTCTCAATATATTGCATACAAGAGATAACCTAATAAAGAAAGTGTTAGCAATAGGCTCGGGTTGCATCTTATGCACGATAGCATCAGAATCAATTAATCATATATTTGATAGATGTCCATTCTCAAGATTAAGTTTAGATTATGTTTCTAATAACATCGGCATGTATAAAATTTCTTCTACTGTCTCAAATCTCTAATCGAAGTAGAGGAAGATGAAAGTACATGCTAATAGTAGAAATTGATGGGGACATCAGCAAGAAAAAAAGGTTGCAGACTGATACTCTTTAGTTTTATAGTTAATCTACTTTCCGCAGGTTCCACATACTCGAGCCAAGAGTTTCAATTTCTCAAGTGGCAACTCATGCTGCAAAATTTTACTTCTGCCAAGTCTCAAAGTATCGACACTTCCTGCCTTGAGTCAACACTGCTATCAAGACATCAAGTCTTCTCTTTGGAAGTCAAATCTTGGAGGACACATAGAGGTATCTGATAATGACACATGGTAACTTAGAAGTCAAATCTTGGAGGACACATGGAGGTATCTGATGATGACACATGGTAAACTAAGGAGGTGCCACATGGAAGCTGGTGCAACCAAATTTGTTAGGGATTGATTGTAATTAGTTAGCTATATCATAACTAATCCTTAGATTGTTATGATCTTTTAGTTTTTGGGCTGAAATTTCTGGAAGTCCTTTGGCCTATAAATAGGCCAAGCTTTCCCTCTTATAGATATGAAGTTTGAGAAATAAAATTAAGTTTATTTGATTTCTTTGCCAAGTGCCTTGTTCATCTTTGAGTATGAAGAGGGTGAGATGCTCTTAGTTTGAGTTGAAGCTCGTGTTTCCCTAGTCTTAGATCTAGGTCACTCCTTGAGGGAGAGGGTGAGAGGCCCAATTTGCTACTCTAAACCATTCTTTCAAGGTTCCATAATAGTTTCAGGAAGAAGGACAAGTGCTACCCAAGCCTCAACAAAATTTTTTAAATCCTTCCTTTCCTTGTTTGATTTTTTTATTTTCTTCAATTCCTTTGCCTCCATGGTCTTACTTCTGATCACTTGCAGGTTCTCTTGAGGATGTTAGAGTTGAGGATGATGGCTCCACGTCAAGGATCAAGTGCCAAGGTGAGTTCTTAAGTAAGGAGTGTAGATCTTATCAACCAACCCTCAATTCTTTGAGTGTTGAGTGCATCCCTTCCACTTTATGATCTTACTTCATTGTTGGAAAAAAAATAAACCTCTTGATCCTTTAGATCTGAAGTTTTAAAGGTGGCTTAACTTAGTTTGAAGGTTTCTATTCCTTTAGATCCTAATCTTTTTATTTCTTTGAAAGAAGCTTGCACAACGGTGTTTAGATTTCTGCTTCCAGTTTGATGTTCTTCATTTCTCCCATGCATGAATTCAGCCATAGCTTGGGCTCAAATGTTCATTAAGGGTGGTAATCACTTAGAACACATCACCATTTCCTCATTCCACCAATTTTTTTTTGTGCCCCATCAGCTTTGGTATCAGAGCTTTGGTCTCTAAGTGAAGCTTGTAAGTTGCTGGAATTTCTGTTCTAGTTTTAGTCCGAGATTTCTATGAATTTTTTTTATAATTTTTTTAAGGGTTAAAAAATGAATAAAAATTTATTTGCTGCATTTTAGGACTTTAGGTTCCATAATCTAAAATTAAAAAATATATATTTTAGAGTTTTAGAATAAAAAAAAATTGAGTTCTTAGGTTGTTTTCTGGAAGACTGTTTTGGTTCCCTCCATTAAATTTGATTTAAAAAAAAAAATAAAAAAATAATTTTTTAATTTGAGATCTGAGATTTAGACTTCAAATTCTGTTATTTTCCACTTAAATTTTGAATTTAGAGGGGTTTTTAAATTTAAAATTTAAATTTTGAAATAGGTAGTAGAGAGTTTGTTAAGCTGCTAGAACCTTCTAGCAACTACTATCATAACAACTTCCTCAACCAAATTTTTTTTAAAAAAATTGAATTCAAATATCAAAATCTAGGATTTTCACTCTGAGATCTAACTAATTCAATTTTTATTTTAAATTTTTAAAAATTTAAAACTTTAAATTTCAAATTTTCAAAACCGGGTTAGTTGAAGGTTAGTTAGAAGCTGCAAATTTTATTTAACTACTTTTACCTCCAAGAATGAAATTTTAATCTAAATTTTAAATTTTTTTTAAAAAAATTAGCTTCTGAAATCTAGACTTCAATATTTGAATTTCTCAATTTAAATTTGTATTTTCTAAATTTTAAAATTAGATTAAATTTTACTTAATTGTACTAAGTCTAGTCGATTGTGCTAGTTAATTGCTGAAATTGTGTGCATCCATATATACATAAACCATCTTAAGGGCATTCAATATAACATAAGGGGAGGAGTTAATAACCTTTCCTTAGCCCACAACAACCATCCTCATTATGCATTGACCTAAGCCTTAATTAAAATCAAGTATGCACCTAAATTAAGGACACTAACAAGTCGGGTTCAAGTGCAAGAGGAGACAAAGCACTATTTGAGTTTATAATTATTCTTAGAAACTAGTGTCTAAGACTAGAGGTCTAATGACAAATGCCTTAAGCGGACTTGCAGTTCTTTAATTGGATCCTTGCGAAAGCAAGGGGGGCCTCCCGCATTCCCATCTCTTACCTGGCCAGTGACAAAGGTAATTGCATCCTTAACTAGTACCTAGTCAAGTCTTGTATTTTGAACTTCTAGGTTTAGGAGCCCTAGAAGCTAGGTTTATACTTCTTTTTTATAGGTAAAAAGTTCTATCTTTCTTGGTTTGTACCTATGGATCCTAATCTTGAACTCTTTATGAGGACCCTGACTGAAAAGTTAGACACTATAACTGAGCAATTAGGGCAAATCAACAAAGAATTAGGTCAAGTAAAAGATAGAGTTGAGACCCTTGAAGAGCCTCAAAGGATCCCCATCGAACCTGAATCATCTAGGTCAATTCCTCAAGGTCCAAGAGCCCAATATCATGTGCACATCCCTAAATACAATCCAAGGAGACTTGATCCTGATTTCATGGAAGAAGCCGGTCGAGTCCATCGGCCTGACTTTACTCCTGATCGTATCCCTAGGCGACCTCACCAGGATTACTTAGATCAAGATGAAAGAGCCATGAGGAACATTCAATTAGAGGCTCCTATCTTTGATGGAAGCCTAGACCCTAAAGCTTATGTTGATTGGGAGGGAGAAATGGATCAATATTTTAAATGGTATGAGATGACCGAGGAGAGAAAGTATAAGTTTGCCAAACTAAGGTTAGTCCGCCAGGCTAGGTTATACTAGAAGAATATCGGGCGAATGCTTAGGCAAAGAGGAGACATGCCCATAACCACTTGGAGAGCTATTAAAATCAAGCTTAGGGAAAAGTATGTCCCTATGTCCTATCACCAAAGACTATTAGATCAGTGGCAAAGATTATACCAGGGCAATAAGACTGTGTCTGAATATATTACCAAGTTTGATGAGTTTGCGATGAGGTGTAACATTGATGAATCAGAAGATGTAACATTGTCTAGGTTTAGAGCCGATTTGCGTGAAGAAATTCAAAAGGAATTATTTCTAAGAGAAATCACTGACTTAGACCAAGCCTATCAAATAGCCAGAGATTGTGAAAGGTTTCAAAGGGGACCAATTGTTAGAAGACCCGAACTAAGTAAGATTAGCACCCCTACTCAGAAACCAGGGTTCAACCAAATGCGACCAAATCACCCCACTCCTACTATTCCATCCAGCCAAATGAGTGACAAGGGTAAGGCCCCTGTAGTTCAAAAGAGTAACAACCCGAATGTCCATTGTTTTAAATGTAACAGGAAGGGACACTATGCCAACCAATACCCTGCCCGTTCTCTACACATAGGAGAACTAGCTGAAGAGGACCCTGAAGATACTAAAGAGTTTTAAAAAGAGGGATATGAGGCTGAATCCAATCTGATCAATGAATATGATGAAGAGGAAGAAGAGATTGATTATGATGAGACTTTGGGTGTTGTTAGAATTTTGACCCAAACAAAGCAAAAGGAGGATTGGAGAAGAACTAATATACTCCAAACATTTGTTAGGATAGGGGAGAAGGTTTATAAAATCATTATAGACAATGGGAGTTGTGTGAATGCTATTTCCACTAAATCCATTAAGAATTTAAGCTTGACCCCTATTTTCCATCCCAATCCATACAAAGTTTCTTGGATAGATTCAACATCCATTCCCATTAAATCCAAATGTCAAGTTCCCATTCAAATCCAATCCTATCATGAACAAGTCTGGTGCGATGTACTACCCATGGGCATAAGTAGCATCATTTTGGGTAGACCTTGGTTGTATGATAATGATGCAACTTTATATGGCAATCCAATTCTTGTGCTTTCAACCATCTAGGGAAAAAGATTATCATTAACTCGACCCCACCTAAGGACAATATCAAGAAAGGGTCTAGTGACTTGAAAGAGAAGAAACAAGATCTGAATTTGATCAGTGTCAAGGAAATATAGAAAGAAATCAATGAAGGATCACCTATGTGGATTTTGGCATTTAAAGAAAGTCGAAATAAAGATCCTAAGGAACCACCTCAAGAAGTCACAAAGATCTTAGAAGACTTTAAGGATGTATTCCCAAAAAATTTACCCAATCACCTGCCCCCACTTAGGGATATTCAACATACAATTGATATAGTCCCAAGAGCCACCTTGCCTAACCTACCTCACTATAGAATGAATCCTACTGAGCACGCTGAGCTACAAAGACAAGTTGAAGATCTCCTCCAGAAAAAGTTTATTAGGAAGAGTTTAAGTCCCTGTGCAGTACCTGCCCTACTAACCCTGAAGAAGGATGGCACTTGGAGAATATGCATTGATAGTCGTGCCATCAACAAAATTACGGTCAAGTATCAATTTCCTATCCCTTGCCTTGATGATATGCTTGACATGATGACCGGAGCCACTATATTTTTCAAGATTGATCTTAAGAGTGGTTATCATCAGGTTAGGATCAAACCTGGATATGAGTGGAAAACTGCATTCAAAACTAATGATGGTCTTTATGAGTGGTTGGTTATGCCCTTTGGTCTATCAAATGCTCCTAGTACATTTATGAGGATCATGACTCAAGTTTTAAGACCTTTCATGGGAAAATTTATTGTAGTATATTTTGATGACATCCTCATCTATAGTAAGACTAGGGAAGACCATTTAGATCATCTTAGACAAGTCTATTACACCCTTAGAAAGGAAAATCTATATGCCAATCTGAAGAAGTACGAATTCATGACTAACAGAGTAACCTTTCTAGGGTTCATTGTTACTACTGATGGTGTTTCTGCTGATCCCGAGAAAATTAAGTCCATAGTCGAGTGGCCCGAACCCAAGAACATACATGACGTCCGTAGCTTCCACGGTCTTGCCACCTTCTATAGGAGATTCATCCAAGGGTTTAGCACCATTGTTGCTCCAATCACGGATTGTCTTAAGAAAGGAAGTTTTGAATGGACCAAAAAGCTAATAAAGCCTTCCTTGAGTTTAAAGGAAGAATGATACAAGCACCAATCTTAAGGTTGCCTGACTTCTCTAAAGTTTTTGAGGTTGCTTGTGATGCCTCTGGGATTGGAATTGGTGGAGTTTTAAGTCAAGAGAACCATCCGGTAGCTTTTTTTAGCGAGAAACTAAATGGCGCAAAATTGAGATATTCCACCTATGACAAGGAGTTATATGCGGTAGTTCAGGCTTTGAAATATTGAAGACATTACTTGTTACCATAGGAGTTTGTTCTATTTTCCGATCATGAAGCCCTCCGATTCCTTAGCTCCCAAAAGAAGTTAAACCCTAGGCATGAAAAATGGGTAGAGTACATCCAAGCTTATACCTTTGTTCTAAAACACCATGCTGGTTCTGACAATAAGGTTGCCGATGCTTTAAGTCGACGTTCTATGCTCTTGACATCCGTAAGTACTGAAGTAATAGGATTTGATAAGTTGAAGGAGGAGTATAAAAGTTGCCCTAACTTTAATGAGATTTTTGAATCTGTCAGTCTAAAGCTTCTAGAGAATACAAAGACTTTACTCTTCATGATGGGTTCCTTTTTAAAGGAGATAAGTTGTGTATTCCCCGAACCTCAATTAGGGAATTCTTGATTTGAAAAATCCATGCCGGAGGTTTAGCGGGCCATTTCAGAAGGAATAAAACTATTCTAGCTTTGGAGGAACAATTCTTTTGGCCCAGCTTAAAACAAAATGTTGCCCAAGTCGTAGCCCTGTGTAGGACATGTGCTGTTGCTAAAATGCAAAAATATAACACTGGACTATACACCCCTTTACCCATCCCTGATCGACCTTGGCAAGACAGTATGGACTTTGTGTTGGGACTACCAAAGACCTTAAGGAGACATGATTCCATCTTTGTGGTAGTCGATAGATTTTCTAAACTGGCACATTTTCTGCCTTGTTCCCAGACCTTCGATGCATCAAAAGTGGCCAAGTTATTTCTAGATGAAGTGGTTAGATTACACGGGTTACCTAAAACCATCGTGTCTAATAGGGATGTTAAGTTCACCAGTTACTTTTGGAAAACCCTATGGCACCTGCTAGGAACCAAGTTAAACTTTTCTACCACTTATCACCCCCAAACTGATGGTCAAACAGAAGTTGTAAATAGAAGTCTTGGAAATATGTTGAGATGTTTAGTGGGAAAACATATTGGAAATTGGGACCTTTTACTTTCACGTATAGAGTTTGCCTATAATAGTTTAGTTAACAGATCCACTGGAAAAAGTCCTTTTGAGATTATTCATGGGTACAAACCAAGAAAGCCAATAGACCTCATTCCATTGCCCATGCATGTACGAACATCAGAGTCTGCTGAGTCATATACACAACACATTAGGGATTTACACAAAGAAATTAGCGAGAAAATCTATATAAGCAATGAGAGTTACAAGCATATGGCTAATTCCCATAGAAGAGCAAAAGAATTTCATGTAGGAGGCTTTGTCATGATAAGGCTCAAACCTGAATAGTTTTCAAAGGGAACTATGAAGAAACTACATGCCCGTGGTGCAGGTCCTTTCAAAATAATAAAAAGAATTGGACCTAATGCTTATATACTGGACCTACCTTCTGACTTTGGTATTAGTTCCACCTTTAATATTTCAGATCTGGTAGAATACAAGGAACCAATAATGAATCCCAGTGAGTTTTTAGGACCTGATCCATCCTTTGAGAGTGAACCCATCCCATAGTGTCCACCAGCCACAAAGCGAGAAAGAATTGAATGGATATTAGATGACAAGATTGTCACTACCCGAAATAAAGACTATCAACGCTACTTGGTCCATTGGCAAGGTAGACCTGATTCTGAAGACTCATGGATCACTCAAGAAGAACTGCAAAGGATCAATCCAGATCTGCTTGAATATTACCAAAGCCAAAATGATCCATACTCGTCAGGGCCGAGTTTTTTTCACCCGGGAAGAATTGATGGGGACATCAGCAAGAAGAAAAGGTTTCATACTGACACTCTTTGGTTTTGTAGGAAATCTATTTTCTGCAGGTTCCACTTACTCGAGCCAAGTATTTCAATTTCTCAAGTGGCAACTCATGCTGCAAAATTTCAACTTCTGCCAAGTCTCAAAGTATCAACACTTCCTGCCTTGAGTCAACACTGCTATCAAGACATCAAGTCTTCTCTTTGGAAGTCAAATCTTGGAGGACACATGGAGGTATCTGATGATGACACATGGCAACTTAGAAGTCAAATCTTGGAGGACACATGGAGGTATCTGATGATGACACATGGTAAACTGCGGATGTGCCACATGGAAGCTGGTGCAACCAAATTTGTTAGGGATTGATTGTAATTAGTTAGCTATATCATAACTAATCCTTAGATTGTTATGATCTTTTAGTTTTTGGGCTGAAATTTCTGGAAGTCCTTTGGCCTATAAATAGGCCAAGCTTTCCCTCTTATAGATATGAAGTTTGAGAAATAAAATCAAGTTTATTTGATTTCTTTGCCAAGTGCCTTATTCATCTTTGAGTATGAAGAGGCTGAGATGCTCTTAGTTTGAGTTGAGGCTCGTGTTTTCCTAGTCTTAGATCTAGGTCACTCCTTGAGGTAGAGGGTGAGAGGCCCAATTTGCTACTCTAAACCATTCTACAAAGGTTCCATAATAGTTTCAGGAAGAAGGACAAGTGCTACCCAAGTCTCAGCAAAATTTTTCAAATCCTTCCTTTCCTTGTTCAATTTTTTTATTTCCTTCAATTCCTTTGCCTCCACGGTCTTACTTCTAATCACTTGCAGGTTCTCTTGAGGATGTTAGAGTTGAGGATGATGGCTCCACATCAAGGATCAAGTGCCAAGGTGAGTTCTTAAGTAAGGAGTGTAGATCTTATCAACCAACCCTCAATTCTTTGAGTGTTGAGTGCATCCCTTCCACTTTAAGATCTTACTTCATTGTTGAAAAAAAAAAAAAAAACCTCTTGGTCCTTTAGATCTGAAGTTTTAAAGGTGGCTTAACTTAGTTTGAAGGTTTCCATACCTTTAGATCCTAATCTTTTTATTTCTTTGAAAGAAGCTTGCACAAGGGTGTTTAGATTTCTGCTTCCGATTTGATGTTCTTCTTTTCTCCCATGCATGAATTCAGCCATAGCTTGGGCTCAAATGTTCATTAAGGATGGTAATCACTTAGAACACATCACCATCCCCTCATTCCACCAATTTTTTTTCGTGCCCCATCAGAAAAAGTTAGGATTAGTCAGTCACATCTTTTACATGCTATATATGGTAAGAAAAAAACTCAATAATATTTCTTAACAAAAAGTCATTCATAGTTTGAATCCTATAGAAAATTATTAGCAGTTTTACTAAGGGGTGCAACTTAATATTTCATAGTGAAATGGAACATATTATAATAAAATACCACTTCATATGTGAAGCAATAATGGAGAGAACAATTGAACTCAAGTACTACAAGATCTAGAGGAGCAAGTCACAGATTTTTTCATGAAGTCTCTACCCACAAACAAAGTTTAAACTTGTCATGCCCCAGATCCAATGGTGGTGGCCCAGGAGTGACAACCCGCCGCATACCAAGCATGCGAGGCAACCTGTAACAGTTCAATTTATACAAGGAGGGATAATAACTACATCACATCTATAATCCAAAATTTTTTTTAATACCAGTCCTGAATTGATTTGGGAAACTAACAAAATTACACAAACCACAATGGGGTTACATATGACAAAATATGATCTATATACACAAAAGAAGCCCCATCTACCTCAGTTGTTGCCCTCTTCATTTTTGTCGCTCTAAAAAATATTGTGAGATTTAAATGAACTCATACTCAGTAAGTAAGTCTACAATAACATAGTATAGCCACTTTCTATTTTCATATGTAAGGCACCTGCCAAGCTTCCATAATTCAAATACATTTCATCATACTAACCACAAGTCCTGCATATATGCTCAAATAATTTGGAAGCATATACCATGTAATATTTCAAGAATACACAATTTCAAATCAAATCCACTGGGCTACTGTAATTGACATATAAATTTTATTTTATATCGATGTCCCACGGTCAAACACTACTTCCACGTAAATAGAACACCGTAAATGTGTATCCTCCTATACATCCCCTATAGAGGCAGGGTCCTGGTACCGGTATTATATCACATGTCATATCCTATCATAGCACACCCTAGGAGTGTGTGTTCTCCACATACTCTCCTGTAGAGATGGGTCCTAGTACTAGTGTCACGTCATATGTCATATCCTATCACAGCACACTCTAAAAGTGTATGTTCTCAACATACTCCCTTGTGAAGGTGAGTGCCGGAGTCATGTAGCATATAATGCTATAACCATATCCTATCATAGCAAGCCCCATGGGCGTGTGTTCTCCACATATTCCCTTTGTGGAGGTGGATCCCGGTATCATGTAGCATATCATGTCATATCAAGTCATGTCGTGGTGGCATCTAATAATATACTCACAAAAATACCATTTCCATGTGCATGATAACATGTGATGTACTAAAGCCATGCTTAATATACATGTCACTTTTTAGTGGTTTGAATAAGTCAAAATGCACTTGTACACTTGTAATGTATCAAATATATTGCAGAATCCATAAATTTAAAATTCTCATAGCAATAATCAATTGCACGTATAAAATACCACTTATTTTATAAAATTTATAATTTTAAATTATCATATCAAGTAGTCAGTCGCATATGCATAGTGCCAAATATTCAACCATTTTCTAACAATTATTTCAAATAATCATTTGAACATATAATGTACCATACATCCCATTTGTATTTTTTAAATAATACAACAGATAATATATTTTCATTATTCCCAATATATTACAATCAATAATGATAATTTGTGGAAATCATTATAATTGACTTACTTACCCAAGAACGCTAATCCAAATGATGCAAATTAGCTATGCAGGCTTCCAAGCACCTACACATAATTTTTTTAATTTTTATTTCCCAAAATTAGGATATCACAGTGACTCCTAAACTCTATCCAGTTTAATTCCAGGTCCAAGTTGGGGCTTGAATTTCATCAAAATATCAACCCAAATGGAAAAATAGAAATACCACAAGAAACTAGGATTAAAGCTGATCCAAACCCCATCTTCAATTTATTAAGCCTGGCCCGATTTGGGCCCAAAAATTAGCCCAATAGGGGTTTACTGGGCTGGGCCGAACCCGGGCTTAGCCCGCTATTCCACCTTCCTTCCCCTAGTTCACCCGAACCAGCGGAGGAATGAAGATGGCCGACAACCTAGGCCCACCGCCGACCTTCCTAGGGGTCGGCTGGCCGTCGATGACCGGCCCAATGCCAACCAGTGCCGACCGTCACCAGTGGCCACCCCTCTATTTCCTCGTTCTCTCTTCCTTTCTTTCTTTCTTTCTCCCCTATTTCTTCTTCCTCCCATTTCTTTTTCACCACGGTGCTAGCATGGCCGACCAAGGAAGGCTGGCCGAACCCTACCGGATGCTGCCCTAGCGCCGTTGGATGCCACTGTCCAAGGTTCAGTTCCGGCGTGCCAGCAGGCACACCGCCGAGCCCGAACCAACACACAGGAGCTAAACCGGCTCGGCTCCCATGCGAAGGCAACCCTCTCTTCCACTTCTCCGGCCAATCCCTCCATCGGAGTGGCCATCCGAGGATACGTGCGAGGTAGCTGGGCCTCAGCACGGCTGCGGCATGGCCCGGCCATGGCTCGGTTGAGATGCATCTACACCCCACCCTCACTCTCTCACACACACACAATCATCGACAATGGGAGAGGATGTACCTACTCGATAGCGAGGTGGAGATGGTGGCGAAGTTGGAGACGATGTGGCGATGGGAAGATGAAGGCCCGGAAGCAACAGAAGGGTCAACAGACCCCTTCAATGGTGGTGAGGGGAGGGTTTCTACCCTCCCCCTGTGCCCACGTGGGCAGCACATGGTGCAGCCCGCATCACCTCAACTCATTTATTTTTTTATATTAAGTGGGGGATTACATCCTCCCTCCCCCCCCCCCCGCCCCTTAAAAAATTTTGGCCTCGAAATTAATGTACATCAAACTTAAAATTTTGAGACAAAAATTTAAAATTACAATATATAACTATCATTTAATTTATCATACAATAGTCATCACCTCTTCTTATTTACATATACTAAGGTACAAATAACGGAGGATATTTCTTCTTCATCTCCTCTTCAAGTTCCCATATAGCCTCCTGCTCAAAATGATTGCACCACTGAACCTTGACATAGGGAATGCTACGCAACCTCAGGACTTGATCTTTGCGGTCCACAATATGCAAAGGATGCTCTATATAGGTCAATTCCTTTTCAATTGTATTGACTCAAACTCTATTACATGACTGGGTCAGAGATGTATTTTCATAGCATAGAAATATGAAATACATTGTGCACCCCAGAGAGTGACGAAGGTAGTGCCAGACTATAAGCCACCTCCCTCACCCTGCTCAAAATCTCAAATGGCCCAATGTATCATGGACTCAATTTACCTCTAAGTCCAAATCTCATCACATCCTTGGTTGGTGATACCTTCGAGAAGACATGGTCCCTAACCAAAAATTCTAGCTCCCTTCTTTTATTATCAGCATAGCTCTTCTGTCATCTTTGAGTTGTACGGAGACACTCCTGGATCAACTGCACCTTATCCACTATCTGCTGAATCAGCTCAGGGCCAAATAATCTTCTCTTCCCCACATCATCCCAACATAAGTGAAATCTGCACTTTCTACCATACAAAGCCTTAAATGGAGCCATCTGGATGCTGGCTTGGTAACCATTGTTGTAGGCAAACTCCACCAAGGGTAAGTGATTTTTCCAAGCACCATCCAAGTCTATCACACAGGCTCACAACATATCCTCCAATATCTATATAGTCCTCTCAGACTACCCATCTGTCTGAGGGTGAAAAGCTATGCTGAAATTTAATTTGATTCTCAGAGCTCTATGAAGACTCTTTCAAAATTAGAACACAAACCTGGTGTCCTGATCTGATACAATATATACAAAAATACCATGAAGCCGCATGATCTGCTTAATATACATGCTAGCCAACTTTTCACTTGAGACCCAAACTCTGAAACATAGAAAATGAGCTGATTTTGTCAATCTATCAACAATGACCCAAACAACATCATTGCCTCTATGAGTCTTGGACAGACCAGTCACAAAATTGATAGCGATCTTTTTCCATTTTCACTATGGAATCATCAAAGACTGTAGAAGTCCTATAGGCTTTTGATGCTCATCCTTGACTTGCTGACATACTAAACAATTGGCCACATACTAAGCAATTTCTCTCTTCATAACTTTCCATCAAAAGTTTTTCTTGAGGTCTCTGTACATCTTGGTGCCACCTGGATGCATAGTATAGGGAGAGTAGTGAGCTTCTCTTAAAATTTTAGCTTTTAGCTCCTCTACATTTGGCACACAGAGCCTACTATCAAATCTCAGGGATCTATCCTCCATTAGATGGAATCCATTTTGAACTCCTGACTGCACTGCTCCTTTAATCTTTTGAAGCTCTAGGTCTTCATTTTGGGAGGACTTAATCCAGTCAATTAGGATTGGCTAAAGTACAAGTGCTACAAATAGTCTATTGGATTATTGTACCTATAATCCAACCTTCATCTTCTCAAGGTCTCTCAAAATATGAGACTGACAAGTAATCATGGAAGCTAACTCTAAGGAAGACTTCCTACTCAAGGCATCAGCTACTACATTGGCCTTCCCTGGATGATATTATAGATTCAGGTCATAATCCTTTAGTAGCTTCAGCCGCCTCCTTTGCCTCAAGTTCAGCTCTTTCTGAGAAAAGATGTACTTAAGACTCTGATGGTCTATGTACACATCACAAGTTGCCCTATATAGATAATGCCGCCAAATTTTTAGGGCAAAGATCATAGTGGCTAGCTCTAGATCATGGGTACTCATATGGCTTTAGCTATATAGATGCATAAGCTATCAATTTTCCATTCTGCATCAGAACACATCCTAATCCATTTTGAGAGGCATCAATATATAAGGTCAATCTTTCAAAATTCTGACGAAAGGTTAAGGATAAGGGCTGACACCAATTGCTACTTTAACTTCTGAAAATTTCTTTCACATTCCTTGGTCCAATCAAACTTTGCTTGCTTCTGAGTTAAGCGAGTTAGGGGTAGTAAAATATAAGAAAAGCCCTCCATAAATCTACGAAATACTCAGCCAGCCCTAAGAAACTTCTGACTTTTGACACATTGGAAGGCCGACACCAGTTCACAACAGCCTCAGTCTTCTTTAGGTCTACAGATATGCCATCTTTAGATATTATATGGCCCAAGAAAGATACTTGGCCCAACCAGAAGTCACACTTCTGTAGCTTAGCATAAAGCTTCTTCTCTCGAAGAGTCTGCAGAACAATCCTGAGGTGGTCCTCATGCTCCTTCTGACTTTTAGAATATACTAGAATGTCATCAATGAAAACTGCCATAAACTGATCCAAGTATGGCTTAAAGATCCTATTCATCAGGTCCATAAATGTTACCGAGGCATTAGTCAATCCAAATGATATCACCAAGAACTCATAATGGCCATACCTAGTCCTGAAAGCAGTCTTAGTCACATCCTCAGCCCTAATCTTGAGCTGATGGTATCTTGATCGAAGATCAATCTTTGAGAATACTTGGGCTCCTTGGAGTTGATCAAATAGATCATCAATTCTCGGTAAAGGATACTTGTTCTGTACTATCACCTTATTTATTTCTCGATAATCAATGTAGAGCCGAAGACTGCCATCCTTCTTTTTGACAAATAACACTGGAGCACCCTAAGGAGAGACACTGGGTCTGATGAATCCTTGATCTAGGAGCTCTTGCAATTGATTCTTCAGCTCCTTTAACTCAACTAGGGCCATGCGATAAGGAGCCTTAGGTATAGGTCCAACATCAAGAGCCAAATCAATAGAAAACTTGACTTTTCGGTCCGAAGGCAATTCGGTTAATTCATCCAGAAAGACATCAGGGAACTCACAAACCACAAGAATATTTTCTAACTTGATCTCTTTCTACTGGAGTTCCTTGAGTGCAACAAGAAACCCCTAACCACCTTTTCTCAAATATTTACTAGCTTGCAGAGATGACACCAAGACTGAAGCTAGGTGCTCCTGACTTTCAGTAAAATTGAATTCAGGAAGATTAGGAATTTTAAAGATCACCCTTTTTCTGAAATAGTCTATTGAAGCATGATAGAAGGCCAACCAGTCCATCCCTAGGATTATATCAAAGAACTTTAATGGGACGACAATTAGATCAGCATTCATCCTCATATCTTCCATATCTATCAAGCAAGATTTACATACAGAATCTACCATCACAACATCACCACTAGGGAATGCAATGTGCAACTCTTGCTCTAGAGGAACGAGTGTCAAGCATGCATTCTTAACAAGATAGGTATCAGAGATAAATGAATGTGTGGCACCCGGATCAATCAAAATTTGAGCATAAATGTTGCCAACTTTAATCATACCTGATCATAAAATTTAACATGATTTGGTTTAACAACCATTCAAATTAATGCATTACACCAGATATGAATATAATAATTTAAGAAATATTAAATTAATAAATGTATCTGTCACCATAGAATTAAAGGCGATAGCATCCTGCTGAGTGAGGGTGAAGACCCTTCTCTGGGTCCTAGGTTGCTGCTGACTCCTCCCCTGATCTGAAGGAGGTTGTTAATCCTTTCGAAGGAGACAGGTGGCCATCTTATGATCTTCTTTCCCATATATGAAGCAGGCACTAGATAGCCTATGACACTACTTGCTCCGATGAGAGTACCCACAGAGAAGATAGCGGATCTCCCGACCCTTCTGTCCTGAGGGGGTCTGATATGAACTTTTCTTCTTGGGCTGCCCCGAAGATTGGCCAAAATAAGGTCTCTTCTTTTTCATCTACTACTCCCTCTTCCTCTGAATTGCATTCCTATCTCTCTCAATAACCAGAGCCTTATTCACCATAGCACCAAATGTGGGGAGCTCGAAAGCATTGACTACTTGCTTCAATCTAGGCCACAGTCCCTCAGTGAATTTGGTAATTTTGGCTCTTTCAATAAATACTAAATCAGGAGCAAATCGAGCTAACCTTGTAAATTCAGCTTCATGATGGGCCACAGAGAGATTCGTCTGCCTCAATTTTATAAAATCAAACTCCATCTGCCTCAGCACACTCCTAGGAAAGTATTTATCATAGAATATCTCCTTAAATTTTTCCCAAGAGATAGCTCGACCACCCAGTCACTGCTCCTCTAGTAACCACCAGTCATAAGCCTCTCCCTAAAGAAGATAGGTAGTAAATCTGATTCTTTCCTCCATCTAACTACCATGGGCTACAAAATCTTTCTCCATCTCCCTTGCCCATTTTTTAGCATCAATAGGGTTGGTAGATCTAGAAAAAGGAGAAGGGACCAAGCTCTTGAACTCAGTGAAGCTACGACCCCCTCCTTGCTAGGGTTGAGATGGAGTAGGCTGAGCACGTTGCTTAGGCTAAGCCAACCGAGTCTGAGGAATGGAAGGGTTAGGCTGAGTCTGCATAGCAGAAGCAGGCTGAGTCTGGGGAGCAAAAAAGGCAGGCTGACCAGGCAGGATTTGCAGAATCTGCTGTTGCATAGCCTGTAATATCCCCGCAAGGGCCTAAAGTATCTAGGCTAGAAATTGTTGTTGGCCATTGCCAGCCAGATTAATGGAGCCAGAATCTCCAGAGGCTTGCTAGCCTCCTTGTTGGTCTGAGCCATCAGCCTGGGAGTCATCAACATGTTGCAGACTTCTAGTGTGACAAGGCATTATTAATTCTTGCCAAGATTAGGTTCCAATCAATATCTTTATAAATCTTTAAATTTTAGACTTTCAAAACATGTTTACTTAAAATATCTTAGAGTTATTACCCTCCCAATGTCATCCTACTATTTTGCCTAGTGTCATCCACGTGTTAGACCCTAAGGTCAAACCTAGGCTTTGATACCACTATAAGCTGTCACGCCCCAGACCCAATGGTGGTGGCCCAAGGGTGACAACCCATCACATGCCAAGCATGCGAGGCAACCTATAACAGTTCAATTTATACAAGAAGGAATAATAACTATATCACATCCATAATCAAAACATTTTTAATACCAGTCCTGAAATGATTTGGGCAACTAACAAAATTACACAAATCATAATGGGGTTACATATGACAAAATATGATCTATATACAAAGAAGCAGCTTCATCTACCCCAGTTGTTGCCCTCTTCATTTTTGTCGCTCTAAAAAATATTGTAAGATTTAAATGAGCTCATACACAGTAAGTAAGCCTACAATAACATAGTATAGCCATTTTTTATTTCCATATGTAAAGCATCTGCCAAGCTTCCATAATTCAAATACATTT
The DNA here is from genome assembly GCA_900491605.1 of Calamus simplicifolius. Taxonomy (NCBI): domain Eukaryota; kingdom Viridiplantae; phylum Streptophyta; class Magnoliopsida; order Arecales; family Arecaceae; genus Calamus; species Calamus simplicifolius. The sequence continues at coordinate 247,643 of UESW01004312.1, forward strand.
CATCATACTATCTGCAAGTCCTGCATATATGCTCAAATAATTTAGAAGCAAATACCAAGTAATATTTCAAGAATACACAATTTTAAATAAAATCCACTGAGCCACTATAATTTACATATAAATTTCATTTTATATCGATGTCCCATGGTCAAACACTACTTCTACGTAAATAGAACATCGTAAATGTGTATCCTCCTATACATCCCTTATGGAGGTAGGGTTCTGGTACTGGTATTATATCATATGTCATATCCTATCATAGCATACCCTAGGAGTGTGTGTTCTCCACAAACTCCCCTATAGAGATGGGTCCTAGTACCAGTGCATGTCACATGTCATATCCTATTATAGCATACTGTTGATCGAATTGAGGATTTTGATGATTAACAAAACCATTTGAGTATAACATTTGAAGTTACTAATGATCTTGATTAAGTTTTTCAGATTATAAGTCGACTTGATAATCAAAATCAAGAGTCAAATCAAGTTCTGGTTTGAATCTAATGTCAAGGTAAGATTGCAGACATTAGAGTCGACACATGGAATCGCAGAGTCGACTCCGAAAAATGGCACAGACTTAGAGTTGACTCCGGGACTGTTAGAGCCGACTCCAACAGAAAAGACAGAACGATGATTTTTCAGGCCACGACTTAGAGTCGACTCCCAGATTATTAGAGTTGACTCCAGAAGAATTTTGTGTCGACCCTAGAAAAGTCAGAGATGACTCCAGATCGAGCGGATTAAAGAATTTTGAGTTATAGCCGACTCCAGAAAAGTTAGAGCCAACTCCAGAATGTTAGACATGGCTCCAGAACTGTCAGAACGACTCTAAACTTTATCTTTATCTATTTTAATCCCAATGGCTATTGTTATTTATGGATCTAATCCTTCTTACACTTATTTCTAATGGATAGTTTCAAACTATTTATGGATTAATCGGGATCTATAAGAAGAGGGTTTGTTGCATCCCAAAAGAAGAGACAAGAGAAGAGAAAAAGAGACAAGAGAAGAAAAAAAGAAAAGAATAGAGACAAATCTTTGAGATATATCAGAAAAGAAAAGAGAAAAAACTTGTAAGGAAAGATCATACTGATTCCCCAAAAGAAGAGAGAGAGATTCCAAGCTTTTGTTGTTCCATTTTGAAGAAATCTCAAGAAAAGGAAGAAGCCCTAGTTTTCTGATCTTCTGAGTCTCAAGAGCATCTTGAAGGAAGATCCATTCAAAAGGAAGAGAAGGAAGAAGCCACCAAGATCTGCGAATCAGGCTTTGATTCCTACCCTCTTATTATTGTTTCATTATTGTATATTTGCTCATTGAAGAAGCTGTTTATCTTGTAAAAATAAATATTGTTTGCTGGGTCAATCTGGTGATTGATTCAGTTGAGGCTGTTAGCCTTGTGCAAGCATTAGCTTGTGGTGATAGGTTTTGTTCTGGTGAGCCTTAAAAACTAGCTGGGTTCGTTGTGCATCCGAGAAAATAACAAGTTCGAGTTGTGAGCTTGCAAAATAACTCTGCTGTAATCAGTTTGATTATAGTATGGCCCCAAGAGGTACTTGAGAGTGGACGTAGGTGTAGATACACTGAACCACTATAAAATCTCCTGTGTTTATCGTGATTGTCTCTTTATCTTCAACTCTCTATTTGTGGTTGTTCAGTTTTAATTTGTGAATCTAAGTTTTTATTTCCGCTGGGGGTTTTCTTTCAAAAGAGTTTAAATTTTTGAAAAACCCAATTCACCCCCCCTCTTGGGTTGCTATCTGGACCAATAATTGGTATCAGAGCTAGTGCTCATTTGATTTGATCTAACGATCAAGAGTCAAAGATCCACATAGCAACTCAAGCTGGTTCATCTTTTTCCGAAGGCCAATCTACTAATAGACCACCCCTATTTAATGGTTCAAACTATGGTTATTGGAAGGCTAGAATGAAAATATTCATTCAAGAACTTGACTATGATCTATGGAGTATTATAGTCAATGGACCACACACACCCATTGCTAGAGTTAATGGCATGGAGATTCTGAAACCAAAAATGGAATGAGATGAACATGATAAAAAATTGGCACAACTCAATGCCAAAGCAATGAATGTTTTATACTACTCATTAGATGCAAATGAATTCAATCGTATATCTATTTGCATTTCTGCTAAGAAAATCTGGGATAGACTTGAGGTTACCCATGAGAGAACAAATCAAGTAAAGGAATCCAAGATTAACATGCTAGTTCATAAATATGAATTGTTTAAAATGGATGCATGTGAATCTATTGCTGATATGTTTACAAGATTTACTGATATAGTTAATGGTTTAAAAAGTCTTGATAAATCTTATGATAATTCTGATCTTGTGAGAAAGGTTTTGCGTTCCTTGCCTAGGACTTGGGAAGCTAAAGTGACTGCAATACAAGAGGCAAAGGATCTAAGTATCCTACCCCTAGAAGAACTACTAGGATCCTTGATGACTCATGAGCTTCAAATTAAGCAACATGTTGATGATGATGAGTCAAAGAAGAAAAGAACTATGGCTCTTAAGATTTCTGAATATATGGAAGAGCCTCATGAATCTGAAGATGAAAGTGATTATGAGAACATGGCACTCATCACAAAGAAATTTAAAAGATTCATGAAGAAGAAGAAGTTTGAAAAGAAAAAGCCCTTTGCAAGAAAAGATGAGGACAAGGGCAAAGAAAAAGAAGTTATTTGCTTTGAATGTAAAAAGCCGGGTCACTTTAAATCAGAATGCCCTCAACTAAAGAAAGGCACCCGGAAGTTCAAAAAGAAGGCAATGATGGCCACATGGAGCGATTCAGAAAGCTCAAGTTCCGAAGAGGAAGAAAAGAGTGAAATGGCCAATCTATGCTTCATGACGGACAATGATGAGGTAAGTCTGAGTTTTCTTGATGACTTCACTTTTGATGAATTGCATAATACTTTTTATGAATTGATGGATGATTTTACGAACCTAAGTTCAAAGAACAAAGATTTGAAAACTCAAATGCAAAAATTATCCTTAGAAAATGAAAAGCATGTTGTAGATAAAGAACTTTTGATAAAAGAAAAAGAAAGTTTAAAAAATGAAGTTTATAGACTTAAGCCTATAGTTGATAAATTCACTCTAAGCTCTATCAAACTTAATATGATTCTGGATAATCAAAAAGCTATTTTTGATAAAGCTGGATTAGGATATAATCTGCTTAAAAAGCAAAAATCCTTGAAGAATATTTTTATACATGCTGAAAAATCATCAATTATTACTTGTTTTAAATGTGGAAACAAAGGACATAAATCTTATATGTGTAAATCTCCACATAATAAAAGAAAGATGATTTGGGTTCCCAAAGAAATAATATTTAATGCATCTAACCATGAAGGACCCAAGAAGGCTTGGGTACCTAAAATTAAAACATGAATTTTTTGCAGGAGTGTCTTGCAGCCATCAGACTGAAAAGAAAATGGTACCTGGATAGTGGTTGCTCAAGACACATGACGGGTGACAAAGATCAATTCATCACCATTGAATCAAAAAGAGGTGGAGTAGTTACTTTTGGTGATAATGGTCAAGGCCATATCATGGGTATTGGTAAGATTCAAATTACTCCATCTACTCATATTGATAATGTTTTATATGTCGATGGACTTAAACATAATCTGATAAGTATTAGCCAACTGTGTGATAAAGGTTTCAAGGTTTCCTTTGAAGCTTCTGTTTGCACTGTTACTAATCCCATTGATAGCAGCATTATTCTTGTTGGTAAATGCTATAGCAATGTGTACTTAATTGATTTGAGTAATTTATCTCCAAGTAATCATTGCTTAGTTGCTAATAATGCTAAGATAAATGAGATTGGTTGGCTATGGCACCGTAGATTAGGTCATGCAAGCACACACCTAATTTCTAAATTATTGAAAATGGATTTAGTTAAAGGTATTCCTAGCTTAAATTTTAAAAATAATCGAATATGTGATGCATGTCAATTTGAAAAACAGACAAGAACTTCTTTCAAATCTAAGAATATTGTTTCAACTACTAGGCCACTAGAGCTACTGCACATGGATCTTTTTGGACCTACTAGAACCATAAGTCTAGGAGAAAAGAAATATGGTCTAGTGATAGTAGATGATTACTCTAGATTCACTTGGGTAATATTTTTGGCTCACAAAGATGAGACTTTCTCAATATTCATGAAATTCGTTAAGAAAGTCACTAATGAGAAAAACACTACCATAGTGTCTATTAGAAGTGATTATGGAACTGAATTTGAAAATCACTTATTTGAAAATTTTTGTTTTGAAAAAGGCATACATCATAACTTTTCTGCACCTAGAACACTGCAACAAAATGGAGTTATAGAAAGGAAGAATAGGACTTTAGAAGACATGGCCCATACCATGCTATGTGAAAGCCAACTTCCAAAATATTTTTGGGTGGAAGCTATAAAAATAGCATGTTACATTCTAAATAGAGCCCTAATTAGAGCTATCCTTAAGAAAACTCCCTATGAACTATGGCACAATAGGAAACCAAATTTAAGTTATTTTCATGCATTTGGTTGTAAATGTTTTATTCATAACAATGGTAAGGATAATCTTGGAAAGTTTGATGCAAAGTCTGATGAAGGTATCTTCCTAGGATATTCTACATCTAGCAAAGCATATAGAGTATTTAATAAGAAGAGCTTAGTTGTAGAAGAATCCATTCATATAGTGTTTGATGAGTCTTTAGCATCAAGTTCAAATAAAATTGATGATGAGGAAGATACATCTTTGATTGAAAGAGATATTGAAAAATTAAATGTATCTTCAGATCAAGAATCTGAAGTTAAGGATGATGACTCACCTAAGGATGATGGTATTGATATTCCTCAGAATGATAAAGATCTACCTAGAGATTGAAGATATGCTTATGGTCATCCTAAGGACCTAATCATAGGTGATCCATCTCAAAGTGCAAGGACTAGATCATCAATGAGAGATATCAATAATCATCTTGCATTTGTATCTCATATAGAACCTAAAACTATAGAGGAAGCTGAGAAAGATAGTTATTGGATGTTAGCAATGCAGGAAGAGTTAAACCAATTCATTAGGAACCAAGTCTGGACCCTAGTAGATAGACCTAAAAACCACCCTATAATAGGATCTAAATGGGTTTTTAGAAATAAATTGGATAAAAATGGATTGGTAATTAGAAATAAGGCTAGATTAGTTGCAAAAGGATATAATCAAGAAGAAGGTATAGATTTTGATGAAACTTTTGCACCTGTCGCTAGATTAGAAGCCATTAGGCTACTACTTGCATTTGCATGTCATATAAATTTTAACTTATTTCAAATGGATGTTAAAAGTGTGTTTCTAAATGGTTTTATAAATGAGAAAGTTTATGTTGAACAACCTCCTGGTTTTGAAGATCATGAATTTCCAAACCACGTCTTCAAACTACACAAAGCACTTTATGGTTTAAAGCAAGCACCTAGAGCTTGGTATGATAGATTAAGTAAATTTTTAATTGAAAATAACTTTTCTAGAGGAAATGTTGATAAACCCTTGTTTTTGAAAAGAAAAGAAAAGGATTTATTAACCGTTCAAATTTATGTTGATGACATTATATTTGGTGTTACTAACAATCTCCTTTGTCAAGAATTTGCTAAGCTAATGCAGGGAGAATTCGAGATGAGCATGATGGGAGAACTAAACTTCTTCCTTGGACTTCAAATCAAACAAGAGAAAGCGGGAATTTTCATTAACCAAACAAAGTACACAAAGAAAATACTCAAGAAATTTGGTAAGGAATCTACTAAACCTCTTGGTACGCCAATGAGTCCCTCATGCAAGCTGGATAAGGATGAAGTAGGTAAGAAAGTAGATCAGAAGCATTACAGAGGTATGATTGGATCACTTCTTTACCTAACTACAAGTAGGCCAGATATCATGTTTTCTGTCTGTTTATGTGCAAGATATCAATCTAATACTAAGGAATCACATTTATTTGCTGTTAAAAGAATCTTTAGATACTTAAATGAAACTAAAAACGTAGGATTATGGTATTCTAGAGACTCAAACTTAAAATTGATTGCTTATTCTGATTCTGACTATGCTGGTTGTAAATTAGATAGAAAGAGTGCAAGTGGGACATGCCAACTTTTAGGAAGTAACTTAATCTCTTGGTTTAGCAAGAAGCAAAATTCGGTTGCATTATCCACTACTGAGGCAGAATATGTTGCAGCTAGAAGTTGCTGTGCTCAAATCCTTTGGATTAAGCGACAACTTGAAGATTATGGTGTCACACTTGATAAAATTTCTATTAAATGTGATAATACTAGTGCTATTAATCTAACTAAAAATCCAATTCAACATTCAAGAACTAAACACATTGAAATTAGACATCACTTTATTAGAGAACATGTAACTAACAAAGATGTTTGTCTTAAATATGTTAATACTAATGATCAATTAGCTGATATTTTTACCAAACCTTTATGTGAGGAAAGATTTTGTTCTCTTAGAGGAGAATTAGGAGTTTGTGATCCTTTAGAATAATTTTCTGAAACTCTTAAGGACAACAACTATCTAGACTTCAATAATTTCTTGAAAATCCTCTATGTCCAATAAGGAAATGTATCTAGTAATTTGATTCATTATTTCCCCAATTGTTAAGGAACACTTATCTAGAGTTTGATGATTAATTTGATCAGTTTCAGACCCTTGAAATTTGAATTTTTCCATGAAACTATTGTGGAGTCGACACCTGAAGTTTGTGAAGTCGACACCTTCATATTTTGATGTTCTGTCTGGGCAATTAGAGCCGACTCTGGCTTTTGTAGAGCCGACTCTAATTCGAGTGCTGACAGATTCTCTAGTTCGGAGCCGACACCTCATTTTCAGGAGTCGACTCTAAGTGGAACTGGGTCAAAATAAAAAGGACGGAGTCAACCCCAAACGAAACCCATCGTCTCCAAACCTTTCTAAAACTGTTCCAAACTAATTTCAACCCCTCCAAATCCTTCAAATCCCTTGATTACTCATTCCAATCGAATCCCATGGCTCCCAAAAGGCATGCTATCATTGGTGGTTCGACTGTTCCGATGAAGCGCCATTCAAATCGGAGGCAACCTTCATCATCTTCTTCATCTGCCACTCAGGATGACTCTCCACCCTCACCATCTTCTCCTCGAGTCGACCAATTAGCGGGTAAGGCCATTACTACTGAAAGAAAAGTAGATTTTGACTTTTTTGTTTTGGAGGGCTTTGCTATTGGACGGTTGTTGAAAGAAATGGGATGAGAAAAGGTATGCTCTTTGGATGTCCCGACTTATCCTGCCCTAGTGAGAGAATTTTATAATGATTTATGTAGAGGAGAGGGAGGCTTAGTGAGTGTTGTAAGAGGAACTAAAGTAATCATCACGGCTGAAACCCTTGAAAATCTATTGGAGATGCCTACCGTTGGATTAGTTGAATATCAACATGAAGACAGAGGAGGTGCCCTATCAAGGATGTTAGGGAGAGAAGTTTCTGAGTTTGAGGAAATCTTGGCCAATCAACTTAATTTGGAACTCAGATTACTTCACAATATTTGTGGAAGAATTTTATTTCCTAAAATCGAAAGGTTTGAATATGTCTCAGAGCGAGACATCTTATTGATGGACTGCATTCTCACTGGAAGACCGGTCAATCTTGCTAGTATGATGATAGGCTATATGGCGGAGGCAGCTACTAAGAAGAGATCTACATTGCCATATGGTATGATTTTAACATTGGTATTTAGAAGCCCTCTTTCTCTAACGCAAGAAAAAAAAAAAAAAAAGGGAAGGGCCCTCTTTCTCAACGCGCACCCGGTTAATTATTATTTTATTATCTCTTAAATAGAAAACAGTCGGACACCATCGTCCGGAAATGGACCGATGGCGAGGGAATCTCGTACTGCCGGTCGTTGAATGCTTCCACGACCATTCTCTTCCCCTCTACCCCCCTAAACAAAAAATTCTTATACTAAACTAATAATATTTTAGAGAGAGAGAGAGAGAGCGCGCGCGCGTATAAAAATCTTATACTAAACCATTAATCTTATGACCTCCTCCACCGACGGTGACTGCGAGGATGGATCTGGTGCTTACTCCGCCCTCCTCAGGATGGTCCTCTTCAAGCCCGATCACGGCGTTGCACCCCCCCCCCCCCCGACCGCTCGTCGCTCCTCACGGGGCGGAGCTCCTCTTCGCCGTCATCGTCGGTTTCAACTCCTAGCAGAAATATTTTTAGGTTCAAGGCGGAGGTGCCGCGGTACTCTCTTTCGGCTGGCTTCGAGGATGCCCTTCCTGGGGTTGTTCCCACCCGGCCCAAGACGCTAAGGAAGGTCCCGAGATCTCTGTACAAGGTCAATTCCCATTCCCCCCCCCCCCCCCCCCTTTTTTTTTTTTTTTTGCTTTTCTTTTCTGCGGGTTGTTACTAATTTTCCTTTTGATTCAGAAAGATTGGATTTTTATGGCTTCTTTTGGTGCTGATGTGTTGGTTGATGTTGTTTTCAGGTACTGGATGCACCGGCATTGCAGGATGATTTCTATCTTAATCTCGTGGATTGGTCTTCTCACAATGTGCTAGCTGTGGGTTTTGGCAATTGTGTCTATCTTTGGAATGTCTACAGCAGCAAGGTGAGATTTTGGCCAAGGTTTGATCTGATATCAGTGGTGCAACATTCCCCCTCACATCACTTTTGACTGTCTGCTGCCATTTATAAATCGCTTTCTGCAATATGGCTTCGATGGCAGGTAATAAAGCTCTGTGACATGGGTGTGGATGACAGCGTTTGCTCTGTGGGATGGGCGCAGCGTGGCACCAACTTGGCTGTTGGCACGAACCAAGGAAAAGTGCAAGTGAGTCCTTTGTCTTATTTTATGGTGTGATGTGAGAAGAAATCTTATGAATGAATTTGGGCTTACAAATTTCTTTATGGCAGCTGTGTAGGCGTGTAGCACAATTCTGAAAGATTTTGTTAATGCTATCTAATTAATCTCAAGAGTAGCCCTCTAATTGCAGTATATATATATATGCTTCTCTCCTTCGTTGCTAGGTAACTAACTTTTGTCTTTATTGGTATATCTTGGAAAGGAGCCCTTACTTTTCTTTTTCCCCCCTCAATTTGACCCTGCATCAATGCTATATATGTATGTGTGTGTATATATCGAATAAAGTTATGATTAGTATGCTGTATGATCTGGCTTATTAATGCTCTCAAATATGTATTTATTATTTGAAGTAGACCTGTATTTCTAAGTATATTTAAATTTTTATTTAATATCATTTGCTGTATTATGTCCTCAACATCATAATTTTATGTGATATACAAATTCATTTACTCTATCTTCCAGGCCTATGAATTCTTGGTGTCATGCCTCAGTTTGGGCAGATTTATCAGATGTCTCTGAAATTTGCATATTGACCTTTTTACTCTATATGGTGTAGATATGGGATGCATCTCACTGTCGGAGGATAAGGACCATAGAGGGCCATCGCCTACAAGTTGAAGCTCTAGCTTGAAGTTCATCAGTATTATCTTCAAAAGCCGTGAAAAGACGATTCTTCAACATGATATTCGTGCTCAAGAAGATTTTGTTAGCAAGCTCGCAGGGCAAAAATCAAAGGTAAGATATTCCTAATAAGTCATGAACAGGGTTTTGTCTGCTCCTTCCTGTGATTCTTTCTCCTGATATTCTTTATATTCTTTGTGCATAGTTTATAATAATAATCAAAGTAGTCCTCACTTTATCTTAATGTCCAGCTACTGCTTTGTCTGGAGCCAGCATTCAACACAGCCTGTACTCAAGTATTGTGACCACACGACAGCTATAAAGGCTATTGCTTGGTCACCACATCTTCATGGACTTCTTGCAAATGGTGGAGGAACTGCCGACCGATGCATTCGTTTTTGGAATACAACCACTAACTCTCATTTGAGCTGCATGGACACTGGAAGTCAAGTAGCTTGCTACTCATGTAATATCCATCTATAATATGAATAAACTGCTGAAATACTATGACTACAATGCTTCCTCTGTATAAATTAATAAGGTTACTATAATGTTTATTCACTCAACTTTTCTCTGAATAGCCATAAATTAATGTCCAACAGTATCTGATCAGCAAACAGGGTAAGAAATAAACGACCTAATCTTACCCAAGTAGAGTAGGTGAAAAATAAGGTTAAGCATAAGCAATTGTTTCCTATCAAAGGCTTGGCTATTCAACTTGTACATTATGTTCCGAGCATGAGTTATATCCCTTTGTCAAAGCATGCCTTTTGATTTCTTTCCACAAAAGGTTGGTGCTCATTATATGGATCAATTGTTTCTAGCTTCTTATAACTCTGGGTAAGTATTTTTTTAATAAAAATTGATACTTTTGATATTAAGTTATTAATTATTGTTATTATATTTATAAAGGGATCACTGGTCCTTGATGGTTATTGACCCTCATGGGGACAAAATGTATTTTTGTAATTCTATTAGATATTCAGCGAAAAAAGAATTGAAAGGTGTTATTAATACGTAAATATTTATTTCTTTATAATTTTGTAATAATTTATCTAGGTTATATCATTTGAGTCTCACACTATTATTGTACTTTGCTATATCAGTGCACTCAAAATATACAACGTTAAAGCTGACTGAGTTACAAGAAAAACACTTACTTGGGAGTCAGTTAAGGTATATTGAGTTGTACATTATTTTTTATAATTCATAAAATTAGATATTATTTGTTTAAATCTTATAAAAACTTTTAACTTTATTTTTTAAGTGTCCTAAGCAACCATCAGGTGTTGAATGTGGCTTATGTCATCATGTATATGAAAAAGATCATTGAGAATCATAACATTTCAACTGATGAAAAGGTATGTTATTATTGCGTACATGATTCATATAAGTAGTACTTTTTATGGTTTTAGATTTTTGTGTCATGTGTTATTTAGTGCTCTTTTTTGAGTAACTTATTTATATATGCAGTTTGGCGAGAAGAAAACTTATAAACAAGAAGATATCGACATTATGCACGGAGAATGGGTCGAGTACTTGCAAGGTTTCATTTAAAGAAATATTATGAAAACATTTATTAAAGTTTGGATTATCTGTAAATGTTATGGATGTTTGTATGACAGTATTGGATATTTCAATTCAATGTATTTAAGGTTTTTTGAAATTAAAAGTATATGTTTGTATAACAGTATTGGATATTTATATAATAGTAGTGGATATTTTAATTTAATATTTTAAAAATTTTTTTAAAATTGAAAGTATATGTTTGTATGACAGGATTGTATATTATACTACATTTTCAATATAAAAACTTAGTCTAAATGTACATAATAGACTACATTTTTTGATGAAAAAGTAGTCTAAAATGTATTTAAAGACTATATTTTTAAAAATTTTAACTACAGTTTCTAATAAAAACGTAGTCTAAATGTATTTAAAGACTACATTTTTTTAACTTTTAACTATAATTTTTGATAAAAACGTAGTCTAAATGTATTTAAAGACTATGTTATTTTTACTTTTAACTACAATTTCTGATAAAAACGTAGCCTAAATGTATTTAATGATTATTTTTTTTTTTTGATATTTAACTACGTCTAAAAATATAGTCTAACGAGGGACTTTTAACTACACTCTTACTTTTAACTATACTCACCTAGACTACGGTTTAGTAAACATATTCTATATATAAAAGACTACGTTTTTTAGACGTAGTCTAATTAAGAAATCATTGTAGTGTCAATTCCTTTCTTTTAGAAAACAAAAAAGTCTTCCTTTTCTTTACTTTATTGGATCTTCACCAACTAGTTGAGTTTATGGCCTAGGTCTCTTGATCATCAAAGCGCTTGATAGTTAATGTCCGTTTATTAATTCATGAGATTTTAAGATAAGTATTCTTTTCGTTATGTACAAGGTTTTATTAATGATTACACTTGTTAGAAAGTATATTTAATGCCTTATTTATTGAATCTATCATGAAAATAAGAATAAAAGTAGGTAGCTTTCAAAGGATACTTAAAATAGATATTTAATACTCAAATTATGTACAATAATATCACTTTTAAAAGAGATAATAAAATAAAAAACTTTAATGCTACCACTTTCATAAGCATGTTAGATATGGATGGTTGTGATTATATTTAAAATATAATTAAAAAAATATTAGCATTCAGATTAATTTAGATTGTAAATAAATAATAAATTTTTATGTTTGAGATAGAAGTAGAACTAATGCTGATCATTTGGACATACATAACATTCTATATCCTATAAAGTTTGAACCATAATAAAACTATATTTTGATGCTTTGATGGCGTCAATGATACGCATGCTGCCGGGGCACTAGGCTATCGGGTTTTTTTAAAATTTCTTTAATAGTCTTATTACTTTGTTTAATTGAAGCATTGAAATGTTTCCTTTAAATACTCATTAATTACTTGTGCATCCCTTTAAATTTTAATTTCTTCGTTATTTTCCGTGAGAATCCTGGTAAATGGTGCATGGCACTAAATGCCTCTTAACGAGTGACCCGGCTCTCGTTAACAAAACCCTTATAATACGTCTGCCACTACGTACGTTCATGGCATTCGTGTGGTCCGCCTCTTCGTCAGTACCAGTTCCAATCCCGATGGGGCTCATCCTCCTGCGTCAGCATGCTTGGCCTCCCAAGCGAGCCAGGAGGACCAAAAGGTCCAAAACCATGAAAGCATCTACCAGCACTGCAAAAACTTGGTATCAGCCCTTCCAAGCAGAGATGAGGCATTTTCCTCCCACTGCACCGTCACCCAGATGGATGGCATACGAACCAGCTATGCATGGTAGGCGCCATGGTCGCCCAACAACACTTCAAGGCCCGCTCCACCGACGTGCTCCTCGCTTCCTTTCCAAAGTCCGGGACAACATGGCTCAAAGCCCTTCTCTTTGCAACTTTAAACCGAAGCTCTCATTCAAACTCTCAGAACCCCTTCACAACCCTTAGTCCCCATCAGTGCGTCCCCTTTCTGGAGGCCCAAGTGTATGCAAACGATCAAATTCCCGACCTGGACGTGCTCCCATCTCCAAGGTTCTTCGCCACCCACATCCCGTTCCAGTCACTGCCGCAGTCCGTCTTGGACTCCGGTTGTAAAATCGTTTATTTAGGCCGTAATCCAAAAGATAACTTCGTTTCGTTGTGGCACTTCATCAGCAAGTTTAGATCACCTTCGTCTATGGAGGAAAACGTGGGTAACTTCTGCGAGGGGATCTCCTTCTTCGGACCTTATTGGGATCATCTGTTGGGATACTGGAAGAGCACTTGGAAGATTGATGCTTGACCTCAGAACGTGCTGTTTCAGGAAATGATGCTTGACCCCGTGCTGTTTCCTTTCACTCTAGCTGAGGAGAAGGAAGGCGGGGTGGAAGACATCGTAAGGCTGTGCGCTTTTGAGAACTTGAGCGGTTTGGAAGTGAATAAGGTTGGAAAGACAGACTTTGTGTACAGGCCAGTTGAGAACAGTACGTTCTTTAGACGTGGCGTGGTTGGAGATTGGGTGAATTATCTTGCACCGGAGATGGTTCGATTGCTGGACGAGATGACAGAGAGCAATTTCAATGATTCTGGCCTAACCTTTTTAGAGCCTACCGCGACAGTCCCATCTACTTGAGTCATTGACTATTTCCTCCAGCATTTGTGAGAAGCGTTACTGCATTCAGACTGTAGGCCTGAAGGCCATGCTTAACGCGTACACCTCTTTGAGTGCACGTCTCTCGTCCACTCTAGAGCGTGCCAGCAGAATATGTATAGCTTGTGATTTCTTTTGTTAAATCACAATCTGCTCTATAGCTAAATGAAGAACTACTATTTCCTTTCCTAGTAGAGTATGTTGAAGCTGGCTGAGGCTGAAGCTGGTGAGGATTGCTGCCTAGAAAAATCGTCTAAAAATTACTATCTTGAGAGGAGACCGTCCAAAAATTATTGTCTTTATTGCCCATGGGATCAACTAGCCCCATCAAATGTAATGACGATTTTATCCCTCATCACATGCCCCCCACTCCCTAGTCCGAAGTGTAAATTCGGATGTAGGGGGTAGAATTCTAGAATAATTTTATTTGGGGGATGTGTAAAGGCCAACTAGGCTATATTTTACTTGGCGCGGCCAAGGTCCAAAGATCGTTACTCAGTTGTAGCCGAGCCTTCAAGATTATATTTTACTTGGCGCTGCCAAGGTACGGAGACCACTACTCGGTTGCAGCTGAGCCTTCAAGATTATATTTTACTTGGCGCTGCCAAGGTACGTAAACCGCTGCTCGGTTGTAGCCGAGCCTTCAAGATTATATTTTACTTGGCGCTGCCAAGGTATGGAGACCGTTACTCGGTTGTAGCCGAGCCTTCAAGATTATATTTTACATGGCGCGGCTAAGGTCCAGAGATCGTTACTCAGTTGTAGCCGAGCCTTCAAGATAATATTTTACTTGGTGCTGCCAAGATACGGAGATCATTATTTGGTTGTAGCCGAGCCTTCACTACAACAAATATTATGTATCCCAATGCTATAAAAGTCATTTACCGATGCTTTTTAGCGTCGGAGAACATCATCTCGACGCTTTCTCAAGCGTCGAGATACAGAGAGTGAAGACAAAATTTTTCGAGGCTTTTTTAAAGCGTCGGAAAATAATGGATTTGCCGATGCTTTAAAGCATCGGCAACATTTTATTTTACCGACGCTTTAAAACGTCGAAAGTTTTCTTTTTAAAAAAAAAATAAAATAACTTTTGATTATCGATTAATCTTTTTTTAACAACTCCTAAGATATGCCTAAATTTAATTCTCAAATATCTTCTTGAGCTCCATCACGTTGGGGTAACGGACCATCCGCATCGCCGAGATCTTCGCTGGATCTGGTCCATCATCCCGGCCTCCCGCCTGACCTGTTCCTTGCTGATCACCTTGATGGCCATGCTGTCAGCCGTAGTAAACCTCGGCAAAGGTCGCCTTTTGCAGGACGCCCCATCTTATACTTTCCAAACACAACCTTCCCCATCTCTCTTCCGATGGGTGGAGAGAGGGATGGCATTAAATGGGAGCAGGGGCACATGGGGTAGGGGGGTTGGTATTAAATGGGAGCAGGGGACGAGAGAGGAACGGGGGGTGGAGAGAGGGACTTGGAGGTGCCTCCCAGCCGGATCATCGTGAGTCTTCACGGACGTTCACGGAAGGAGTCCATGAGAAGATAGGGCCGCATGGCTTTCTGGTTCCAGCCGGTGTTTCCGTGAGGCGCCTTGAGTTCCTGTCAGGCTTCCATAAAATCCCAAAGTCCACTGCGTGGGAGAAATCAAGAAGAAGCAACGTGGGATGATCATACCAGGAAGGCTTCGGTTAAAGGCCAGGCTTCCATCAAATCTCAAGTGGAAAGAGATCTCATACGGTTCGTGAGATCCCATACATGTGGAGGATTTCATGAGGACGCTCCCACGAGGCTGCAGCCGTCCGACTTCGTTTCTGGAAGGCACATATGAGAAGGGGGAGGAGGGGAGGAGAAGATGATGAGAGAAGGGTATGGATCTAAACCTCTTATCGGAATCCTATGCCATCAGCGAGCCGAGATCTAGATCTAAAAGGCTTTGGACATAACAGAGAGGTGGCTCGGCCATGGCTGAAACATCGCCCGTTGGTGCTGCTGGTGGGAAGAGGGGTAGATGAGAGCAGTGAGGGCCCGCTTGACCCACTCCCCCTCCACCGTGCTGATCCGGACCAGCGAGCTGGTCATCACCGAGCGCTGTACGTTGAGCCGGTGGGATGACGAGAAGGCGGTGTGATTCTGATGGTGCGGGTGGAGATGGAGGCCAGCAGGGGCGGTGATACGACAAGAGGAGAGGTGGTGTCGGCAATGGTGAGGGAGCTGTCGGGGAAGGTGGGGAATGAGAGGAAAGGGAGAGAGATTGAGGGGGGTTTTTTAATGAAATTGAAAATCTGGGTTTGAAAATAAATGCTCGATTTTCAAATTTTTAGGCGCGGGCGCTTGAACTTGGGTTTTGTAAAAATTGAAAAAGTTCGATGCCGACGCTTATAAGCGTCGGCAGACAAGTTAACTAAAAAAAATATTGCCAGCATTGGTAAACTTCCAATGCTTTTCAAAAGCGTCGGCAGCTCTCTATATTTTTCGACACTTTTCACTAGCATCGAAAAAAAAGTGTTACTATACCATATTTTTGTTGTAGTGCTTCAAGATCATATTTTATTTGGCGCTGCTAAGGTACGGAGACCGTTACTCGATTGTAACCGAGCCTTCAAAATTATATTTTACTTGGCGCTGCTAAGGTACGGAGACCGTTACTCGATTGTAGCCGAGCCTTCAAGATTATATTTTTCTTAGCGTTGCCAAGGTACAAAGAACGTTACTCGGTTGTAGCTGAGCCTTCAAGATTATATTTTACTTGGCGCTGCTAAGGTACGGAGACCATTACTCATTTGTAGCCGAGCCTTCAAGATTATATTTTACTTTGCGCTGCCAAGGTACGGAGACCGTTACTCGGTTGTAGCCGAGCCTTTAAGATCATATTTTACTTGGCGCTACCAAGGTACAGAGACCGTTACTCGGTTGTAGCCGAGCCTTCAAGATCATATTTTACTTGGCGCTGCTAAGGTACGGAGACCGTTACTTGATTGTTATCGAGCCTTCAAGATTATATTTTACTTGGCACTGCCAAGGTATGAAGACCGTTACTTGATTATAGCCGAGCCTTCAAGATTATATTTTACTTGGCGCTGCCAAGGTACGGAGACTGTTACTCGGTTGTAGCTGAGCCTTCAAGAAATTTATTACTCGGTTGTTGCCGAGCCTTCAAGAAATTTATTACTCGATTGTTGCCGAGCCTTCATAATATATTACTCGGTTGTCACCGATCCTTCAAGAAATTTATTACTCGGTTGTCGCTAAGCCTTCAAGAAATTTATTACTCGGTTGTCAGATTTATATGACATGCTTCTCTTTGTAGCTTTCAAGGAGAGTTATAAGAATTTTGCAGGCCTTCAAAAGCTAAATTTAATTCGATGAACAAGAATGAGTTTAGTAAGAGCGTACTTTTACAGATAATATGTACGGAGGTTACCCGAGTTCCACGTCCGAGGAATGGACTTTCCACTCAATTCTTGGAGTTTATAGGTGCCGGGTCATATAAATTTAGCTGAGGAAATTTAGCTGAGGAAATAGCTCGGTGGTGCCGAAAATGGGCAAGCAGCATCTATTTTTCATTGCGACCTACTGATGGTGTATACGAAGATTATCCGAATTCCATGTCTGGGGAATAGATCTTCCATTCAGATCCTGGAGCTTGTAGGTACCGGGTTAGACCACTTTCGTCACTTGATAGGGGCCCCCCCAGCTCGGAGATAGCTTTCCTTGTTCCAGTAGTTTGGAGACGGATGCTTTCCAGAGGGCAAGATCACCGGACGAGAAAGATCTCCCTTTGACTCTGGAGGCGTGATAGCACCCATGGATAGGGAAGTCCTATCTCCATAGGGATGACAGCTTCTGTGCCGAAGGCCATTCGGAACGGGGTCTCGCCTGTGGGAACTCACTGGGTAGTGCGGTAGGTCCATATGATGCGGCGAAGTTCGTTCACTCATAAGTTCCGGGTATCCCGATCGAACCTCCTAGGCGGGCTCCGGGTGCGGTTCCTTGGCCGCGGCGGAGGAACCCTTTGGCGGCGAGGTGGGCTCGACTGGCGGATAAGTCGGTATTTATCCGAGCCCTTGGACTCCTTCTTCCTTTCCAGCTCGGCGTAGGCGGCTCTTCGTGATTCCTAGACTATGGCGTACTTGTCTGCAAGGGCCATCATATTGGAGAGGTTCGGAGGGTAACTGACCTCCAACGCCATGTAAAAGTCACTCTCCTTTAACTCTCCGCCCGCTAGGGCGGATATCGCCACCTCATGGTTATGGTGATCCACTTCCAACATGGCCGTATTGAAACGGTCGAGATAGTTCTTCAAGGACTCCCCCTCTCTCTGCTTAACCTTAGAGAGGGAGTCAGATCTTCGCTGGTGACGGCGACCGCTGATGAACTGGCTGATGAAGAGGCGGCTCAGTTCATCGAATGAACCAATGGAACATGGTTTTAAGGCATTAAACTAGGTTCGAGCAGACCCTCTGAGGGTGGAGGGGAAGGCACGGCAGAGAATCGCATCTGATGCTCCATGGAACATCATGATCGATCGAAAGCTACTGAGGTGGTCGTCGGGATTAGAGGATCCGTGATAGGGCTCGATGGCTAGCAGCTTGACATGGGAGGAAATCACTTCCTCCATGATCTTCTTGGAGAAGGGAATGCCCTGCTCCGCCTTATGCTAAAGCGGATGGGCCTGCTTGGCAGCATCCAACTCCTGGTGCATCTCCCGGATCTGTCAGCGGATCTCCTCTTCGGGCCCAGCAGGAAGGGCTGGGCAAGGAGAGTGCGGAGACGATATTGAGTCGTGGCGAGAGAACAACGGGGAAAGGGATTGGGCCCACCAAGATCTAGGGAGATTTTTGTCGCGGCCCCCTTGGGGGGCTGGCTCAACTTCCCTAGGCGGCGAGGGGGGTCTGCAACCCCATGCGGGCCGGAAGAAGAGATCGCTGGATGAGCGGGGGCCGCATTCTCCTCAAAAAGATGTGGGATAGGTGCATCAGGATGGGGAGCTTCATGGCTTCCCTGAATCAAATGGGTCAGTGCTTGGACTTGCTGGACCAGTGAGGCAAACTGGTCCTGGGTCACTGGGGCCACCGGTGGCGATGGAGTTTCAACTGGTGGTGGCGGCGGCGGCGCCACACTACCCACCGGATCAGGTCTTTGGGAGGCGACATGGTCCCGAACTTCAGAAGTAGCTCTCTTTCGATTGGCCATCAGAGGATGCTTTTCTCTGGTTTGAGTCTTGTCTCCTAGATCACAAGTTTATGGGACTTGAGACCCTTCCTCTAGCACCAATCTGTTGCTGCGGAAATCCGTTCTCCGACTCAGGTGCACTTCTGGCTCCTGATCTGGATGCCGATCCCGCTGCTCCGAGGTGGAACCTGCAAGACAGTCTACGCACAGAGGGTGTTGTAGGGGTTGCCCTCTGCGGAGGACCCTCCGATGCCCAAGTCAGTGGAGATTCACAACAAGCAGATGTGTGGAGAAGACTCTCACAGAGGAGTTCCCTTTTTTTGCCAGAGCTCCGAGCTCAGGGGGAGCTTCAATGGAGAATGAGAGCCAATGTAAGAACTGTGTAAAGAATGGGCGTAGAATGGCCGTACCTGAGAGGCTTGAGGGGGGATGGTATTTATAGGCGATCACTTGATTCCTTGGACGTGCTCTGGATGAGGTCCGAAAACTGATAGGATTCGAATCAAGTTTGTTATGAGGCTAGCGGGATCCATATCTTGTCAGTTAGAGGATCGATGACTAGGAGAGCTAGTTGATGCCATGAGGTTTAATGATCACATGGACCTAGGCCACCTCTGGGCATGATTCACCGCTTGAAATCTTATTCAGTTATAGTTGATTCGAATTCTTACACGTCGGATTCTGCAGAGGTATTTTGAATGCTGTGGTTCGGTCATCATGGCTCCGTGGAGGTAAGTGCCAAGGCACAAGGGGCCAACATGGTAGCCATAAATGCCTTAATGCATGGAAGAAAATAAGGCATTAAATGCCTTAAAGTAGGTGGATGCACGTGGCCTTTATGAGGCCATAAATGCCTTGATACAAAAGACATAGCGTGGCTGCGGAGGCCGAGGTATGTTGGGCGAGGTACGTCGGTCGAGGCTGAAGCTGGCCGAGGTATGTTGAAGCTGGCCGAGGCCGAGGATTGCCTCCTAGAAAAATTGTCTGAAAATTGCTATCTTGAGAGAAGATTGTCCAAAAATTATTGTCTTTATTGCCCATGGGGTCAACTGGCCCCATCAAATGTAATGATAATTTTGCCCCTCATCAGGGCTCATCCTCCTGCATCAGCATTGTTGGAATATTAAACTTATTTTAATGCACTCTTGAAAGACTAGAGGCTTCATGAGAGAAAGGAAGAGTCACTCTTAAAAAGACCAAAGGCTTCATGGGAGAAAGGAAGAGTCATTTTAAAAAGATAAGATGGTTCAGAAATTTAAAATTGACTCTTAGTATTTTGTAATTGACTCTTAATTTTCTGCAAATATCTTTTAGTTTTTCCATGTATGTATTAAATAGTGATATATGAAAGGACATCTAGATGTTTATAAATATGGAAGGTGTTTGCCCATGAAATGTAGAAGTAGAAGAAGAAGAAGATGGTGATGAAAATAGAGAGAGACCCAAAAGATGTATTCCCTCTAACATCTCCATAATAAGAGAGTGTTATTTTTCTTATTGAAAGTATTCTCCACTTCCATCAATTTGGTATCAAAGCTCCTTGTGTGCCCACCTTGTTTCCAACAAGTGGTATCAGAGCCTTGTTTTTTTTTAGAAGACCAATCATGAGGGAGATGGCCAACGATGGTGTGCATATTCAAGTTCCCAAGCTTACTAAGGAGAACTATGGGAATTGGTGTATCCAAATGAAGTCCTTATTTGGCTCACAAGATCTATGGAAAATTGTTCAAGATGGCTACACCGAGCCTACAGCAGAGCAAGAAAGAGGGTACAATCAAGCACAAAACGATACTTTAAGGGGCTTAAGGAGAAGAGACAAAAAAGCTTTGTTCCAATTATATCAAGCTTTAGATGAGGTGACATTTGAGAGAATTGCTGAAGCAACCTCTACAAATCAAGCTTGGGATACTCTTTCTACTATCTTTAAAGGAGAAGAAAAGGTGAAGCGAATCCGGCTTCAACAATTGCGGGGAGAATTTGAAGTCACCATCATGAAGGAAACAAAAACATCTTTGACTACTTCTCTCAGATATTGGTTATTGTAAACGAATTGAAAAGAAATGGAGAGAAGGTAGAAGATGTTCGAGTGGTGGAGAAGATACTTCGGTCTTTGACACCGAGGTTTGAGCATATTGTTGTCGCCATTGAAGAAGCTAATGATGTTGATACACTCTCCATCAATTCGTTGATGGGCAAACTTCAAATTCATGAACAAAAGATGCAAAAGAAAAATGAAGCACATAATACGGAGCAAATACTTCAATCCAAGGTGGAGGCAAAAGACCAAAAAGAGAAAGATCAAGGGCTTTAATTGGCCTATAGTAACAAAAGAGATGACGGCAACAACTATTGTGGTGGCCGTGGTGGCAGAAGCAACTACCGTGGTCGTGGTCGAAGCCATGGCCGTGGTCAAAGAAGCTATAATGATGGAGGAGGCCAAAGCTTAAATTTCAACAATGAAAGAGGTGGCAGAAGAGGTGGACGTGGATGAGGTAGAAGATCAATTGGAGGTCGTAACCAATCAAGATCCAATGTTCAATGCTATAATTGTCAAAAATATGGACACTATAGCTATGAGTGTTGGAATAATAAGCAAAGCAACAACATTGAATCCAACAATCAAGAAGGATAACCGGCACTTCTTTTGTCATGCCAAAAAGATGAAGATTTGAAGAATATATGGTTTCTTGACTCAGGAGCCTCAAACCATATGTATGGAAGAAAAGAGCTATTTGTGGAATTGCAAGAAGGAGAGTTTTGTGATGTGAAGTTTGGGGATCTCTCCAAAGCTCCTATCAAAAGAAGAGGTAAAATCATGATTTGGCAAAAGAATGGTAAACCTGATTTCATTTCCAATGTTTATTATGTGCCAAGTTTGAAGAGTAATATTCTAAGTATTGGCCAACTGTTAGAGAAGGGTTATGCAATTCATATGGAAGGACTATCTCTAACTCTAAAAACTTGGAATGGAAAGCTGATTACTCGTGTCCAGATGGCGAAGAACAGGATGTTTCCTCTTATCTTAAAGACGGAAGCACAAATTTGCATGCAAGTGGATATCAAGGACCCTTCCTGGCTTTGGCATCTCTGGTTTGGACATTTAAATTTTGGAAGTTTGAAATTACTATCTAATAAGGGAATGGTGAAAGGACTTCCACACATAAATTATCCAAATGAAGTTTGTGAGAAGTGCACACTAGCTAAGCATGCAAAAGCTCCCTTCAAAAGTAAAAAATCTTGGAAAGCAACAAGACCATTACAACTAGTGCATACTGATATATATGGACCTCTTCCAAAATCTTGTGATGGTAATAAATATTTTATAATATTTGTTGATGACTTTAGTGGAAAGTTGTGGGTTTATTTTCTTAAAGAAAAGTCGACTGCACTCTTTATATTTAAATATTTCAAATCTTTAGTTGAAAAAGAAAGTAACAATAAAGTGCAGATTTTGAGATCCGATAGAGGCGGAGAATATATGTCAAATGCTTTTAGAAGCTATTGTAATGAAGAAGGAGTTCGACATCAATTCACTGCTCCGTACTCTCTACAACAAAATGGAGTGGCCGAGAGGAAGAACCGGACCATTCTTGACATGACTAGAAGCATGTTGAAAGAGAAGAACCTTTCCGAGCATTTTTGGGCTGAAGGGGTGGCATGTGCAGCATATCTTATCAACCGAAGCCTAACAAAAGCCATCAAAGGTATGACACCAGAAGAAGCTTGGAGTGGCTACAAACCAGGAGTAAGCCATATGAAGATTTTTGGGTGTATTGCCTATGCCCAAGTACCACAAGAGAAGAGGAAGAAGCTTGATGATCGAAGCCAAAAATGCATCTTCATAGGATATAGTGAGCAATCCAAAGCCTATAAATTGTATAATTTAATGACAAATAAGGTCATCATCAGTCGGGATGTGATTTTCAATGAAGATGGAGTATGGGATTGGAATGACAAAGATTCTCATATCAAATATATAACACCTTATAATGAAGCTGAGGAGAATACAAATGAGGAAGCTACTCAACCAATCTTGTCACCAGCAAGATCATCTTCATCACCACAAGTTATACCGACTTCCTCAAGAAGTTCTATAAGCCCTGAAGAGTCAACACGAAAGTTTAGAAGTATTAGTGATCTTTATGATGAAATAGAAGAAGTTGAACAAGTTGATTTATATTGTTTATTTGCTTATATTGAACCTCTAACATTTGATGAAGCTATGCAGAAAGTTGAATGGAGAAAAGCAATGAAGGAGGAGATTCTTGCCATAGAAAAGAATAATACTTGGGAGTTGACTTCACTTTCAAAAGGACAAAAGACGATAGGCGTCAAATGGGTGTATAAAGTGAAGCACACTGCTAATGGAGAGGTAGAAAAATACAAAGCTCGTTTGGTTGCCAAAGGCTACAAGCAAAAGAAAGGGCTCGACTATGATGAAGTTTTTATGCCTGTAGCCCATTTTAATTCAATAAAGCTCATTTTCTCACTTGCATCTCATCACAAGTGGAAAATATATCAAATGGATGTAAAGTCAGCATTTCTCAATGGCTACCTTGAAGAAGAAGTCTATATTGAGCAACCTGAGGGCTATATCCATAAAGGCATGGAAGATAAAGTGTACAAGTTACACAAAGCTTTGTATGGATTAAAGCAAGCCCCGAGAGCTTGGAATGCTCGAATTGATCACTATCTTTAAGATTGTGGTTTCAACAAATGCTCCTATGAACATGCTATTTATGTAAAGAAAAAAGGAGATGACATTTTAATTATATGTCTATATGTGGATGACTTACTTGTGACAGGTAATTGCATGGAAATGATATATGGGTTCAAAGTAACCATGAGCAAGGAGTTCAAAATGACGGAAGGAGACTTGATGTCTTATTTTCTTGGCATTGAAGTAAGGCAAAGTGAAGATGGCATCTTCATTTCTCAAGAAAGTTATGCTAGAAACATTCTACAAAAATTCAAAATGGAGTGCTGCAAAGAAGTAAACACCCCAGTTGCTTATAGAGCCAAGCTTAGTAAAGAAGGAGAAGGAAAGGAGGTGAACTTATCTCTCTTCAAAAGCCTTGTTGGAAGTCTTCGTTATCTTACTATAAGCCGACCTGATATTTTCTGTGGAGTTGGTTTGATTAGTAGATATATGGAACATCCAAAGGAGTCACACTGGATGGCAGCAAAAAGGATTCTAAGATACCTCAAAGGAACTCTTGATCATGGTATGTTTTATACTCATTCCAATGATGCAAGTTTAATTAGTTTTTCTGATAGTGATTGGGGAGGAGATCTTGATGAACAGAAAAGCACTTCTGGTTATATCTTTTATTTTGGTGCTAATGCTTTTTCTTGGAGCTCAAAGAAACAATCCATTGTTGCATTATCTACATGTGAAGCAGAGTATGTTGCAGCAGCATCATGTGCTTGTGAGGCCATATGGTTGTGCAACTTATTGAAAGAATTGAGTCATTCATAAAAGGAGCCTGTGAAGATAGATGTTGATAATAAGTCTGCTATTAAACTAGCTAAGAATCCAGTTCAACATGCAAGAAGCAAACTCATTGATACAAGATTTCATTTTATTCGTGATCAAGTTAAGAAAGGTATTATGAAGGTTGTGTACTGTAAATCAAATGAGCAAATTGCTGATATATTTACAAAATCACTCAAAAGTGAATATTTTCAAAAGCTAGGAAAAATGCTTGGAGTCATGGCACCAAGAAAAAACAAGTTTACGGGAGGAAATGTTGGAATATTAAACTTTTGTAGCAAGGATGGGCACTAGAAACGTAAGTGCAGGGCTTATTTGACAAGTTTAAAAGAAAAGAATCATATTGATGCTTCTACATCAAGTGCATACATAATTGAGTTTTTTTTTTCTATTACTTCTTATTCCACTTGAGTATTGGATATCGGTTGTGGGTCTCATATTTGTATTAATATGAAGATGATAAGAAATCATAGAAGATTGGGGGAAGATGAAGTGGTCCTATGAATGGGAAATGGAACTAAGGTTGTTGCATTAGCCGTAGGAATTTGTTCTTTATCTTTGTCCACAAGGCTTGTAATTGAAATTAGTAATTGTTACTATGTTTTGAACATAACAAAGAATATTATATCCATTTCATGTTTAGTAATGGATGTGTATTCATTTGAAATTGAAAATAAAGATATTTCTATTTTTTGAAATGAAATGTTCTTTGGTTTTGCTGAATTGTTCAACAGAATTTATGTTCTTAATCTTTAAGCCCCTATTCTCAATATTGAATCAAAAAGATTAAAATCAAAAAATACTAGGGACTCTATGGCATTGTCATCTAGGCCATGTAAATGAAAAGCGTTTAACCAAGTTACATAAGGATGGATACTTGGGCTCATTCGATTGGGAATCGTTTGAGGAATGCGAGTCATGTTTACTTGGTAAGAGGACCAAGTCACCTTTTACCGAAAAAGGCGAGCGAGCAACTAAATGTTTGGGTTTAGTACATTTGGATATATGTGGACCCATCAACATTCAAGCCATAGGAGGTTTTTTTTATTTCATCATGTTCATAGATGACCATAGTAGATATGGTTATTGTATCTGAAAAGCATAAATCTGAAGCCTTTAAAAAGTTCAAAGAATTTAGATGTGAAGTAGAAAAACAAACTGGCAAGAGTATTAAGATACTTCGATTAGATCGAGGTGGTCAATACTTGAGCCATGAGTTCGTAGAATATTTGAAGAATAATGAGATTCTCCCTCAATGGACTCCTCCTGGTACACCACAGCATAATGGTATTTCAAAAAGGAGAAATTGTACACTATTAGATATGATACATTCGATGATGAGCCTTGCAGATCTTCCAAAAATATTTTGGTATTATGCGCTAGATACTACCGAATATACCCTAAACCAAGTTTCATCTAAATCGGTCAACTCCACTCTATATGAGATATAGTATGAAAAGAAACCATCCCTTAATCATTAAGGGTTTGGGGCTGTTATGCTTATGTGAAGCGTAATGAATCAGATAAGCTTGAAGCTAGATCTGATAAATGTAATTTTGTGGGGTATCCAAAATAAACAAAAGGATATTACTTCTATCACCCTCTCGAGCAAAAGGTGTTTGTCTCGAGAAATGCTTCATTTTTAAAAAATGAGATAATTTCAAAGGATAGTGGGAGTAAGATTGAACTTAATGAAGCTCAAGAACCATAAATTAATAAATACCCATTAGATGGAATGGAGCACATGCTGAATGCAGTAGGAGTTGAGCTAGAGACTCAATCCACATTCAGATAGCCATTGCATGAGTCTTTATATGGAGAGGTAAAGCAACGATAGCTCCAAGTAGACACCAGCTACATAGATCTAGTAGGATAATTCACATCCCTAAGAGATATGCATTTCTTATAGAGGATGATGAACCTACCAACTAAAGAAGGCAATGTCTGACATTAACTCCAAGAGATGGCTTGAGGCCAAGAAATTTGAAATGGACTCCATGTATAACAACCAGGTATGGATCTTGATTGATCCACCTGAAGGGGTAAAACCCATTGGGTGCAAATGAGTTTTCAAGAAGAAGACCGACATGAATGGTAATGTGATTACCTATAAGGCAAGGCTAGTTGCAAAAGGTTATAAGCAAAGACAAGGTGTTGGCTTTGATGAAACCTTTTCATCCGTAGTCATGCATAAGTCCATAAGGATTTTTGCTTGCAATAGCAACATATTTTGACTATGAGATCTAGCAGATGGATGTCAAGACCTCATTCCTAAATGAAAATTTAGAGGATGTGTATATGATATAACTAGAGGGTTTTGAATCCATAGATCCTAAGAAAGTGTACAAGCTACGAAGGTCTATTTATGGACTTAAGTAAGCCTTTAGAAGTTGGAACATCCGATTTGATGTGACAATCAAAGAGTTTAATTTCATCAAAAATGAGGATGATCCATGTGTGTATAAGAAGGTTAGTGGGAGTGATATTGTTTTCTTAATATTATATGTGGATGACATATTATTAATAGAAAATAATGTATCCTTTCTTAAAGAAGTGAAGGATTAGTTGTCATATAAATTCACCATGAAGGATTTAGGAGAAGCAGCCTATATACTAGGCATAAAGATCTATAGAGATAGATCTAAAAGGATGCTTGGATTGACCCAATCCACATACATAGATAAGATGCTAAAGCGGTTTAGCATGGAGGAATCCAATAAGGGATTCCTGCCAATATCGCATAGGGTACATCTCTCCAAGGATGGCAAGAATATCCTTAAGTATCATGAGTAGATATTAGGCAAACCCTAATGAGAAACATTGGATGGCAAGAATATCCTTAAGTACTTGCGAAGGATTAAGGATATGCTCTTGATTTATGGAGGACCCGATCTTATAGTTTGGGGTTATATGGATATTAGTTTTCATTTTGATAGAGATGATTATAAATCACAATCAGGCTATGTGTTCACACTCAATGATGGTGCAGTCAGCTGGAAGAGTTCCAAGCAGGAGATGACTGTCGACTCTACAACTAAGCTGAGTACATCGTAGCATCAGATGCAGCTAAAAAAATAGTTTGGATCAAAAAGTTCATCACTGAACTTGGAGTAGTTTCAAGCATTGTTAATCCAATACTCTTATATTGTGATAACAATGAAGCTATTGCGTAAGCCAAGGAACCAAGGTCTCATCAGAGGTCCAAACATGTACTTAGAAAATATCATGTGATTAGAAAAATCAGTGGAATGAATGATATAAAATAGAATGAGTTCCCACGGACAATAATATTGCTGATCCGTTCACTAAAGTCCTGCCATAGCAGAAGCATGATGGTCATGCTTAGTCACTTAGTATTAGATACATGGATGATTGGCTCTAGTGCAAGTGGGAGATTGTTAGTGTATGCTCTAGATCTAATCAGATTAGATGCTAGTTTATACATATTTCTTTATGAATGCAAATCAAATATTATTGGTTTCTTTATCTATCTAGGTATTTTTTTGTATATATATTAGATATATTTTACCTATGAGATAAAGTTCAAAAGAATGTGAACTGTGCATATGGAATTTGTAATAAAGATTACAAATTGTGAGATCCAAAATTCACTACAAGAGATTTTAAATATTGCGACGCCCAAATGCGTCGCAATTGCGTCGCTAAACATGATATTACGACGCAATTGCGACGCAACAAGGGCGTCGCTCAACTGTTCGTCGCAATACCCTTTTGTCGTAATTGCGTCGCAATATTGTGACTCTCTGCGACGCTCTTGCGATGCCATATTGTGTCGCAATATTGCGACGCATGCAAATGCGTCGCTAAATTTAAAAATAAATTTAGTTAGAAAAAAAATTATTATTAAATATTGCGACGCACTAAATTGCATCGCAATATTTAAAATAAATTTTTTAAAAAAATTATTATTAAATATTGCGACGCAATAATTTGCGTCGCAATATTTAAAATTAATTTTTTTAAAAAAAATTTATTTTAAATATTGCGACACACTAAATTGGGTCGCAAAATTGCGACTCATCCAGATGCGTCGCAATATTTAATAATAATAATTTTGGTATAATAGCGACGCAATTTGAGTCGCTAATGCGTCGCAAATAAAAATTATTTTAAAATATTGTGACGCAAGGTAATTGCGTCGTAATATTTTAAAATAATTTTTAAGATAAAATAGTGACTCAATTGTAGTCGCTAATGCGTCGCTAATAAATTTATTTTTAAATTATTGCGATGCCAGGTCATTGCATCGTAATATTTAATAATAATATTTTAAAAATATTAGCGATCCAATATCAGTCGCTAATGCATCGCAAATTTTATTTTTAAAAATATTTAAATGATTAAAAATTAAAACGGTTAATTCAATTTCGCTAAATCTAAATATTGATACAAACATTTTTCACTCAATCCAAACAATAATATATTTCAAAAAATAATTTATATATTAAAATTTTGAAGTTTTTACAACATAAAAAAAGAAAAAAAAATACATCAAGAATCTGAACGATCACGTGGAGGCTGTGGAGGCTATGGAGGCTGAAGACTCTGCGACAAGCGGCTAACCATATCCCGCAAATAATGCATCTCATCTCGCATGTCTGCAACCTCCTGATCCCGGCCTCGCATACGATCCTCAAAATCCTGCTCGATCTCCTGGCGAATCTCCTCTGCAATAGATCTGCGAAGCTCCTGTAAACGCTCGGGAGGAAGATCAGCAGGAACTCGCGAGCTGGAGGCCTGATGGGGAAAAAATGTAGAAGCTCTAGTGCCCATACCATAGACCCTGCGGTCTCGTGGCTGGGCACCAACAGCCTCCAAAAATACACGTCGACTCTCCTCTGCTGAGAGTTCGACGGGCGTCTCCCCATCAGTAGAGTCGACCTGCGATGCCTGGGAGCGAAGCTCCTCGACTCGTGTCTTGAAATTATGAAATCAACAATAAATGAGTTAATAAATTTCTCAAAATAAAATTTTAGAAATTAAACAGATACTACATAAATCTAATTTCTTACCGCAACCTCCCGTGATCGCGTGTCGACCCAGGAGCCGTCCCTCCTGGTGTGTGTCGCCCTGAATAGACGAAACTCACCAGGATCTCCGCCCTCCTGCTCAGTCTATAACAATAAAAAAAATGATATTAATACAAATATTTGTAAATAACTAAAATAGTAATTAAAATATTTATGTTTTCTTACCATACGCCGTCTGTGCTCCTGAATCGAAATGGAGCCCGAAGTATGACGGAAGAGACCCGTGCCAGGACCGCCCTTCTCAGATCGGCGGTTCGTGCTGGCTGATGCGGACCTCCTGCGCCAGCCATCGGACTCCCAGGCCTGCTGCCACTCGTGCCAAATACCCTCTGGCACGTGCGCAGGACGCTGACCCGATGACCTCCAACGATGAAGCATGTCGGAGTATCGGCGTCGCGTCAGAGCCTCCCATGCTGCCCTAATGGCATCATGGGTGGCAGGATCCCACGTAAACTTTTTCTGCATTAAAATAAATAGTTAGTTTCTGAATTTATTAACTTTAAAGAATTATATATCACTGATAAATTGTATTTAATAAGTTTACCTGAAACTCAGAAAAATAAAACTCCCTCGTGGCTGGCGATACGTGGCGCCAATCGTAGCCACTGGGATCTGCACGCCTCTGAAAAACGGCGCTGATGTGGCTGGAGACATGATGCTGCTCAATGAATCTGTTAAAAAAATGCAAGTTTATAAGTAAATGACTTAAAAACATAAATAAAATATTTTTAATTAATATATACTTACATCCCCTGAGCATCAAGTCTAAGTACAGTGCGGCCGCCGATGGTGGAAGAACTCTCGGAGGTCTGTGCCGATCGGCTGGATGGTAATACTGGTGCAGAGATCGAAGGCTGCGCCTCTGCTGGAGATCCAAACTCTCCATCTCCGACGCTCATGTGATCTGATGTCGCAGGATCCAAACTACGTCTGTGCTCACCCAAACTGTCGTCGGTAGATCTACCTCTGCCCCTCATACTGAAAATACTAAAGATTCACACAATTAAATTACGATTAATGATTGACTATGTAAGAATTTAACACTTATAAAAAAAGTTAAATTTTAAAAAACCTTTATGTTTAATCGGTGTCATTTGTTTCGTGAAATGTTGGTTCAACATCCGATGCCGTATCGGATTGCGAATCAGTTTCATTATCGGAAGGAAACCGAACATTTGCATCCGCAATTTGTTGGACATCACCACTTGGATCTCTAAGTGATGTTTCAGGAGCCCTTGTGTCATCCTCAATTGCATGCATTTCCATCTCATCCTCTTGAAATGCAGGGCACTCGGTTGATTGACTTGATGAACTCTCCTCTAATACGATTGTTGAACGTGGGACGATTTTAGAAACGGCCCACCAATCTCGCTTGTCGTTGCGCAAACTTGGATATCCGCAGTAAAAGACTTGCTGAGCTTGGGATGCAAGGATGAATGGGTCATATTTCTGCAATCTTCGTCGATGGTTCACTTCAACCAAATTATAGTCGTTATGAACCCTTTTGCCCACAGGAACTATCGGATCGAACCAATCACAACGAAACAATACGGTTCGTTTCATAGGCCAACCGGGATATTCAACTTCAACCACCTCTACTAACTTTCCATAATAATCCTGCATATTTGCTCCAACACTTTCTCCTTTTACACACACGCCCCAGTTCTGCGTGCCTCTTGAAGCTGCTAATCGTTCAATCTGAAATTTGTACCCATTTACAAAATAGCCAGTAGAGGTTGTTACGGTCTTCAATGGCCATTGCGATAGACATTTAATGAAAATATTGTCGGTTGTCGACCATGGACCGTTGACCTATAAATTAATAAGCTATTGACATCCAATTCAAAAAATAATAGCCATTATCGAAATTGATTGAGTGATACTACTCACAAATTCATAAAACCAGTAAGCAAACTCCGTTTCTAATTTCTGCCCAATTGCAACTTGACTGATGTCGGGATTCATCTGTCGTTGTCTATCACAAAACATCCTTATGGGATGAAAAGGATGAAAACTACTGTTAGAAATTAAATATTATGGTATATTATTATATAAATTTAAATTTTTAATTTAGCATTGAAGTATACACTTACTCAATATATGGATCGACTTCTCGACAGTTCATTAGGATGTAATAATGTGCTGCATTATACTCCATATCGCTAAGATTTCTTGACTTCTGCCCACCAAATGAACGGCCGATAGCTTTAAAAATTGATATTCTACCGTCATTAGCTTCTGCTTCGTCCACACATACGTCATCGTTACGACCATGATTTCGGCTCCTCGTGTGGACGTGACCCTCAAAGTAATGTGAGGCAAAAGCTGAAACTTCTTCGACCAAGTGTGCATTGCATATAGAACCTTCAACCCTTGCCTTATTACGCACATTATTTTTTAACTTCTTAAGATACCTATATGTAAAGTTGCAACAAAAAATTAACGAATTTTTCAAGCAATGAAATAATATTTGAAATGTCAACATATCTTAATGATGTATATATTTACCTCTCGAAAGGATACATCCAGCGATACTGCACGGGACCAGCTATGCTCGCTTCGTATGGCAAGTGAACCGGTAAATGCTCCATTGAGTCAAAAAAACTGGGAGGAAATATTCGCTCAAGCTTGCATAAAATAATTGGAATTTCCTCCTCAAGCCTTGCCATGGATGCAGAAGTAATGACTGCGGCAGATAACTCCTTGAAGAATAAGCTGAGCTCCGTAATTGCCTTCCAGACATGTTGCGGAAGCAACTCACGAAAAGCTATAGGTAATAATCGTTGCATGAAAACATGGCAGTCGTGGCTCTTCATGCCGAACAACTTGAGCTTATGCATGTCCACACACCTACCGATATTTGAGGCATAACCATCTGGAAATTTTAACCCTCTTAGCCAGTTACATAAAACTTCTCGTGAATTTCTGTCAAGAGTGTAACATGCTTTAGGATAGGTCCCATCGGCACTCCTTCTCAAATCACCTCTTCTGCAGTACTGATTAAGTTCTTCTCTTGACTTTGCAGTATCTTTTGTTTTTCCCGGGATGTTTAGCACCGTGTTAAATATGTTATCAAAGAAATTTTTCTCGATATGCATAACATCCAAGTTGTGCCGGATGAGATTTGTGCTCCAATAAGGCAAATCCCAAAATATACTTCGCTTCTTCCAGTTATGTTCTTTACATATACGGCTATTTATTCTATCTGCATCCGGTTCCCATGCATACATCAACCCCAAATGCTCTATAGAATCAAATAGATCCGTGCCGGACCTAACCGGTTCGGCAAATTTTGTGACTGCTTTGTTCTTCCGGAAGGCGATCAAGTTACGCCTGTAAGGATGATTTGGGGGCAAGAACTTCCTATGGTTATCAAACCATGACTGCTTACCACTCTTCTGCAATGTAAATGCATCCGAATCATACATGCAATGAGGGCATGCCAGACGTCCAGCAGTGCTCCAACCAGACAACATTGCATATGCCGGAAAATCACTTATTGTCCACATCAAAGCAGCTCTCATTAAGAAATTTTGTTTCATAGAAATGTCGTAGGCTACCACTCCTGTTTCCCACAACATTTTCAATTCGGCCACCAACGGTTGCAGAAAGACATCAATCTTTTCCTTTGGATTTGATGGTCCTGGAACCAAAACGGTTAAAAACATTGCAGTATCTTTCATGCACTTCCACGGAGGAAGGTTATATACAGTCAGTATCACAGGCCAACATGAATACTGTTGCCCCGCTTGACCAAATGGTTGGAAGCCATCGGTACAAAGACCTAATCTCACATTCCTTATATCTTCAGCGAAATCAGGATGATTTTCATTGAAATGCTTCCAAGCCTTTGAATCTGATGGATGCCGCATTTCATCCTCTTTAGATTCATGTTCGGCATGCCATCTCATATCAGCAGCTGTTGCCTCAGATCTGTATAATCTCTGCAGGCGTGGGGTAAGAGGAAAGTAATGCATCCTCTTGTAAGGCACACTTTTCCTCCTACTTGTACCGGCTCCTCCTTCGTGTTTTTGAACCTCGATTGCCCACAAATCTTACACCATCTCAGCTCTGAGTCTTCACCCCAAAATATCATACAATTGTTCAAGCAACAATCGATCTTATTAACTGGGAGCCCAAGCCCACGCAACAACTTCTTTGTTGCGTAAAAACTGTCTGCGGCAACATTATCATTTGGCAGAATTTCTTTGATTAACTCAGCTACAGAATTGAACGCCTTTTCTGATAATCGATGTTCTGCCTTAATATTCAACATTCGAGCAGCTGTAGAGAACTGGGAATGACCCTCACACCCAGGATACAATTCTTGATTTGCAGCACGCAACATATCGTAAAATTGTTGTGCTTCTGGATTTGGTTCTTCCATAAATGTATTCTGATTGAAGTCATTACCCGATGCATTCATCACCATTTGTTCATATGTGTTTAAATTCACAAATGGTTCATCTACGGGAATTGACTCTTGTTGGCCTATAACAGCTGCTGGAATATCCTCTGGTTCACCATGACAGTACCAAACATAGTAATCAGGAACAAAACCCTTCTTACACAAATGCACCTTAACAGTTTCCACATCTCTGTAGGCTTTATTCTGACACCTGTGGAAGTTGCATGGGCACCTAATCCTAGGCCCATCCATCCATTCAGGTTGGCTACATGCAAATGCGATAAATTCTTCCAATCCATTCAGAAAATCTGGATTCAGCAAGCCATCTTTTATCCTTGCATACATCCATGAGCGAGTCCCGCTCATTTTTGACCGACTTATACAAAGTCTGGTAAATCATTAAATGAAACCAAAAAATAAAACTATATTAGTATTAATAAATATATAACTAAATTATTTCTTGGGCACAACTAAGGTTAATTACAACCAATTAAATCATTTATAAGTACCCAAATTTTTTTTAGGTAACTAAGGACCCTACCATGCAAGGGCGAGCCACGGCTACGATCCTTGGGGTGCTAGCAAGGACCGATGCATAGGTTCATGGCTAAAGGAAGGGCTTGAGTTTGTCGGGCCGCAAGGCGGTGCGTTTAGTCATTAGACTTCACAAGAATTCAAGTGTCTTAAATAATTCTACCTTCACTCCATGTCTATAAGGTAAGGCCCTATCCCATTCAAGAATATTTTTTGTGATATGTTATTCTGCTATTAATTATCATCGATCGGTAACATTGAAATTTCGGCAGCATTTCCCATATGTTCTCCTACATGTGTGGTATATAAGCCACACTAGGAGAACGTATGAGCAAATGCAAACCGAAATCTCACCCCACGATGATTACTAGCAGACTAACATGTCACAAGAAATATTCTCAAACTGTCCACCAGGACAATTTGAGAATTTGCAAGACTAAGGCTTACAAATTCTCAAACGGGTCTAAAGGATTAAAGTGCTGTGATTATGGAAGTCCGAAGACAATCGAACTTATGCTTGTTATTCTTAACTTCTTGTGAATTATACATGTAATCACTAACTTTTTTAAGATTATTGTGTCAAATACAAATGTTTGCGAATACTAAAATGTAAATCATTGAAACTAGTAATTTGTTGCTGGAAATTAAATAATATTACAACAAAACATTTTATTTAGCATTTCAAAATGTAATGCATCATTAAGTTTGCAGCAGAATATAAATAATCAAGACATAACAAATGTAAATGAGTATAAATGCACAAATACTATTGTCATAAACATTCTGCTTAAATTAATTATTGCATAAATATTATGTAAATTAAATAATCTAGCATTACAAATATTATTGAATAATCAAGACATAACAAACAGTCTATTCAAACAGCTTTATTGAAAAAACAGAGGGGGGTTTCCTCCCTCCCCCGTGTTAAAACAAAAATTTTTTTTTTTGTGATGACAGTGGCCTGGCCACCATGGCCGTCTTCTCAGGTGGCCGTCTTCTCAGGTGGCCATGGCCGGACAAGAAATAAAAGGGGGGGGGGGGGGGGGGGGGGGTTTCCCCCCTCCTCCCCTGTTAAGGAAATTTTTTTTTTTTTTGTCACAGTGGCCTGGCCACCGTGGCCAGGCCACTGCCGGCCACGGCAGCGGCCGTGGCCGGACAAGAAAAGAAAGGGGGGGCGGGGGGGTTTCCCCCCTCCCCCCCTGTTAAGGAATTTTTTTTTTTTTGTCACAGTGGCCTGGCCACCGTGGCCAGGCCACTGCCGGCCACGGCAGCGGCCGTGGCCGGACAAGAAAAGAAAGGGGGGGCGGGGGGGTTTCCCCCCTCCACCCCTATTAAGGAATTTTTTTTTTTTTTTTGTCACAGTGGCCTGGCCACTGCCGGCCACGACAGCGGCCGTGGCTGGACAAGAAAAGAAAGGGGGGGGGGGCGGGGGGTTTTCCCCTCCCCCCTGTTAAAAAAAAAATATTTTTTTTTGATTACAGTGGCCTGGCCACCGTGGCCAGGCCACTGTGGCCACGGCAGCGGCCGTGGCCGGAGAAGACGGCCACGGCAGCGGCCGTGGCCGCCTTGTCCGGCCGCGGCCACGGCCGTGGCCGGACAAGAAAAAACAATGGGGGGGGGGGTTTCCTCCCCTCCCCCCTGTTAAAAAAAAAAAAAATTTTTTTTTTGATAACAGTGGCCTGGCCACCGTGGCCAGGCCACTGCGGCCACGGCAGCGGCCGTGGCCGGAGAAGACGGCCACGGCAGCGGCCGTGGCCGCCTTGTCCGGCCGCGGCCACGGCCGTGGCCGGACAAGAAAAAACAAGGGGGGGGGTTTCCTCCCCTCCCCCCTGTTAAAAAAAAAATTTTTTTTTTTTGATTACAGTGGCCTGGCCACCGTGGCCAGGCCACTGTGGCCACGGCAGCGACCGTGGCCGGAGAAGACGGCCACGGCAGCGGCCGTGGCCGCCTTGTCCGGCCACGGCCACGGCCGTGGCCGGACAAGAAAAAACAAGGGTGGGGGGGGTTTCCTCCCCTCCCCCCTGTTAAAAAAAAAAAAAATTTTTTTGATAACAGTGGCCTGGCCACCGTGGCCAGGCCACTGCGGCCACGGCAGCGGCCGTGGCTGGAGAAGACGGCCACGGCAGCGACCGTGGCCGCCTTATCCGGCCGCGGCCACGACCGTGGCCGGACAAGAAAAAACAAGGGGAGGGGGGTTTCCTCCCCTCCCCCCTGTTAAAAAAAAATTTTTTTTTTTTGATTACAGTGGCCTGGCCACCGTGGCCAGGCCACTGCAGCAACGGCAGCGGCCGTGGCCGGAGAAGACGGCCATGGCAGCGGCCGTGGCCGCCTTGTCCGGCCGCGGCCACGGCCGTGGCCGGACAAGAAAAAACAAGGGGGGGGGGTTTCCTCCCCTCCCCCCTGTTAAAAAAAAATTTTTTTTTTGATTACAGTGGCCTGGCCACCGTGGCCAGGCCACTGCGGCCACGGTAGCGGCCGTGGCCGGAGAAGACGGCCATGGCAGCGGCCGTGGCCGCCTTGTCCGGCCGCGGCCACGGCCGTGGCCGGACAAGAAAAACAACGGGGGGGGGGGTTTCCTCCCCTCCCCCTGTTAAAAAAAAAATTTTTTTTTTTTTAATTACAGTGGCCTGGCCACCGTGGCCAGGCCACTGCCGGCCACGGCAGCGGCCGTGGCCGGAGAAGACGGCCACGGCCCTGCCGTGGCCGGAGAAGACGGCCACGGCAGCAGCCGTGGCCGTAGGGAAATAAATAAAAAAAAATCATTTTTTTTTTAGATTATCGGGGCTAACCTTGGTTGAGATGAGATCGCTGGGTTGCCGGAGTCGGATGAGATTGTCGGGTAGCCGGAGGACGGGGATGCGCCGGAGATTCGAGCTTTAGATTAACGGCGGCGGCTAGGTCAAGACGGGAAGGAGGAAAGGAGAAGGGGTCCGGCTTAAATATAGGTAATTAGCGACGCCAAAACTGCGTCGCAATTTTCGTCGCAATTTTTTTTGGTCTTAGCGACGCACTAGGGCGTCGCTAATCCATCGTTAATACATGTTTATAATAATTTTCTGAAAACATAGCGACACCACTAAATGCGTCGCTAAAGCGTTGCTAAATTGGCGCCATCATCTGGCAGGAAAAATATTTTTATTTTCTAATAATTGCATCGCTAAGGCATCGCAATATTTTTTTAATAATTTAAATTGATTAAAATAATAACTTATTACATATATTGCGACGCAAGCAGTGCGTCGCAATTATTTTTTAAATATTTTTAAATGAAAATATTTAAATTTATTATAATAATTGCGATGATAAATTGCATCGCAATTATTTTTTAATATTTTTAATCAGCTATATGTATTCTAATAATATTGCGACGCATATATTTTGTCGCAATATTTGTTTATATTTTTTTAAACTATATCGCTAAGGCGTCGCAATAATTTGTTAATATTTATAAATGATTATATTTATAATTAATGTTAATAATTGCGACGATAAATGGCGTCGCAATTTATTTTAAAAATTTTTTAATTACATAAATTTATTTAAAAAATATTGCGACGATCGGCGACGATCCAACGATTGCGATCGATCCAAGCCTTGATCCCGATCGGCGACGACCGATCGCGGACCGCGGCAATCGGTCCGATCGGCAAAGATTCGACGGTTGCGATCGATCCAAGCCGTGATCCTGATCGGCCACGACCTATCTCGGACAGTTGCAATCCGTCCGAGATCGACGACGATCCGACTGTTGCGATCGATCCAAGCCCTGATCCCGATCGGCGACGACCGATCGCGGACCGCGGCAATCGGTCCGATCGGCAAAGATCCGACGGTTGCGATCGATCCAAGCCGTGATCCCGATCGGCCACGACCTATCTTGGACAGTTGCAATCCGTCCGAGATCGGCGACGATCCGACTGTTGCGATCGATCCAAGCCGTGATCCCGATCGGCCACGATCGATCTCGGACAGTTGCAATCCGTCCGAGATCGGTGACGATCCGATGGTTGCGATCGATCCAAGGTTGCGATCGATCCAAGCCCTGATCTCGATCGGCCACGACCGATCCCAGACCGTGGCGATCCGTCCGAGATCGGCGATGATCCAACGGTTGCGATCGATCCAAGCCCTGATCCCGATCGGCGACGACCGATCGTAGACCGCGGCAATCGGTCTGATCAGCAAAGGTCCGACGATTGCGATCGATCCAAGCCGTGATCCCGATCGGCCACGACCTATCTCGGACAGTTGCAATCCATCCGAGATCAGCGACGATCCGACGGTTGCGATCGATCCAAGCCCTGATCCCGATCGGCCACGACCGAACTCGGACTGTGGCGATCCGTCCGATCGGCGACGATCCGACTGTTGCGATCGATCCAAGCCCTAATTCCGATCGGCGACGACCGATCGTGGACCGTGGCAATCGGTCCGATCGGCAAAGATCCGACGGTTGCGATCGATCCAAGCCCTGATCCCGATCGGCCACGACCTATCTCGGACAGTTGCAATCCATCCGAGATCGACGACGATCCGATTGTTGCGATCGATCCAAGCTCTGATCCCGATCGGCGACGACCGATCGCGGACCGTGGCAATCGGTCCGATCGGCAAAGATCCGACGGTTGCGATCGATCCAAGTCGTGATCCCGATCGGCCACGACCTATCTCGGACAGTTGCAATCCGTCTGAGATTGGCGACGATCCGACTGTTGCGATCGATCCAAGCCGTGATCCCGATCGGCCACGATCGATCTCGGACAGTTGCAATCCGTCCGAGATCGGCGATGATCCGACGGTTGCGATCGATCCAAGGTTGCGATCGATCCAAGCCCTGATCCCGATCGGCCACGACCGATCCCGGACCGTGGCGATCCGTCCGAGATCGGCGACGATCCAACGGTTGTGATCGATCCAAGCCCTGATCCCGATCGGCGATGACCGATCGCAGACCGCGGCAATCGGTCCGATCGGCAAAGGTCCGACGGTTGCGATCGATCCAAGCCGTGATCACGATCGGCCACGACCTATCTCGGACAATTGCAATCCGTCCGAGATCGGCGACGATCCGACGGTTGCGATCGATCCAAGCCCTGATCCCGATCGGCCACGACCGAACTCGGACCGTGGCGATTCGTCCGATCGGCGATGATCCGACTGTTGCGATCGATCCAAGCCCTGATTCCGATCGGTGACGACCGATCGCGGACCACGGCAATCGGTCCGATCGATAAGATCCGATGGTTGCGATCGATCCAAGCCCTGATCCCGATCGGCCACGACCGATCTCGGACCGTGGCGATCCGTCCGAGATCGGCGACGATCCAACGGTTGCGATCGATCCAAGCCCTGATCCCGATCGGCCACGATCGATCTTAAAACATGGCGATCGGTCAGATCGGCGACGATCCGAGGGTTGCGATCGATCCAAGCCCTTATTCTGATCGGTCACGATCGATTTTGGACCGATCGCTATTTAACATAATTAATTTTTTTAAATATATAACGATGCAAACGGTTGCGTTGTATTTTTTTAATATGATAATTATAATATATAAAAAATTAACTTTAATTCTAATAATTACGATGCAACAAGTATGTCACTATATTAAAACGTAAGTTTCCTAATTAATATTTTCGCTTATTACATCGCTAATGCATCGCTATTTAACATAATTAATTTTTTAAAAACATTGCAACTCACTGTGTTACGTCGTAATTATTTTTTCTTATATTTATAATTTATAAAATTTTATTTTATTTAAAATAATTACAACGCAGTTATTGCATCGCTAAATTAAAAATAATTTTAATTTATTTTTTGGTTTATTGCGTCGCTAATGCGTCGCTATTTAAAATATTTAATTTTTTCCAAAATATTGCGATGCACTGGGTGGCGTCGTAATATTTTTTAAAATATTAGTACTGTAAAAAATA
This sequence comes from Calamus simplicifolius, assembly GCA_900491605.1. NCBI lineage: Eukaryota > Viridiplantae > Streptophyta > Magnoliopsida > Arecales > Arecaceae > Calamus > Calamus simplicifolius. The sequence goes on from UESW01004312.1 coordinate 287,929, forward strand.
TAATTCCATTTAAATTATTTGCGATGCAATTTTTTTGTCGCTAAATTAAAAATAATTTTTCTATTTTTCTAGTTTATTACGTCGCTAAGGCGTCGCTATTTAAAATATTTAATTCTTTTCAAAATATTGCGACGCACTGGTTGGCGTCGCAATATTTTTTAAAATATTAATACTGTAAAAAATATGATTCCATTTAAATTATTTGCGATGCAATTGTTGCGTCGCTAAATTAAAAATAATTTTTCTATTTTCCAATTTTATTGCATCGCTAAGGCATCGCTATTTAAAATATTTAATTCTTTTCAAAACATTGCGACGCACTGTTATGCATCGCAATATTTTATAAACTATTTGTACTTTAATCAATATAATTTCATTTAAATTATTTGCGACACATTTGTTGCGTCGCTAAATTAAAAATTTTTTTTTATTTTTTAATTTATTGCGTCGCTAATGCGTCGCTATTTAATATATTTAATTCTTTTAAAAACATTGCGACGCACTGTGATGCGTCGCAATATTTTTTTCCAATAATTAGATTTTATAAAATTTAATTTTATTTCAATTATTTGCGATGCAATTGGTGCATCGTTAAATTAAAAATAATTTTTCTAATTATCTATTTTATTGCGTCGCTAATGCGTCGCTATTTAAAATATTTAATTCTGTTAAAAACATTGCGACGCAAATATTGCGTCGCAATATTATTATTGATATTTATATTTCATAAAAAATTAATTTAAAAATATTGCGACGCAATATTTGCGTTGCAATATTAAAAATTTAATTTTTTTTTAATTTTTTGGTTAATTGAGTCGCTAATGAGTCGCTAATGCGTCGCAATATTTTGTTGTCACAAAGGCGTCGCAAAGAGGTCGCAATTTAGCGACGCAATTTTGCATCGCTAAATTTGCGTCGCTATTTCAGTATTTTCTTGTAGTGATTGTACATTATGGTTCGATTCTTTAAATTTCCCTAGTCGATGCGTAGACAAGACTGGACACTCTCGGACGCTGATGAGACTGGCACACATTGCATATCTTCATCCTTGTGGTAAGTAGCTGATCTTGCAAGCTGAAGTATCGAGATACTTGGATAAGTGTGTGGATGTTCGTTATTGTAATGATGCATTAGATGACCCGCATAGAGATCCCATATGGATATTCTATATAGTGTCGATGGTTGATCTCTGATGACGGTGCTGCGAGTGATCCTTTGACTTGAGATCTTCATTTCACCTCATATATAGAATGCCATGCTTTGACGACATGCAAACGTCGCTCTAGCCATGGATGGCAAATATGGTGTCGATTGGGTATGACATGAAGCACATAAAAATGATGTCTAATCAAGACAGGATTTATCTTCCTTGATAGAAAGGGTTATATCCCATGGCCACTTGATGGATTAAATTGACTATTAAATCCTTGCAAGGTTGAGTTGGAATTCGAAATGGTTTTGAAATTCTAATTCATATGAGTCAATTTTTCTAAGATCAAGTAAATAAAGATAAATTACATGGTTGACACATTCCATACCACTGATTGATCTAGGATATGTGACGAAGGGATTGAATCGTACGTTAACCGTTCATGGATAGGTGTTGATGACCACGTCAACAAAACCCTTAACATTTGGGTGATCATGATGCTTTGCTAAAGGCCGCTCATAATCTATAATCATGGATTCTTTGACTTAATCAAGGAGTTGATTTGGTTAAAGAATTGACTTGGATAAAGTGTTGACCAGGTCATCCTTAGGATCAATATTAGGGACATGATTATTAGCAATGTGTCAAGGGACCTAATGGATGATAGGTTTTGGATGAAGTTAAAATGAAAATTAAGTTGGACTTAATTTCATTAATTGGATACTCAATTAGGCTTGATCCATGTGATGGATGGCTTAGATTAATTGAGATTAATAATATGGTATTTAATTGGATCCATATGATGGCATGATTTGATTCTTGGAAATCCAATTGAATCGAGGGCTGAGATCGAGCCATATGGATGATGGATCTATGCCCATGTGATGGACATGGCACATCTCCACATCACGAAGGAGGGAACCCCATGATTTGGGGCGTCATCATGAAGCCAAATTCATGGTTAGTTTCATGGAATAACTAATTTCCTGTTTTTTAGGAATGTAGTTTGGTGGTTGTAATCCTAATATTATTATGATAGAGAATATCTAAATTTGTTAGGATAATTTGTTATAATAAATGTCCTAAATTTGTTAGCATAATTTATTATCAATTTGATATGGTTGAATGGTTAGGTGGTTGAAACAAAATCCCCTTCTTTATGGAAGCACACAACTTCTTTTTCATGTATAAAAAAGAGAGAGACAACCCTTTGGAGAGACATGCCTAACTCCTTTTTCTTTGTCTTGGATGCATAACACCAACTTTCTCTCTCTAAAATGTTCTTTCTCTCTCTAGGACGTTTCTCTCTTTCTTGAAGGTTGAAAGTTCCTCTCTCTCTCACGTTCTCTTCTTGGGTTGTTGAAGAAAGGCTTTCTCTCTCTTCTTGATTGATCAAGATTTGATCTTGATCAAGAAATCTTTCCTTTCTTGATTAATCAAGATTTGATCTTGATCAAGAAATTATTTTCTTTGATAGATCAAGATTTGATCTTGATCAAGAAATCTTTTCTCTCTTAATTAATCAAGATTTGATCATGATCAAGAAATTATTCTCTCTCTTAATGTGGGAAATCAATTGAAAAGAAAAAAGGTGCTAGTATCCCTCACAAGAAGGTTATCATCCAATCCTAAGAAGACATCATCCAAAGATCTTCACATGGATCACCATTAAAGGCCGAACATATGGACGGCTAGTGATAAATTGTTTACTGGCTACATCATACTTCATCCCCAATAAAGAACACAGGTATGATCTATTATTAAATCATATGTTATTTATTGTTAACTGAATTTGTTTTCCTAAGGATCTTGGGCTTTGGGAATTAAATTCGTATTTATTTTTATTTTTTGCTGCGTAAAATATGAATTTGATCCATATAAAACATACGAAATTTCATTCAAGACCAACCCACCGATTCGGGGTGGCGCGGCTGCTGGTACCTCTCCCCCAAGCTACACCATCTCCAGCTAATTCCAATCGTTGATTTAAGCTGGATCGTCCACGAGATCCACTAATTTTGACACCAACCCGCTAGCCATCGACTGAAAATTGTTTTGTGATCTTCGGCAAGCAGCCTCCCAAACTAATTGATCTAATTAGTGGCTCTAAGAAACGAATTCAAGGCAATTGGATTGGAACAGAGGTTCTTATAATGGAACAAAGGTTTGCCAAGGAAAACAGAGAGAATTCACGATCAACCTGGAGGGTTTATACTTTGCCAACGCTAAGGAAAAGGGCGAATACTCCTGTAGATAATTCCAAAGAAAATGGCAGTGATTGGTGCCGATCTGGTCGATGCATTCGTGGCTAAGATCAGCACCACCCAGCCACCGCATAGAGCACCTTCTTGAAGCTCTAATTCAACAGCAGTGGAGCTCCAGCGAGGCTCCACCCGCTGACAAAGACCAAAGAGGGAGAGAGAGAGGAGAGAATAAGCTGAAATATTCTCAAAATTGGGTGATGGTCGAAGGCCTTCAGAATGAAAATGGAATGAAGACAATAACACTAGTTTTGGTTCAAAGAAAATGAAACATGGTATCACAGATTGCATCTTAGAAGGGCCGATTAGCCCTCCTATCATACTATATGTCATTATTTAAATTTTCTTCATGGATATGTTCTAAAATTGATAAATTAACAAGAACTTTTGTATAGATATAAAAAAAGAATTTGTTAGTAAATTCTATTATCTTATTAACTGTGAAACCATTTGCAAAGATTAAAAAAAAAAAGAAGACAAACTTGGAATCAAGAATCATAAAAATATAAACTAGGCTTTACATTTCAAGTAGGCTTGGAAGTACCTTTATAGATAAAATGAAGGTAATAGACATCAAATAAAGTTAATCTCTAAAGCCTACTATTTCATATGCTAATTTGTTTTGCTGAGTATAATCATATTATGAAAAGCTTTCCTTATCTGATAAGATATCCGCAATGATTTAGAGGCTTTTTGAAATTACATATCATTTAAGCTTTGAAACAAAAAAGTTATCAAAAATTAAGAAGATAGCTAGTTAGCTTCTATCCTATCATTTGTTTGAGGAGAAATATAGTAGAATTACTAAAAAAAATATTTAATAGCCTCAGTGTAGAGCAACAAATTATTGCCGTGGAGAGTAAGAGTTTATGGGCCTCCATCATCTTTTAAGCACATACAACTTCAACAACTATAAAGTCTTTTCTTTGTTGTTCAACCATCCCTTGATCAATGTACTAGTCTAGAAGTCACACAATAATAGTAGGCACAATATGAAGTTTTTTTTATAAATTTATCAACTATTGTTAGGTCATTTGCACATTCTATAGACCCATATGGAAAGTATTCATCCCAAAAAAAAGACATTTCTCAGCCCTTCTCAATATATTGCATACAAGAGATAACCTAATAAAGAAAGTGTTAGCAATAAGCTCGGGATGCATCTTATGCACGATAGCATGAGAATCAATTAATCATATATTTGATAGATGCCCATTCCATAGATTAAGTTTAGATTATCTTTCTAATAACATCGGCATGTATAAAATTTCTTCTACTATCTCAAATCTCTAATCGAAGTAGAGGAAGAAGAAAGTATATGCTAATAGTAGAAGTTAGGATTGGTCGGTCACATCTTTTACATGCTATATATGGTAAGAAAAAAACTCAAGAATATTTCTTAACAAAAAGTCATTCATAGTTTGAATCCTATAGAAAATTTTTATCAGTTTTACTAAGTGGCGCAACTTAATATTTCATAGTAAAATGGAACATATTATAATAAAATACCACTTCATATGTGAAGCAATAATGGAGAGAACAATTGAACTCAAGTACTACAAGATCTAAAGGAGCAAGTCACAGACCTTTTCATGAAGTCTCTACCCACAAACAAAGTTTAAACTACTATGAAGTGTGCTGGAAATCTTGGAAAAGTGCATTAAGGAGTATTAAACTAATGCATTTTTTAGAAAAGTATGAAAAGTATTAAACTAATGCATTGCCAACCCCTGTAGTTGGAAAAAGGCTTAGATGAGTTGAGTTGAGTATGAAATATCACTAAAATGAAATAGCATTTTATTAGCAATGGAAGAAAGTTATTTTAAGTGTAAGCACCAATATTCTAGAGTTTTTTCAGCCGTCAATTAAGTTATCTATCAATAGGCAAGAGCACCCACTGTAAGGATGCATGGAAACAAGTCTCACGGCTACCCAAAACCCTTATGTACTCAAGCCATCTCCCATGTAACTAACTACCATTTGATAAAATATTTATTCTTTCTAAACTTCTTCAAGTAATTTTACAATCTTCCATCAGTGAAATAGTATTTCACTAAGGTAGTGTTTGAAATAGGAAATAAGAGAGGATATCTCCTGGATATCCATTCTTATTCCCAAAAGCCATAACTATAAGGATGGCTGGGAATAAAGTTAATCAGAGGGATAATTCATGGTTAACCATAGGTTATCCTCTCAATTTATTCCCTAAAAAATGTAGGAATAACTGATTATCCCTTCAAATAAGAGTAAAAAGAAGTTATCCTATGGATTTACCTTTTTGCATTTGTTATGATCAATGGGATAGCCAAGGGATATCCCTAGGGATAGCCAGAAGATAAACTCTATCCTCTACACTTATTCATGGATAATATTTTTTCTATCAAATACTACCTAAAAGTCCAGTCCCAACAGTAGCATTGGTCTCCCTCCATCAATCAGATTCTAAAAAATGTCTCAATTCATCTTTCTAGCTTCAACTACCTTTGAATACTCTCGAAATATAGAGTCTAAAATGCTAATCAAATTTGCATTCTTGTGCATCTTGAAACCAACTCACAAATAGCTCATCGTATACATTGCTATATTAAATCTAAAATTGATACGAAATAGATGCATCCTATGTTCTATTCTTTCATGTTACATGATAGCCATTATATATAAGGCAATGCCCAATAAGCTGACTGAACCAGAATGGTTTTTTCCACAATAGCTTTGGTGCAAATTTTAAACAATTACCTCTTGTTTATAAATTCAAACGCAATTCTATAGTCTTTCCTTCGATAATTCTTTCACTGAGTTGTCCTTTCAAAATGTTTTAAAGGGATTCTTAATGATGTATATTCATGGACAAGATTTAGACTTTTGATATAAAACTAAAGTGGGACCATTCAACTCACACTACTACAAAAAGTTAAATAGATTACAGTAAGTTTTAGAAAAAAGACTACGTTTTTTGTTAGACTATATTTTTATAATTTTTCATAAATTAAAAGACTACATATTTTATAAAAAATGTTGTCTTATATTGCCTGATAATATAAAAAGACTATGTTTTTAAATAAGACATAGTCTTATATTATTTGATAATATAGAAAGACTACATTTTAAACTAAGACGTCATCTTATATTATCTGATAATATAGAAAGATTATATTTTTAAATAAGATGCAGTCTTATATTATCTGATAATATAAAATGACTATATTTTTAATTAAGATGTACTTATATATATGATAATATAAAAAGACTATGTTTTTTAATTAAGACGTAGTCTTATATTATCTTATAATATAAAAGACTATATTTTTAATTAAAACATAGTCTAATATAAAACTAAAAATTTATCTTTTTTTCTCCTCCTAATTCGCTTCCTTCCTTTTCTTAAACGAAACCCTCAATATCCAAACTCAATTTCTGTTCTTCCAACTGTAGTTTTGTTCTGAATTAAGGTTTCATTTGCGGAGACTCCATTGGTCACCAAGCGGGATTAAAGTTGCAAAGACTCTATCACTACAAGGTTTCGTTTACAAGGACTCCACCATCGTGCCAACACCCTCGACCTCAGTCCAAGCCCTAGGCTCCATCCTCCATCATCGGCCTTTGTTCCCCGTCGAGACCCCTCCTTGCTCACTCTTTGCGTCCTCCTCCACTCGCACGATTTACAGTGATCGCTTCATCCCCAGCCGCACCAAATCCAACTTTGCTCTCTTCGACCTCAATTAACTAATAAGATATTAATTGAGAGGCAATGATATACTTCAAACCTTTCAATATTAATTATTTCATTCATGAATTGCCAAAGTACTTCATCAAGTTGATAATTGATATTTTTTAAATAATATATTTTAATTAAAAAAATTTTTAATCATTAATTGAATGTGTTTAAAATTTTAAATTTTATAAAAAAAATATTTTAATTTTTTATAAAAATCAAATGATGAATAAAAAGTGTAGAAATTGAAATGCTAAAATAACGAGGATATACATCCTTTTCGATAGTGATATAGACTTAAAAGCGTCAAATAATTTCACATGAAAAGTTATAAAATTTTATGTAAAGATTAGTAACATCGGTTTTTTTTTTTTTTAAAGGAAGGAAAAAAAAATGATGACCTAACGCAAGAAAAAAATGGAAGGAAAAGGGCCCATCTAGCCGGCATCAGACATGCACACGCGCACGAACAATTACGCATGCATGCTGTCACGGGACTCACACTGTTTTCCGTACGAAGTAAGGACCTCTCCGGTTCTGCCATGTGGAGCAGCGCCATTGGCCTTGGGAGCCGCGCCGACAGGGAGGACGGGAGCCACGTGGGACGGTACGACCGGCGGGGCCCAGCTCAGGGTCCAATCAAATCAAATCACTCGGCCTTCATACACGCGCTCCCTCTTTCTCAACGCGCACCCGGTTAATTATTATTTTATTATCTCTTAAATAGAAAACAGTCGGACACCATCGTCCGGAAATGGACCGATGGCGAGGGAATCTCGTACTGCCGGTCGTTGAATGCTTCCACGACCATCCTCTTCCCCCCTACCCCCCTAAACAAAAAATTCGTATACTAAACTAATAATATTTTAGAGAGAGAGAGAGAGAGAGAGAGAGAGAGAGAGAGCGCGCGCGCGTATAAAAATCTTATACTAAACCATTAATCTTATGACCTCCTCCACCGACGGTGACTGCGAGGATGGATCTGGTGCTTACTCCGCCCTCCTCAGGATGGTCCTCTTCAAGCCCGATCACGGCCCCCCCCCCGACCGCTCGTCGCTCCTCACGGGGCGGAGCTCCTCTTCGCCGTCATCGTCGGTTTCAACTCCTAGCAGAAATATTTTTAGGTTCAAGGCGGAGGTGCCGCGGTACTCTCTTTCGGCTGGCTTCGAGGATGCCCTTCCTGGGGTTGTTCCCACCCCGCCCAAGACGCTAAGGAAGGTCCCGAGATCTCTGTACAAGGTCAATTCCCATTCCTCCCACACCCCACCCCACCCCCCACCCCCCTTTTTTTTTTTGCTTTTCTTTTCTGCGGGTTGTTACTAATTTTCCTTCTGATTCAGAAAGATTGGATTTTTATGGCTTCTTTTGGTGCTGATGTGTTGGTTGATGTTGTTTTCAGGTACTGGATGCACCGGCATTGCAGGATGATTTCTATCTTAATCTCGTGGATTGGTCTTCTCACAATGTGCTAGCTGTGGGTTTGGGCAATTGTGTCTATCTTTGGAATGTCTACAGCAGCAAGGTGAGATTTTGGCCAAGGTTTGATCTGATATCAGTGGTGCAACATTCCCCCTCACCTCACTTTTGACTGTCTGCCATTTATAAATCGCTTTCTGCAATATGGCTTCGATGGCAGGTCATGAAGCTCTGTGACATGGGTGTGGATGACAGCGTTTGCTCTGTGGGATGGGCGCAGCGTGGCACCAACTTGGCTGTTGGCACGAACCAAGGAAAAGTGCAAGTGAGTCCTTTGTCTTATTTTATGGTGTGATGTGAGAAGAAATCTTATGAATGAATTTGGGCTTACAAATTTCTTTATGGCAGCTGTGTAGGCGTGTAGCACAATTCTGAAAGATTTTGTCAATGCTATCTAATTAATCTCAAGAGTAGCCCTCCAATTGCAGTATATATATGCTTCTCTCCTTCGTTGCTAGGTAACTAACTTTTGTCTTTATTGGTATATCTTGGAAAGGAGCCCTTACTTTTCTTTTTCCCCCCTGAATTTGACCCTGTATCAATGCTATATATGTATGTGTGTGTATATATATCGAATAAAGTTATGATTAGTATGATGTATGATCTGGCTTATTAATGCTTTCAAATATGTATTTATTATTTGAAGTAGACCTGTATTTCTAAGTATATTTAAATTTTTTTTTAAATATCATTTGCTGTATTATGTCCTCAACATCATAATTTTATGTGATATACAAATTCATTTACTCTATCTTCCAGGCCTATAAATTCTTGGTGTCATGCCTCAGTTTGGGCAGATTTATCAGATGTCTCTGAAATTTGCATATTGACCTTTTTACTCTATGTGGTGTAGATATGGGATGCATCTCACTGTCGGAGGATAAGGACCATGAGGGCCATCGCCTACAAGTTGAAGCTCTTGTTGGTTAATTTAGATTCCTACTGGCCAGGAGAATAACCAACTCCTGATTTTATGGTTTATGTATTTTAAAATTTGAACGTGCAAAACAGCGGGAGTGAGTTTGCGACTCCGTAACCATCGCCCGAACGTGCTCCGAAAATTTCTATGATGGTAGAAATTTCTGGAGGGTTTGTGTATATAAAATTGGTCCCTGGTACCTGCTCTACGATATGAGAAAAATCACACACCATCGATCTGGGTAGAGAAAGGACCAGAAGAACCAGAATTCAAAGCTTCTTCCTTTTTATTTTATCCCGAGGCCGGAACGATGGCGGAAGGTAATCCTCAATACTATTTCCGCTGCTTTATTTTATTTTGAAGTGCCATATTGATCTAAATTACATTAGGCACGTTATTGGATATTTTACATTTGGTATCAGAGCCATGACGCCTCTGTCTCGTTTTGGCTGAATGCTTTCTGCTTTTGGGCTCTTCTTTATGTTGGATTTTGTTTTAAATATTAAAAATATATATTTAAAAATTTTATCCTGATCAAAATTAAAGAAGGGCAAGACGTTCTTGATTTCTATTTCTCTTATTTTAGGGATAGTCCAAAGGGGAGGCTACTGGTAGTACCCTGGATTATTTACCCAACGGGCGTACGGTAGGGATATTAGGGACGTACCAATAAGGGAGGCTGCCGTAGTACCTTGGTACGTTTGATCCAACTACCTGCGTACCGGGAGAGTTAATAGATCATTAAGAATCATCTAAAAGGGCATAAGATCCGATAAACTCTAAATATTCAGTTATTTAATTTATTTTTTATTTAAGAGATTGATTGATAAGTCTTATGCCATGAAGCATGCATTTATCTGTTCACTCATTCTTTTGGATATAGTTTGAATAAAGATAAATCCAAATATTTCATAATCAAATCACCATAAAAAGAGGAAGCATGGGTTTCCTTGCTTCGGATATGTGCACACGGGATGGATGAAAAATGTTTCTTACTGAAAATGTGCCGGTAATAATAATAATAAAAAAAAGGGCATGGCATTATTAAAAAAAAAATTTGGATGCCAGCGCCCGTGGCTGGCTGGCTAGGCGCTGGCTGACTGGCTTACAGCCAGCGCCCAGGCGCTGGCTGTAGGCCAGCTCTCAGGCGTTGGCTGTAAGCCAGCGCTCTGGCTGGGCGCTGGCTGCCTGCCAGCGCCCAACCAGCACTGGGCAACGCCCAGGCACTGGTAGCGCCTGGGTGGGTCAGGCGCTGGCCCAGCATCCTGGGCCAGGCCCTGGCCCAGCGGGCATCTGACCCAATCAGGATTGATCCAGCATTTGATAGGCTCTGTTGTCTGGGCCAACAGTGAGGCTGGGTCGTGCACATAATCTGAACTATAGCAGGCTAGATTGCAGCAGTCTGAACACATCTGATCCAAAAATTTTGAGGTGATTGAGATATTTTGGTTAAATTAAACTATTGGAATTGGGTGAGGATGACGGGCTGTTGGCTCATTCATTAAGTGATGGGCCATTAGCCTGTCATATTTATGTTCAATTATATTTAGAATTTGTGTGTGTAAATTTTATGAATTATGCATGCATCTTAAGTGACATAATTGAGCATAAAATTTAAATAATGTTTAAGTGATAAATATAATTGAATAATTGAGGAGTAGCCACAATATCCTTAATTATAAAAATTATATAATAAAGTTAATAAATCACATAAATAATAGACATTAATTATAATTAATTATATGGATATAATAAAATTTATTCCATGAAAAATTTTGTTATATTTATATAATTAATTAGGATAAAATGTCAAATTATATTTTCTAATTTACCTACAGGGATTAGAAATTAAGGGTATAATTTGATAATTTTATCATATAGTTTAAATGTGAATCTAATTGAATTAATACTTCAGCCCACATGCAAGTTTTATGTCAGTAGATTCATATTTTGACGTATTTTACATTGGTAGATATGTCATATTGTTTAAAGAGCTTCAAAGTTTTGTAACATGAGTATGGTTATTTAATTTTTACAGTTTGTCAGCCTGTTAATTTCTCTAATATGATTTGTGATGTTCCTGAACTCAGAGGGGACAATTATAAAATTTGAAAGGAGAGAACTCTCCTTCATCTAGGGTGCAAGGACATTGATTACGCCATAAGGAAGGATGAACCGCCTTCTGAAGATTCTGTTCTTTATGAAAAATGGGAGCGATCTAATCGTCTCTCAATAATGTTCATAAAGACTAAGATCTCAGATGGCATCAGAGGTTCCCTTGAGCATTATGACAATGTCTGTGACTTGCTGAAGGCGATCGATGATCAATTTGTATCTTTAGACAAGGCTTTAGCTAGCACCCTAATTCACCAGTTCTCATTCATAAAACTGAGTGGTATACGCGGTGTACGTGACCATATTATGAGGATGAGGGACATTGCGGCTCAATTGAAGAGACTTGAAGTTGAGATGTCTGACTCTTTTCTAGTGCATTACATTCTCAACACTTTACCACCGCAATATGCCCCATTTAAGATCTCTTATAACACACATAAGGATAAATGGTTAATTAATGAACTTATGACCATGTGTGTTCAAGAGGAGGGTAGACTTGCTGTGGAAGAGGGTACTCAACTCTCTTTTGTCTGTTATGAATCTAACATGATTAATGTTACTCAAGACACATGGTGGATTGACTCTGGTTCTTCAATCCATGTTACCAACTCCTTGCAGGGATTGCAAGACCTGTGGAAACTAGTGGGAAGTGAATGCTGCATCTATTCTGAAAACAAGATGTCATCACATGTAGAAGCCATTGGAACTTGCAAACTTGTTTTAGATAGTGGTTTTATTTTAAGTTTGAAAAAGACATTTTATATTCCTGGTTTTGCTAGGAATTTAGTTTCTGTTTCAAGACTTGTATCTTGTGGATATTCCTTTAAATTTTCGGATTCATTTTTTAATATTTCTTATGGATCTGAGATTATTGAATGTGGTACATTGTCTGATGGTCTTTTTCGTCTTAATTTAGAAAATGAAAATCACTATTCTTCTATGCATGTTGGTGTTAAAAGATGTGTCGTTGATGAGAATTCATCTAATTTGTGGCATAGGAGATTAGGTCATATCTCCATTGATAGAATCAAGAGGTTGGTACATGATGGAGTACTTAGTACTCTTGATTGGACTGACTTTAGTACTTGTGTAGACTGCATTAAAGGTAAGCAGACTAACAAGTCAAAGAAGGTACAAAGAGGAGTTCTCAATTGTTAAAAATAATTCATACAGACATTTGTAGTCCTGATATAGATGCATACTGTAATAAGTATTTCATCTCCTTTATTGATGATTATTCGCGTTACATGTATCTCTACTTATTGAACAGCAAAAGTGAGGCACTTGATGCTTTCAAAATTTTTAAGGCTGAAGTAGAGAAACAATGTGACAAACGAATCAAGATCGTAAGATCTGATAGGGGAGGAGAATACTACGGTAGATACACTGAGAGTGGACAAGCTACCGGTCCATTTGCAAAGTTTCTTCAAGATTGTGGGATTGTTGCCCAATACACCTTACCTGGTTCTCCAGATCAGAATGGTGTAGCTGAAAGAAGAAACTAAACATTAATGGACATGGTAAGGAGCATGCTTGCCAGCTCCAAACTTCCTCGGTCCTTGTGGACTGAAGCCCTTAAGACAGCGATGTACATATTAAATCGGGTTCCAACCAAGGCTGTCCAAAGGACACCTTTTGAGTTGTTTAAAGGTTGGAAACCGAGTTTGCGACATGTACGCATTTGGGGTTGCCCAGCTGAGGTGAGGATTTATAATCCACATGAAAGGAAGTTGGACCCGAGGACCTTAAGTGCATATTTTATTGGTTATACCGAAAGATCCAAGGGATATAGATTTTATTGTCCTTCTTATAGCACTAGATTTGTGGAATCAAGAAATGCTAAATTCTTGAAAACGACTTAATTAGTGGGAGCGATCATTTTCAAGACCTTGGTCTTGGGAAAGGTCATCAAGATGCTCAATGCTCCACTTCAAGTAGTGGACCGATTGTTGTAGTTCACAGTGCGCCTTGTGCACATGTTGAGCAACAAGTCCAAGAGATTCCACAAACTGCTGATCTAAATCCAGTAGACCTTGAAGTTCAGCAAATACCCGAAATTGTTGAACAACCTGTTGAGCAACATGATCCTGTTTCACAGGAGAATGTTGAGGCAACATTGAGGAGGTCTACTAGGACTAGGAGACCAGCAATTCCTAGTGATTATGTTGTGTATCTGCAAGAATGTGACTACAATATTTGAGCCGAAAATGATCCTGAAACATTTTCACTGGCCATGAGTTCTAATGTATCTGACTTATGGTACAAAGCCATTAAAGAAGAGATGGATTCTAAGGCATCTAACAAAGTCTGGGATTTTGTCAAGTTGCCTGATGGTGTAAAAGCCATTGGTTGTAAGTGGGTCTTTAAAACTAATAAAGACTCAGAAGGCAACATTGAGAGACATAAGGCTAGACTTGTTGCCAAAGAATTTACTCAGAGGGAAGGAATAGATTACACGGAGACCTTTTCTCTTGTATCTAAAAAGGACTCCTTCCGTGTAATCATGGCATTGGTGGCTCATTTTGATTTAGAGTTACACCAGATGGATGTGAAAATGGCGTTCCTCAATGGTGATCTAGAGGAAGAGGTTTACATAAAACAACTAGAAGGATTTTCCTCTAGTAGTGGTGAGAATTTAGTCTGTAAGCTGAATAAGTCCATATATGGATTAAAGCAAGCCTTCCGACAATGGTATTTGAAATTTCATGATGTTATTACTTCATTTGGCTTTGAAGAAAACATTATGGATGTTTGTATATACCAAAAGGTTAGTGGGAGCAAGATTTGCTTTCTTGTGTTATATGTGGATGACATTTTGCTTGCGACTAATGATAAGGGTTTGCTATATGAGGTGAAATAATTTCTCTCAAAGAACTTTGATATGAAAGATATGGGTGATGCATCTTATGTCATTGGCATAAAGATCCATAGAGATAGATCTAGAGGCATTTTGGGCTTGTCTCAAGAGACCTATATCAACAAGGTTCTAGAAATATTTCGCATGAAAGATTGTTCACCGAGTGTAGCACCCATTGTGAAAGGTGATAGATTCAGCTTGAATCAGTGTCCCAAAAATGAGTTCAAACGCGAACAGATGAGACCCATTCCATATGCTTCAGCTATTGAAAGCCTTATGTATGCTCAAGTTTGTACCAGGCCTGACATTGCATTTGTTGTTGGAATGCTTGGGAGATATCAGAGTAATCCAGGTGTTGACCACTGGCGGGCTGCAAAGAAGGTTATGAGATACCTTCAAGGAACCAAGGATTACGTGCTCATGTATAGACGGACTGAGAAGTTGGAAGTCATTGGATATAGTGATGCAGACTTTGCTGGCTGTATTGATTCACGTAAATCAACGTCAGGTTACGTGTTTATGTTAGCTGATGAAGCTGTATCATGGAAGAGTGCCAAGCAGACCTTGACTGCTACTTCCACTATGGAGGCTGAGTTCGTCTCTTATTTTGAAGCTACCTCACACGGTGTATGGTTGAAGAGTTTCGTATCTGGGCTTAAAGTTGTGGACTCTATTTCGAGGCCCTTGACATTGTACTGTGATAATTCAGCTGCTGTTTTTATGGCTAAGAACAATAGGAGTGGTAGTCGTAGTAAACATATCGACATTAAGTACTTAGCCATAAGAGAGCGTGTTAAAGAAAAAAAAGTGGTTATTGAACACATCAGCACTGAATTGATGATCACGGGTCCTCTGACTAAAGGCATGCCACCAAAAGGTTTCAAGGATCATGTAGCGCGAATGGAACTTAGTTCCGTGATGTAATGTCATTCTTCAATGAAACTCTTATTCAGTTTGGATATTTCTCCTTTAAGTTGTATACATATTTGTTTGTTTTGAGGAATATCATTATGTTTGGACCACGAATAAACATAGGGTTTATTCATTAAGTTATTTGGGCTATGTTGGGAAGTGTAACATATTGTGATACATAGAAGACAATACTCACATTTAGAGGAACTGTCGCCATGATCCGTATGTTAATATCGTGCATGGTAGAAAATACATAGATCAAGTGGAAGAATGTTGGTTAATTTAGATTCCTACTGGCCAGGGGAATAACCAACTCCTGATTTTGTGGTTTATGTATTTTAAAATTTGAACGTGCAAAACAGCGGGAGTGAATTTGCGACTCCGTAACCATCGCCCGAACGTGCTCCGGAAATCTCTATGATGGCAGAAATTTCTGGAGAGTTTGTGTATATAAAATTGGTCCCTGGTACCTGCTCTACGATATGAGAAAAACCACACACCATCGATCTGGGTAGAGAAAGGACCAGAAGAACCAGAATTCAAAGCTTATTTCTTTTTATTTTATTCCAAGGCCGAAACGATGGCGGAAGGTAATCCTCAATACTATTTCCGCTGCTTTATTTTATTTTAAAGTGCCATGTTGATCTAAATCACATTAGGCATGTTATTGGATGTTTTACAGCTCTTGCTTGAAGTTCATCAGTATTATCTTCAAGAAGCCGTGAAAAGACGATTCTTCAACATGATATTCGTGCTCAAGAAGATTTTGTTAGCAAGCTCGTAGGGCAAAAATCAAAGGTAAGATATTCCTAATAAGTCATGAACAGGGTTTTGTCTGCTCCTTCCTGTGATTCTTTCTCCTGATATTCTTTATATTCTTTGTGCATAGTTTATAATAATAATCAAAGTAGTCCTCACTTTATCTTATTGTCCAGCTACTGCTTTGTCAAATAATTAATATTTTCTAATAAGATTTGCATGTTTATGCTATTTGCTTATAAGCTTAATGTCCAGCTACTGCTTTGTCAAATAATTAATATTTTTTTGCATGTCCATGACAGTCTTCTTATACAGGTTTGTGGGTTGAAGTGGTCTTATGATAACCGTGAACTTGCATCTGGTGGAAATGATAATAGAGTAAGTTGCATTTCTTTGTCCTCCTGTTTAGGATAAGTGTGATCATTTGTGAAAATATTTATTCTAATAAACTATTTGCATCTTGTTGTATGATTGACTTTCTTTCATATCGCATCTCTGTTCAGCTTTTTGTCTGGAGCCAGCATTCAACACAGCTTGTACTCAAGTATTGTGACCACACGACAGCTATAAAGGCTATTGCTTGGTCACCACATCTTCATGGACTTCTTGCAAATGGTGGAGGAACTGCGGACCGATGCATTCGTTTTTGGAATACAACCACTAACTCTCATTTGAGCTGCATGGACACTGGAAGTCAAGTAGCTTGCTACTCATGTAATATCCATCTATAATATGAATAAACTGCTGAAATAATATGACTACAATGCTTCCTCTGTATAAATTAATAAGGTTACTATAATGTTTATTCACTCAACTTTTCTCTGAATAGCCATAAATTAATGTCCAACAGTATCTGATCAGCAAACAGGGTAAGAAATAAACGACCTAGTCTTACTCAAGCAGAGTAGGTGAAAAATAAGGTTAAGCATAAGCAATTGTTTCCTATCAAAGGCTTGGCTATTCAACTTGTACATTATGTTCCGAGCATGAGCTATATCCCTTTGTCAAAGCATGCCTTCTGATTTCTTTCCATAAAAGGTTAGTGCTCATTATATGGATCAATTGTTTCTAGCTTCTTATAACTCTGAGTAAATATTTTTTTAATAAAAATTAATACTTTTGATATTAAGTTGTTAATTATTATTATTATATTTATAAAGGGATCACTGGTCCTTGATGGTTATTGATCCTCATGGGGACAAAATGTATTTTTGTAATTCTATTAGATATTCAGCGGAACAAGAATTGAAAGGTGTTATTAATACGTAAATATTTATTTCTTTATAATTTTGTAATAATTTATCTAGGTTATACCATTTGAGTCTCACACTATTATTATACTTTGCTATATTAGTGCACTCAAAATATACAACATTAAAGCTGACTGAGTTACAAGAAAAACACTTAATTGGGAGCTAGTTAAGGTATATTGAGATGTACATTCTTTTTTATAATTCATAAAATTAGATATTATTTGTTTAAATCTTATAAAAACTTTTGAATTTATTTTTTAAGTGTCCTAAGCAACCATCAGGTATTGAATGTGGCTTATGTCATCAGGTATATGAAGAAGATCATTGAGAATCATAACATTTCAACTGATGAAAAGGTATATTATTATTGCGTACATAATTCATATAAGTAGTATTTTTTATGGTTATAGATTTTTGTGTCATGTGTTATTTAGTGCTCTTTTCTGAGTAACTTATGTATATATGCAGTTTGGCGAGAAAAAAACTTATAAGGTTTCATTTAAAGAAATGTTATGGAAACGTTTATTAAAGTTTGGATTACCTGTAAATGTTATGGATATTTGTATGACAGTATTGGATATTTCAATTCAATGTATTTAAGGTTTTTTGAAATTGAAAGTATATGTTTGTATAACAGTATTGGATATTTATATAATAGTATTGGATATTTTAATTTAATATTTTTAGAATTTATTTGAAATTGAAAGTATATGTTTATATGATAGGATTGTATATTATACTACGTTTTCAATATAAAAACTTAGTCTAAATGTACATAATAGACTACATTTTTTTGATGAAAAAGTAGTCTAAAATATATTTAAAGACTATATTTTTTTAATTTTTAACTACAGTTTCTAATAAAAACGTAGTCTAAATGTATTTAAAGACTACATTTTTTTTAACTTTTAACTATAATTTCTGATAAAAACGTAGTCTAAATGTATTTAAAGATTATGTTTTTTTTACTTTTAACTACAATTTCTGATAAAAACGTAGTCTAAATGTATTTAAAGATTATATATTTTTTAACTTTTAACTACGTCTAAAAATGTAGTATAACGAGAGACTTTTAACTACACTCTTTCTTTTAACTATACTCACATAGACTACGGTTTAGAAAACATAGTCTATATATAAAAGACTATGTTTTTTAGACGTAGTCTAATTAAAAAATCATTGTAGTGTCAATTCCTTTCTTTTAGAAAACAAAAAAGTCTTCCTTCTCTTTACTTTATTGGATCTTCACCAACTAGTTGAGTTTACGGCCTAGGTCTCTTGATCATCAAAGTGCTTGATAGTTAATGTCCGTTTATTAATTCATGAGATTTTAAGATAAGTATTCCTTTCATTATGTACAAGGTTTTATTAACGACTGCACTTGTTAGGAAGTATATTTAATGCCTTATTTATTGAATCTATCATGAAAATAAGAATAAAAGTAGGTAGCTTTCAAAGGATACTTAAAATAGATATTTAATACTCAAATTATGTACAATAATATCACTTTTAAAAGAGATAATAAAATAAAAAACTTTAATGCTACCACTTTCATAAGCGTGTTAGATATGGATGGTTGTGATTATATTTAAAATATAGTTAAAAAAATATTAGCATTCAGATTAATTTAGATTGTAAATAAATAATAAATTTCTATGTTTGAGATAGAAGTAGAACTAATGCTGATCCTATAAAGTTTGAACCAAAATAAAACTAAATTTGGATGCTTTGATGGCGTCAACGATACGCATGCTGCCGGGGCACTAGGCTATCGGGTTTTTTTAAAATTTCTTTAATAGTCTTATTACTTTGTTTAATTGAAGCATTGAAATGTTTCCTTTAAATACTCATTACTTGTGCATCCTTTTAAATTTTAATTTCTTCGTTATTTTCCGTGAGAATCCTGGTAAATGGTGCATGGCACTAAATGCCTCTTAACGAGTGACCCGGCTCTCGTTAACAAAACCCTTATAATACGTCTGCCACTACGTACGTTCATGGCATTCGTGTGGTCCGCCTCTTCGTCAGTACCAGTTCCAATCCCGATCGGGCTCATCCTCCTGCGTCAGCATGCTTGGCCTCCCAAGCGAGCCAGGAGGACCAAAAGGTCCAAAACCATGAAAGCATCTACCAGCACTGCAAAAACTTGGTATCAGCCCTTCCAAGCAGAGATGAGGCATTTTCCTCCCACTGCACCGTCACCCAGATGGATGGCATACGAACCAGCTATGCATGGTAGGCACCATGGTCGCCCAACAACACTTCAAGGCCCGCTCCACCGACGTGCTCCTCGCTTCCTTTCCAAAGTCCGGGAAAACATGGCTCAAAGCCCTTCTCTTTGCAACTTTAAACCGAAGCTCTCATTCAAACTCTCAGAACCCCTTCACAACCCTTAGTCCCCATCAGTGCGTCCCCTTTCTGGAGGCCCAAGTGTATGCAAACGATCAAATTCCCGACCTGGACGTGCTCCCATCTCCAAGGCTGTTCGCCACCCACATCCCATTCCAGTCACTGCCGCAGTCCGTCTTGGACACCGGTTGTAAAATCGTTTATTTAGGCCGTAATCCAAAAGATAACTTCGTTTCGTTGTGGCACTTCATCAGCAAGTTTAGACCACCTTCGTCTATGGAGGAAAACGTGGGTCACTTCTGCGAGGGGATCTCCTTCTTCGGGCCTTATTGGGATCATCTGTTGGGATACTGGAAGAGCACTTGGAAGATTGATGCTTGACCTCAGAACGTGCTGTTTGAGGAAATGATGCTTGACCCCGTGCTGTTTCCTTTCACTCTAGCCGAGGAGAAGGAAGGCGGGGTGGAAGACATCGTAAGGCTGTGCGCTTTTGAGAACTTGAGCGGTTTGGAAGTGAATAAGGTTGGAAAGACAGACTTTGTGTACAGGCCAGTTGAGAACAGTACGTTCTATAGACGTGGCGTGGTTGGAGATTGGGTGAATTATCTTGCACCGGAGATGGTTCGATTGCTGGACGAGATGACAGAGAGCAAGTTCAATGATTCTGGCCTAACCTTTTTAGAGCCTACCGCGACAGTCCCATCTACTTGAGTCATTGACTATTTCCTCCAGCATTTGTGAGAAGCGTTACTGCATTCAGACTGTAGGCCTGAAGGCCATGCTTAACGCGTACACCTCTTTGAGTGCACGTCTCTCGTCCACTCTAGAGCGTGCCAGCAGAATATGTATAGCTTGTGATTTCTTTTGTTAAATCACAATCTGCTCTATAGCTAAATGAAGAACTACTATTTCCTTTCCTAGTAGAGTATATAAATAAGAAGCCAGTCGAAGCCCAAGCGCCTCGACCGTAACTATCTGGATATATTTCTGATTTGGCTTGTCCAGGTTCTCACTTGAGATTGCCTTCCTTATCCTTCTCAATGGAATCAAAACCTACAGAAGGCACCAGATTCAGTTAGAGGCTAATATACATGTCATTGAAATAACTTTGTAATAGGATTGAGAAAATTATTCTCTAATTTTGTTCTTGGAAAACCTTTAGACTCTCCTTTTTTTTTTCTTTTTTTTTTTTCAAATGACCTCTCTGAAAAGAAACTCTGGAGTTGGAATTACCTTATAAGGCACTCTGGCCAGGTCTCGTTTGGGAGAAGTCAATGCAACGGATCTATCACTGTGGAATGCAATTTTCTCAGTTGAAATGAAGAGCATCCCTGCAATAGGGCCGGCAGTGGTTGACAAATAGCACTGGAAGGCCTTCAGCAATTTCTCTCCTTTCTCAACATAGAAAGCTTGCCTGAAAAATCTCTCCTTGCCTCCTGCTTGAAGAATCCTTGCCACTAAGCTCAACTTGCCCTTCATAGTTTCAGAGATCCTAGGCCCCAAAGTTACTGCAATTTTGTCAGAGAACAAGATTAATTGCACATCAGTGCCAATAAATATTTTCAATTAATATCACATATTTGATGGATTACGTTTACCAGATGCTAAGCATCAAAGGTGATGAAGCATATAATTTGAAACAACATACGAGGAATAAATGGATGTTCACTTTGTTCATGTCTATTCCTACACCACTTCTGTTAGGGAAGCATGATATTGCATTGTGATGAAATTCGGATCCAGGGTAGGGGCGAATGGTTTCCATGTTCTTGGAGTCCTTGCAAGTAGTTGTCCACTTTTTTGCTGATCTTGCCCATCAAATCAACTATTGAATCCTTTTTATCTAAAATTCCAGCAGATTCATATTAATATATAGCTTAAAGATTTCTTTTAAATTCTCCAATAAAATGGAGGAAAAAAGAAATTGACAGACATGTGATAAAGAATATGAGAGAGATGATCATTACTCTGCTTGTAGTATGTGGACTCATATGAATCAGATTGAAGGTATGGGCTAGCAGGCTCGCTTGGTAATCCTTCTGCTGCATATGTGACAGAGCTGAGAGGAATTCCAATGACATGGCCATGGTTTGGGCTCTTCATTTTGAGATGAAGCTCCTTTAATTAGCCTTCTAATGCTTCAACCACTACGGAGATTGTTCTCCTCTGAGAGCAGTTCCCTACTCCAAACGGCTTGCACGGAGTCCTTTTATAAGGTGAAGCAACCTGAGAAGTGGTTTACCAAAACAGCACTTTGTTCTGCTGTGTCATCATCAGCTCATCCGGAATGAAGGCATTATAATGTAATGAACCCAGAAAGAAGATGGAAGAAAAGTCTCCCAGTGCTTTTGTGCCATCCATCCATCTTTGCACACCATACGCTTGCTTTTTTCCAACTAGTGTAAGTATTTCTAGAATTTTCCACCAAGCTTAATCATATATAACTTCTACATTGACCAAACGATTAGGTGTAAAGTTCTTGTCTTTTTATTTAAAGCAATTTGTGTGCTTATCTTTTAAAAAAAAGAGGCTGCTGGTTGCTCACCATAAAATACCAAGTTCAGTGAGTCAGCTTCAGACATGTATCCTGATAAAGAGTGTATCTAGCTTTATTTGATGCAGCCAGCACAAGGAGGGTCCTTCTCTCAGATTAAGTAATATGCACCAGATTTTGCTCTTTCTGGTGGACCAGCTGGTGCTTGCAGATGTCTATGGCTGGCATGGAATTGGGGCCATCTGACGTGGATCAACATCTTTTCATGGGGTTGAATTAAGAAACAGGTAATCCTCCTCCTTTTCCTATTCTACTCTGTTCTTCAATGCCTTGCACCGTGTAGGCCAACATTTCATCATACGTTTGGGTGTTTGATGTTTGACAAGGGAAGCTTCTTTGGAGCTGGAAATGGTAGCTGGATTGCCTCTGCCTGAAATAATAATAAAAAAATGACTACAATATACTTTTGGTCCTCAAACTTTCTTTCAAAAATTATTTTGATTCTCAATCTTTTGTTTGTTACTTCTTAGTCCCTTACTTTTTTATTTATAAATTTTTTTATGAGAGAATGAGGGAATTAAATTTCTCCCATGAGAAAATTTTATTAAAATCAAAGAATTTAAGAGAGAGATGAGAAAGAGATAGTAAGAAGAAGGATGCCATAATCTTATGAAAAATTGAAGATTGCGAGAAAATTCTTTTAAGAAAAATCTTCGAACTCCTTTTGATTTGTAAATGCCATATGAATGACATAATCAGCTGATCTCAAGATTTTCTAATTGCTTTTGGCACATTCGTCTTTCTCCAAACCGACCAAAGTTTCTGAATGTTAGAAGACGGCTCAGTCATTCCCACTGCATCCATTTAGAGAAAGGATATTTAACAAATAGATGGTTTGTAGACTTCTATCTACCCCTTATAGCACAGAATCAGAGCTCACTGATCATCCCGTTTTTGCTAGGTTGTTTTCTATATGTAGCGTGTTGAGAAGGATCAACCAAAGAAATACTTTCACTTTTTCTGAGGCACTTACATTCCTTATTTCATTATAAAAAAAGGGTAGATAACTCCTCGACGGTTGATGAATTTGTAATAAGAGTATATATTAAAACTATCGTCACAATAAGATAATATCAAATAGAAGACTCAATGGTTATTGTGCTGCAAATGTTAAGTTATACTTGATGGCCCATTTTTAGTCCCTTGTGTCCGGCTCTGCGCACTATAAAATTCCAAAACTTCCTCAGAAATCACATATCAGCTTCTCTCTTCAGTGATACCCATAGAAATTGGAAACAAACCATAAATATTTTCCATGGATCACTCCCAGTCCCACCCCCTGACCAAATGCCTGGCTTCCCAAACCAAAGAAGAGTTGGAAAACCATAAGAGGACCTACCAACACTACAGTCAACTGGTTTCCACACTTCCAAGTGCTGAGGGAGTTGCTTTCCTCCCCCTCTACTGTTTCAATGGCTGGTATGCGGGCATGCTCCCCCTGGTGTCCACCATGGTAGCCCGAGAACACTTCAAGGCCCGACCAACAGACGTGATCCTCGTTTCCTCGCCTAAGAGCGGAACCACTTGGCTAAAAGCCCTTCTTTTTGCGACGGTGAATCGCAACTCTCACACCAACTCTCAGCACCCCTTCGCCACCCTTGGCCCTCATGAGTGCGTTCCCTTCCTCGAGTACCAAGTTTACATGAACGATCAAATCCCCGACTTGGATGTGCTCCCTTCACCGAGGCTCTTCGCCACCCATACCCCATTCCGATCACTGCCGGAGTCTATCGTAGACTCTGATTGAAGAATCGTCTATCTATATCGGGACCCAAAGGATACCTTCGTCTCCTTGTGGCACTTTACCAACACGTACAGAGCCAGGCAAAACTTCAAGCTTTGGTCTCTCGACGAGGCCCTTGAGCTCTTCTGCAATGGGATCTCCGCTTTCGGGCCTTATTGGGATCATGTGCTGGGATACTGGAATCGGCACCTGGAAAGGCCTCAGAAGGTCTTGTTTCTCAAATATGAAGAGCTTATGAAACACACCGTGTTTCATCTAAAAAGGTTGGCGGAGTTCGTTGGGTTCCCTTTTACTCTCGATGAGGTGAAGGAAGGTGTGGTGGAAGGCATTGTAAGGCTGTGTGCATTCGAGAACTTGAGCGGTTTGGAGGTGAATAAGACTGGAAAGACCGAGATGGTGGTTGGATCGCTCGAGAATAGCTTGTTTTTCAGGCGTGGTGAGGCTGGAGATTGGGCGAATCATCTTACGGCAGAGATGGCTCGACGATTGGACGAGATGTCCGAAAGAAAGTTTAGAGGCTCTGGTCTGCCCTTCTAAATTATCGCGAAAATGTGCAGACGTTGTCATGTATTGTGTGCAGGTCATTTGTTTACAGGGAAGTGTGTGATGTTGTTTCTTTTCTTCATCATCTGTTTGGTCCCTTCTCAAAATATAATTTGTTGGTTCTCTTCTCAGATTTTGTGCCAAACTACGCAGTTTAATGATTCACTACTCGATTTAAATTAGTAATTTCTGATTCAATTAGTTTTCTTAGGCATTATACTCTATTATTAGCTGTTAGCACCCTCTAATTAGAAATAAATAAGTGACTCCAAGAGTACTGGCTAGCAATTACATTCCTGAGAGGACTAAGACGAATGAAACAAAAGAAAACCAACTACCAATTAACGGCATAATGTCTGAAAGGTTATAATACATCAAAAGTTTATAACTTAATTTTATCTATTAATAATTAATATTTACTTAAATTTTTAAGATTGTGTGATTTTAGTTTTGTTCACTAGCAGATTAATTGGATTAAAAGTTGAATTTGTGGTGTTATAAATAGTATCAAAGTGAATGTACAAAAGTTAATAAGCATGATAAAAGAACAACTCATATGACGATGATAGAAGTTCCATCATAATGCAGAGCCACTTTTGCCATGCCAATAATTCAATTCAAGATAGATTCTAGCTTGATTATGGAGTACGACGAAGACACGTATTATAAGAAGAGAGATTGTATCCCAAAATTTGTTCTACATATGATGGAAAAGAAATATATTAGATGTTTATAAGTCGAGTTCACCTGCTATCAATTAACTCGCACTCGAATTTTTTTTTACTAATGAGTTAATTGGGCCAATAAATCGGCTTAGGGTGTTATATGTTGTGAGTAAAAACGTATAAAATGAAGGATTTTTAATTTTAATTATACTTTTTTAATAAGTTTTTGAAATAGATTTTTTTCCAAACCAAAGATAATTTTTTGTCACATCAACATCCACTTATAGGTGAAGCTCGATTCGATAGGATGGCAAAAAACCATCCTACATCCACTAGTAATTTCAAAACCATCCTATCTTAAGAAATATTTATTAAAAAAATAATATATAAATTAAAAACCCATGCAAAAAATAATTAGGAAATTTATGAAATAATTAAAAAAATTAAAATTAAATAAAACTAATATCACTTTGCCATTACATCATTTAGTTATTCATGTTTGATTGGTTCATAATTTTTCTAAACAACTCCATTCCATATCTTTGTTTAAATGGGACAAAATGATTTTAGAGCCAGTCTCATATGCTTTTGACAGCAAATTAAAGGTGGACACACTTAGTTTTATGAGAAAGATGATGATAATTAATTCAAATCATCATTATTTCTAATTATTAAATTTTCTAAAGATTATAGTTGAAGGGCCAATGTTACCTAGATTGCACTGTCATATTTTGACCAACAATCTTGTCCTATTTCAACAATAATTTTATGTTATGTCAATTTTCTTTAATTTTTCAACCTTTGTATTTTTAATGACTGTCGTTTCTTGTTTCATGGTTGCTCCAATCTACCACTCAAGCAAAAAAAAAAAAAAGTGCAATAACCCAACTACCAATGATGACACCATGTCGTCGCTGGATCTATTTCATCCTTTAGGAGCAATGCTACAATAACTCAGACAAGTTGCTTGGAAGTCACTTTACTCCAATTATGGCCCAATGCATAAGGCCATTTCAAAGGGACCTTTGAAAAGACACCTCAACAAGTCCCTTTGCTCCAATAATGGTGCAATGCACCAGGCTAATTCAAAGGAGCAACCTAGAAGGCATTATAAAAAAATGCTTACAACTACTACCGCAGCAGGTAAAAGGGGTGACTCACAACAACTATTTGTGAAGGTCGAAAAAGAAGATTTTGTGACACGATAATATGCTTTTACAGCAAATCCTAAAAATATACAAAATCCATTAATAATTATCATTCATAATTTAATATTAATATAATAATACCAACACAAGCTATATTTTATACGAATAATAGATAAATGAGTTTATACAATATCACATGGTATTTTCAAAGCATGCAAGAACATGAGTACTAAATATGTTATCATCCTTTACAACAAATATTAGGCTACACAATATCAAAATAAACTATTTTACATCTCATTCTCAATGTATCCCAAAGTCTGACTTAACATCCACATCCTCAATATTTGAAGAAGATAGAGTAAGAGAGGTATAAGATTAAAGTTCAAAAAATATCTTACACATATAAATATGAATATGCAGCGGTAAATAAAATATTTGCATAATATGAAGATAACATAGCTAATAAAGTAAATCATGTTGTATCACCATAATTATTGTTAATCAATGTTAAATATTGTCAATCAATTCTGACCCCCAAATGGGCCCTACTAGACTAGTTATACAACAATAACCTCTAGCCATCATCTTGGACCCTATTACTAGTGTCTTCTAGTTATCCCAAGAAATCCTAACTCTAGTGACTTCTAATCATTACCATGGATTTTGTTACTAGCATTTTCTAACCATTTCGGTAGACCCTAACACTATCAACATCTAGTCATCAGCTTATGCCTTGTTACTAATACCACAACTACATTCATGTGACTAATCCATATGCCATACATCAAACCATCAGATATTAAATATTCTAATATGCAAATTAAGTTTTTCAAGTCCATATCATCAGCATCATCAAAACCATAAATCATACCATAAGATATGTCATAACCATTCATAATCCAAAATCATATTATATCATACAAGAAACATAAGTTATATCCATGCATAGTCAAACATTCTAGTAAAATAATGTGTATAAACTCATAATTCATGTTGTAAAATAAATAAAACCAAACATATCATATATGAATAAGTGTAAGACTCCTATCTTAGATTGTTACTCTAATTTCCTCTATAATATCCATCAATAATAGTCAATGATCTTTTGAATGGTCATCTATCATGATAATCATAATAAATAAATAATTAATCTAGTAAAATTCATAATTAAAAAATTACCTTTATACCCTTCTAAACTACATAATTAAAATTACTATTATACTCCTCATACCAAGACGTAATAAGTTCAATCATGGTTTCATTTGGTTAATACCATCTAATTCAATCACCTAATCCATTTAATTATCTCCAATTAGACCTACACTTGTTTAATTTGGTCATTCGGTTACTTAATTAAAGATTAATCAGATTAATTAGGTTTAATTAGATTAAACACAGTATGAATTGACTTGAACCCAACTCAACTTATGCAATTTCAGCAATTTGGTTCTATGATTGGGTTTAAATTGAGTTCTAATTCAAGAATTTAAGCTCAATTTAGGTTCAGGTTCAGTGAACCAGGCACACATGCATTGGGTTCTGGTTCACTGAACCAGGTTTAATCTAGATTTTCAAGTTAATAATTCAGCTAATTCAAGGTCTAATTCCATCAAGATTAAACTCTGGTTCAGGATTGGGCCCAAGTTTTTTGTTCAGCCAAATTTGACTCGAATCAACCTAAACTGGTCTGGCTTGGCTGCAATTTGGCTTAGACCATCAACTCACCCAATTGAATGGCTTGAATTGGTTCGACCAGTTCTTCAACTCAAGATGGCAAGTACATCCTCTTCATCATGAAGAGTGTTGAAAAAAGTTTAAATAAAAAAAGGGAATGCCCGTGAGCGAAACGCTCGTGGATGTTTATTGACGCAACAAAAACGTTGTGTGAACGTTGCGAGGGCCAACGTTCATCAACGTCTAGAAACGACCCAACAATTTATGGGCTAAGGCTATATATAGAGACTCAAAGATTCAAGATGGTGAAGAATTATCTTAGGTAGCCCTATCAATAATTATTTCATCTCATTTTATTTTTTAGTTTTATTGATATTTTCTTGGGAATTTAAAGATAATCATTGGGTTGCACCTCCACGCGATCATGCTCATGGTAGGAGGATCAGGTCGAGCCGGGTACCTTGGGGACAGATCGCCAATAACCTACATGAAGGGGCAAAAATCTGATCCTTAGGGTACCTTGGGGACAGATCGCCAATAACCTATACAAAGGGGCAAAAATCTGATCCTTAGGACAGTATCTAACACGCATCGACTAGCAAGATCCTTTTTTATATTTCATTTATATTTTGCATTTAAATTTCTAAATAAATTTTCTAAAAATTTGTAGGAAGGATTTTTTGCAAAGATCGAAAAATTTTCCAACAGCTAAGGATCAGATTTTTCTTTTCTATAAATTGCTAGATTTTTTTATTATAAGTTATTAAAAAAATTATTCTTTTGAGTATGCATATTTTGTATGAATATATAATGTACATTTATAGATATATACATATGCATACTAGCCAGACATATATACCTGTATCGACACATATATTCATAGATATATATTCAAGCAAAAGAATCCTTATGTAATTATATATATGAATATATTATTCATGTGGAGACATGCGGGTAGATACATGCATAATTATTTTTTTAGTGCATTATACATATATATATATATATATATATATATATATATATATATATATATATATATATATAATAGTACCACTTACCTAGCAATGACAAATAAACTCCTCTCAACTCATCAGTTGCTATACATTCTAACCAAGAATTTTTAGATCAAAAATATTGCTAATGACTCCAAAGCATCGGGAATCTCTTCTTGGTTGAAGAATATCTTGTTTCATTCCATTCCAGATCAAGAAATACATTTTTGAAATCCTTCTTTTGGTGAATGTTGTGCACCCATGACTGCACAAAGTTTAGATATTTAAGTCGATCATGTGACTTTTCTTTAGGCATAACATTATTGCTTTCTGCAATAATTCATTGAATATCTGATGCCATCTTGTTCATTAAATGAGACCAATCTTACTGTTACCAAAATTAGATCCCTTGTTGCAAGATCTAATAGAGCATATCCAGTGATATTTATGTTTGTATAATTGAAATTTAGACATCTAGACTATGAAGCGTTTTAGTCATCGACGACTTCAATGCAATATGGTTTAGAAAAGAAGATCTATAGCTTTTCTATCTTTTCAAATTTGAGACAATGGTTTAAGATCTGAAAAGAGAAAAAAAAAAAAGAGAGAGAGAGAAAAGTGCAGGTGTCTTTTTAATGCTTGTCTTGAGTTTTGTAAGTGAACCTAAAACAATTTTTATTGGCATAAAATTGGGATGGTAGTAGCATGTATGGTTCTATCAGTAGAATATAGTCTTGCTTTATTCATCACTTACCATACAGTTACAAAACTTAAAAATTTCTATGATATACACATGTATATATAGGTATTATATATATTATATGTGTGTACATACATGCATGCACTTGTTCACATGATATATGCATACTTGTAAGTAGATATATTTTATATTATTTTATTATTTTACTTTCAAGTGCAGCTATTAGTATATAATCACATTCTTATATAAATGCAAAAGTCTTCTTATTCCATATAAGTATTTTTTGTTATAGTGGCCATTGAGAAATTACACCATGTTTTATTTTGTTTTAGTTTGAAAGTTATGATCTTTTTTAGTTATATTTTTTATGTATGGCTTTATCTTGAATATCAAGCATTGCCAAGCCATATATGGCTTCATCATAAGTCTATAAGATAAATAAAAAAAATAATGTTATCTCTTTGAAATTTGCCAAGTTTGAGAAGAATTGGACAGATCAATTAACCAAGGAGTTATCTAGGAATGGAGTCCTAGATTCATCGAGGGGGATAGGGCTTAAGCCCATTATTTGGTCACCAGTAGTGGATACCCAACCTCTATGATCGGAGATCCCATGAATGAGGTTCAATGTGGTAGAAACGAAGTTGATTGAGTGATCGTGTTGGAGCACAAAAATTTAAAAAAATTTTCATCCCATCCCTATTATGAGTGCTCTTATAAAGTGACAAAGTAAATTTGTGTAAGGTTGAGTCATACTCTTAATGGATCTGAGGTAGGTTATCTGCAGGGTATTGTTACAAATACCCTTAGAGGATTCACCTATATGAGAATTGTCATATTAGGCTATGACTAAAGGTTTGGGCTAACCTTAAAGAATTCTCATAAAAAATTAAGGTACTAAGTGCAAGGCCTTTAATATGCCATGACCATTTAAACCCAATTGATCCATACTGTGTGTGTGATTAGTAGAAGTCTGAGTCAAGGACCTAGTTCAAGGTCTAATCCACTATGGTTCTTTCAGATGTATGCAATCAACACTAAGTTAGATTCAAGTCTACAGGACACCTCACCAATTGCACAATATAAGATGCCCTAAAATTTTTATTATTTTATTTTATTTTATTTATTTTTATTTAAAACTTTTGTGGGCGATTATTGAAAAAAGTTTAAATAAAAAAAAGGAAACGTCCGCGAGTGAAACTCTCGCAGATGTTTACTTACGTGACGGAAACGTTGTGTGAACATTGCGAGGGCCAACGTTCATCAACGTTCAGAAATAGACCAAACAATTCATTTTGTAAGCTATTTCTAACGTAATTTGGGGATAACGACTATTAGGCCTTTAAGGCCATTATGGGCCGAGCCGTTGAAGCTTTTATAGGCTAAGGCTATATATAGAGACTCAAAGATTCAAGATGGTGAAGAATTATTTTGAGTAGCCCTATCAATAATTATTTTATCTTATTTTATTTTTAATTTTTATTGATCTTTTCTTGGGCATCTGAAGGTAATTATTGGGTTGCACCTCCACGCGATCGTGCTCGTGGTAGGAGGATCGGGTCGAGCTAGGTCGTTTTACCTTGGGAATAGATCGCCAATAACCTAGAAAAAGGAACGACAATCTGATCCTTAGGGCAGTATCTAACATGCCTCGACCAGCAAGATTCTTTTTTATATTCCGTTTATATTTTGCATTTAAATTTCTAAATTAATTCCAAGCATAGTTCGGCCAAGCTAACAGTGCAAAGAATAGTTAGCTTCCAAAGAGATCCAGCTAACTCGTAGAGGGAGGAAGCTAGCTCACAAGCTAACTTATTTTTAGCATGGTTCGGCCAGGCTAACAGTGCAAAGAAAAGAGCTAGCTAGCAAGAGGAGGAAGTTAGCTAATGAAGAAAATAAGCTAGCTCCCAAGCTAGCCATTTTCTTCAACTGTTCAGCCAGCACAAACATGGGTAAAAATAGTTAGCTAACATGTAAGACCAGGTAGCTAAAAGGTAAAACAAGCTAGCTAGCTAGCTGGCTCATGAAGTCATGCAAATTCCCTGGTGAGATTGAAACATTTAGCTATATTCAAGACAAGAGAAAATAAGTTACTATGTAACAAGTAAAATTATGCTTGATAAGGCTCACCTACACGACACTTGTACATCGCTGCATTAATCTTAATTTTCATAATTGACTTAGTCTTAATTGTTTTGGAGTCATCAAAATCAATCTAGGGGCAAACATGATCCATAATGTGTGTGTGATTAGTAGAAGTCTGAGTTAAGGACCTAGTTCAAGATCTAATCCACTATGGTTCCTTCAGATGTATATAATCAACACTAAATGAGGTTCAAGTCCGTAGGACACCTCAGCTATTGTGTAGTATAAGATGCCTTAAAATTTTTGTTATATTTATTTTATTTTATTTTATTTTATTATTTAAAACTTTTATGGGGGATTATTGAAAAAAATTAAATAAAAAAAAGGAACGCTCGGGAGCGAAATGCTTGCATGTTGCAAGGGCCAACGTTCATCAATGTTCAGAAATGGCCTAAACAATTTATTTTATAAGCCGTTTCTGACGTGATTTGGGGCTAACGGCTATCAAGCCTTTAAGGCCATTATGGGTCGAGCCGTTGGAGCTTTTATGGGCTAAGGCTATATTTAGGAACTCAAAGATTATGGTGAAGAATTATTTTGAGTAGCCCTATCAATAATTATTTCATCTCATTTTATTTTATTTTTATTGATTTTTTCTTTGGGCATCTGAAGGTAATTATTGGGTTGCACCTCTACGCGATCGTGCTCGTGGTAGGAGGATCGGATCGAGCCGGGTCGTTGTACCTTGAGGATAGATCGTCAATAATCCGAAAGAGCAAAAATCTGATTCTTAGGGCAGTGTCTAATACGCCTCGATCAGCAAGATCCTTTTTTATATTTTATTTATATTTTATATTTAAATTTTTAAATTAATTCTCTAGCAATTTCTAGAAAGGATTTTTTTGAAAAGATCAAAAATATTTTTCAACAAAGAGGTCCTGATTGCCCTAGTTGGGTTCCATGCTGATCGGCCATGGCCATGGCCGACAACTGAACCGAGCTCACCGGCCATTGGGGTGGCAGCAATGCTCAGCCGATGATGCCTCAGACCGTGGCGGATGGTGCGAGCCAACGAAGAGAGCCAGCGGCTCCTGATCTAACCCACGATAAGTCTTGCTAACTCGATCCACACTGACACCAACCCACCGATTGGGGGTGGCGCGGCTGCTGGTACCTCACCCCCAAGCTACACCATCTCCAGTGAATTCCAATCGTCGATTTAAGCTGGATCATCGACAAGATCGGCTAATTCGACACCAACCCGCTAGCCATCGACTGGAAATTGTTTTGTGATCTTCGGCAAGCAGCCTCCCAAACTAATTGATCTAATTAGTGACTCTAAGAAACTAATTCAAGGCAATTGGATTGGAACAGAGGTTCTTATAATGGAACAAAGGTTTGCCAAGGAAAACAGAGAGAATTCATGATCAACCTGGAGGGTTTATACTTTGTCAACGCTAAGGAAAAGGGTGAATACTCCTGTAGATCATTCCAAAGAAAATGGCAGTGATTGGTGCCGATCTGGTCGATGCATTCGTGGCTAAGATCAGCACCACCCAGCCACCGCATAGAGCACCTTCTTGAAGCTCTAATTCAACAGCAGTGGAGCTCCAGCGAGGCTGACAAAGACCAAAGAGGGAGAGAGAGAGAAGAGAGAAGGGTTCGGGTGGCTCAAAGGAGAAAGAGAATAAGCTGGAATATTCTCAAAATTGGGTGATGGTGGAAGGCCTTCAGAATGAAGACGGAATGAAGACAATAACACTAGTTTTGGTTCAAAGAAAATGAAACATAGTATCACAGATTGCATCTTAGAAGGGCCGATTAGCCCTCCTATCCAACTATATGTCATTATTTAAATTTTCTTCATGGATGTGTTCTAAAATTGATAAAGTAACAAGAACTTTTGTATATATATATATATATAAAGAATTTGTTAGTAAATTCTATTATCTTACTAACTGTGAAACCACTTGCAAAGATTAAAAAAAAAAAAAAAGAAGATGAACTTGGAATCAAGAATCATAAAAATATAAACTAGGCTTTACATTTCAAGTAGGCTTGGAAGCATCTTTATAGATAAAATGACGGTAATAGAATTCGAGTAAAGTTAATCTCTAAAGCCTACTATTTCATATGCCAATTTGTTTTGCTGAGTATAATCAGATTATGAATGGCTTCTCTTATCTCATAAGATATCAGCAATGATTTAGAGGCTTTTTGAAATTACATATCCTTTAAGCTTTGAAACAAAAAAGTTATCAAAAATTAAGAAGATAGCTAGTTAGCTTCTATCCTATCATTAATTTGTTTGAGGAGCAATATAGTAGAATTACTAAAAAAAAAAAAAATTAATAGCCTCAGTGAGAGAAACAAATTATTGCCGTGGAGAGTAAGAGTTTATGGGCCTCCATCATCTTTTAAGCACATACAGCTTCAACAACTATAAAGTCTTTTCTTTGTTGTTCAACCATCCCTCGATCGATGTACTAGTCTATAAGTCACACAATAATAGTAGGCACAATATGGAGTTTTTAAATAAATTTATCAACTATTGTTAGGTCATTTGCGCATTCTATAGACCCATATGGAAAGTATTCATCCAAAAAAAAAAGTTAAAGACATTTCTCAGCCCTTCTCAATATATTGCATACAAGAGATAACCTAATAAAGAAAGTGTTAGCAATAGGCTCGGGTTGCATCTTATGCACGATAGCATCAGAATCAATTAATCATATATTTGATAGATGTCCATTCTCAAGATTAAGTTTAGATTATGTTTCTAATAACATCGGCATGTATAAAATTTCTTCTACTGTCTCAAATCTCTAATCGAAGTAGAGGAAGATGAAAGTACATGCTAATAGTAGAAATTGATGGGGACATCAGCAAGAAAAAAAGGTTGCAGACTGATACTCTTTAGTTTTATAGTTAATCTACTTTCCGCAGGTTCCACATACTCGAGCCAAGAGTTTCAATTTCTCAAGTGGCAACTCATGCTGCAAAATTTTACTTCTGCCAAGTCTCAAAGTATCGACACTTCCTGCCTTGAGTCAACACTGCTATCAAGACATCAAGTCTTCTCTTTGGAAGTCAAATCTTGGAGGACACATAGAGGTATCTGATAATGACACATGGTAACTTAGAAGTCAAATCTTGGAGGACACATGGAGGTATCTGATGATGACACATGGTAAACTAAGGAGGTGCCACATGGAAGCTGGTGCAACCAAATTTGTTAGGGATTGATTGTAATTAGTTAGCTATATCATAACTAATCCTTAGATTGTTATGATCTTTTAGTTTTTGGGCTGAAATTTCTGGAAGTCCTTTGGCCTATAAATAGGCCAAGCTTTCCCTCTTATAGATATGAAGTTTGAGAAATAAAATTAAGTTTATTTGATTTCTTTGCCAAGTGCCTTGTTCATCTTTGAGTATGAAGAGGGTGAGATGCTCTTAGTTTGAGTTGAAGCTCGTGTTTCCCTAGTCTTAGATCTAGGTCACTCCTTGAGGGAGAGGGTGAGAGGCCCAATTTGCTACTCTAAACCATTCTTTCAAGGTTCCATAATAGTTTCAGGAAGAAGGACAAGTGCTACCCAAGCCTCAACAAAATTTTTTAAATCCTTCCTTTCCTTGTTTGATTTTTTTATTTTCTTCAATTCCTTTGCCTCCATGGTCTTACTTCTGATCACTTGCAGGTTCTCTTGAGGATGTTAGAGTTGAGGATGATGGCTCCACGTCAAGGATCAAGTGCCAAGGTGAGTTCTTAAGTAAGGAGTGTAGATCTTATCAACCAACCCTCAATTCTTTGAGTGTTGAGTGCATCCCTTCCACTTTATGATCTTACTTCATTGTTGGAAAAAAAAATAAACCTCTTGATCCTTTAGATCTGAAGTTTTAAAGGTGGCTTAACTTAGTTTGAAGGTTTCTATTCCTTTAGATCCTAATCTTTTTATTTCTTTGAAAGAAGCTTGCACAACGGTGTTTAGATTTCTGCTTCCAGTTTGATGTTCTTCATTTCTCCCATGCATGAATTCAGCCATAGCTTGGGCTCAAATGTTCATTAAGGGTGGTAATCACTTAGAACACATCACCATTTCCTCATTCCACCAATTTTTTTTTGTGCCCCATCAGCTTTGGTATCAGAGCTTTGGTCTCTAAGTGAAGCTTGTAAGTTGCTGGAATTTCTGTTCTAGTTTTAGTCCGAGATTTCTATGAATTTTTTTTTATAATTTTTTTAAGGGTTAAAAAATGAATAAAAATTTATTTGCTGCATTTTAGGACTTTAGGTTCCATAATCTAAAATTAAAAAATATATATTTTAGAGTTTTAGAATAAAAAAAAATTGAGTTCTTAGGTTGTTTTCTGGAAGACTGTTTTGGTTCCCTCCATTAAATTTGATTTAAAAAAAAAAATAAAAAAATAATTTTTTAATTTGAGATCTGAGATTTAGACTTCAAATTCTGTTATTTTCCACTTAAATTTTGAATTTAGAGGGGTTTTTAAATTTAAAATTTAAATTTTGAAATAGGTAGTAGAGAGTTTGTTAAGCTGCTAGAACCTTCTAGCAACTACTATCATAACAACTTCCTCAACCAAATTTTTTTTTAAAAAAATTGAATTCAAATATCAAAATCTAGGATTTTCACTCTGAGATCTAACTAATTCAATTTTTATTTTAAATTTTTAAAAATTTAAAACTTTAAATTTCAAATTTTCAAAACCGGGTTAGTTGAAGGTTAGTTAGAAGCTGCAAATTTTATTTAACTACTTTTACCTCCAAGAATGAAATTTTAATCTAAATTTTAAATTTTTTTTAAAAAATTAGCTTCTGAAATCTAGACTTCAATATTTGAATTTCTCAATTTAAATTTGTATTTTCTAAATTTTAAAATTAGATTAAATTTTACTTAATTGTACTAAGTCTAGTCGATTGTGCTAGTTAATTGCTGAAATTGTGTGCATCCATATATACATAAACCATCTTAAGGGCATTCAATATAACATAAGGGGAGGAGTTAATAACCTTTCCTTAGCCCACAACAACCATCCTCATTATGCATTGACCTAAGCCTTAATTAAAATCAAGTATGCACCTAAATTAAGGACACTAACAAGTCGGGTTCAAGTGCAAGAGGAGACAAAGCACTATTTGAGTTTATAATTATTCTTAGAAACTAGTGTCTAAGACTAGAGGTCTAATGACAAATGCCTTAAGCGGACTTGCAGTTCTTTAATTGGATCCTTGCGAAAGCAAGGGGGGCCTCCCGCATTCCCATCTCTTACCTGGCCAGTGACAAAGGTAATTGCATCCTTAACTAGTACCTAGTCAAGTCTTGTATTTTGAACTTCTAGGTTTAGGAGCCCTAGAAGCTAGGTTTATACTTCTTTTTTTATAGGTAAAAAGTTCTATCTTTCTTGGTTTGTACCTATGGATCCTAATCTTGAACTCTTTATGAGGACCCTGACTGAAAAGTTAGACACTATAACTGAGCAATTAGGGCAAATCAACAAAGAATTAGGTCAAGTAAAAGATAGAGTTGAGACCCTTGAAGAGCCTCAAAGGATCCCCATCGAACCTGAATCATCTAGGTCAATTCCTCAAGGTCCAAGAGCCCAATATCATGTGCACATCCCTAAATACAATCCAAGGAGACTTGATCCTGATTTCATGGAAGAAGCCGGTCGAGTCCATCGGCCTGACTTTACTCCTGATCGTATCCCTAGGCGACCTCACCAGGATTACTTAGATCAAGATGAAAGAGCCATGAGGAACATTCAATTAGAGGCTCCTATCTTTGATGGAAGCCTAGACCCTAAAGCTTATGTTGATTGGGAGGGAGAAATGGATCAATATTTTAAATGGTATGAGATGACCGAGGAGAGAAAGTATAAGTTTGCCAAACTAAGGTTAGTCCGCCAGGCTAGGTTATACTAGAAGAATATCGGGCGAATGCTTAGGCAAAGAGGAGACATGCCCATAACCACTTGGAGAGCTATTAAAATCAAGCTTAGGGAAAAGTATGTCCCTATGTCCTATCACCAAAGACTATTAGATCAGTGGCAAAGATTATACCAGGGCAATAAGACTGTGTCTGAATATATTACCAAGTTTGATGAGTTTGCGATGAGGTGTAACATTGATGAATCAGAAGATGTAACATTGTCTAGGTTTAGAGCCGATTTGCGTGAAGAAATTCAAAAGGAATTATTTCTAAGAGAAATCACTGACTTAGACCAAGCCTATCAAATAGCCAGAGATTGTGAAAGGTTTCAAAGGGGACCAATTGTTAGAAGACCCGAACTAAGTAAGATTAGCACCCCTACTCAGAAACCAGGGTTCAACCAAATGCGACCAAATCACCCCACTCCTACTATTCCATCCAGCCAAATGAGTGACAAGGGTAAGGCCCCTGTAGTTCAAAAGAGTAACAACCCGAATGTCCATTGTTTTAAATGTAACAGGAAGGGACACTATGCCAACCAATACCCTGCCCGTTCTCTACACATAGGAGAACTAGCTGAAGAGGACCCTGAAGATACTAAAGAGTTTTAAAAAGAGGGATATGAGGCTGAATCCAATCTGATCAATGAATATGATGAAGAGGAAGAAGAGATTGATTATGATGAGACTTTGGGTGTTGTTAGAATTTTGACCCAAACAAAGCAAAAGGAGGATTGGAGAAGAACTAATATACTCCAAACATTTGTTAGGATAGGGGAGAAGGTTTATAAAATCATTATAGACAATGGGAGTTGTGTGAATGCTATTTCCACTAAATCCATTAAGAATTTAAGCTTGACCCCTATTTTCCATCCCAATCCATACAAAGTTTCTTGGATAGATTCAACATCCATTCCCATTAAATCCAAATGTCAAGTTCCCATTCAAATCCAATCCTATCATGAACAAGTCTGGTGCGATGTACTACCCATGGGCATAAGTAGCATCATTTTGGGTAGACCTTGGTTGTATGATAATGATGCAACTTTATATGGCAATCCAATTCTTGTGCTTTCAACCATCTAGGGAAAAAGATTATCATTAACTCGACCCCACCTAAGGACAATATCAAGAAAGGGTCTAGTGACTTGAAAGAGAAGAAACAAGATCTGAATTTGATCAGTGTCAAGGAAATATAGAAAGAAATCAATGAAGGATCACCTATGTGGATTTTGGCATTTAAAGAAAGTCGAAATAAAGATCCTAAGGAACCACCTCAAGAAGTCACAAAGATCTTAGAAGACTTTAAGGATGTATTCCCAAAAAATTTACCCAATCACCTGCCCCCACTTAGGGATATTCAACATACAATTGATATAGTCCCAAGAGCCACCTTGCCTAACCTACCTCACTATAGAATGAATCCTACTGAGCACGCTGAGCTACAAAGACAAGTTGAAGATCTCCTCCAGAAAAAGTTTATTAGGAAGAGTTTAAGTCCCTGTGCAGTACCTGCCCTACTAACCCTGAAGAAGGATGGCACTTGGAGAATATGCATTGATAGTCGTGCCATCAACAAAATTACGGTCAAGTATCAATTTCCTATCCCTTGCCTTGATGATATGCTTGACATGATGACCGGAGCCACTATATTTTTCAAGATTGATCTTAAGAGTGGTTATCATCAGGTTAGGATCAAACCTGGATATGAGTGGAAAACTGCATTCAAAACTAATGATGGTCTTTATGAGTGGTTGGTTATGCCCTTTGGTCTATCAAATGCTCCTAGTACATTTATGAGGATCATGACTCAAGTTTTAAGACCTTTCATGGGAAAATTTATTGTAGTATATTTTGATGACATCCTCATCTATAGTAAGACTAGGGAAGACCATTTAGATCATCTTAGACAAGTCTATTACACCCTTAGAAAGGAAAATCTATATGCCAATCTGAAGAAGTACGAATTCATGACTAACAGAGTAACCTTTCTAGGGTTCATTGTTACTACTGATGGTGTTTCTGCTGATCCCGAGAAAATTAAGTCCATAGTCGAGTGGCCCGAACCCAAGAACATACATGACGTCCGTAGCTTCCACGGTCTTGCCACCTTCTATAGGAGATTCATCCAAGGGTTTAGCACCATTGTTGCTCCAATCACGGATTGTCTTAAGAAAGGAAGTTTTGAATGGACCAAAAAAGCTAATAAAGCCTTCCTTGAGTTTAAAGGAAGAATGATACAAGCACCAATCTTAAGGTTGCCTGACTTCTCTAAAGTTTTTGAGGTTGCTTGTGATGCCTCTGGGATTGGAATTGGTGGAGTTTTAAGTCAAGAGAACCATCCGGTAGCTTTTTTTAGCGAGAAACTAAATGGCGCAAAATTGAGATATTCCACCTATGACAAGGAGTTATATGCGGTAGTTCAGGCTTTGAAATATTGAAGACATTACTTGTTACCATAGGAGTTTGTTCTATTTTCCGATCATGAAGCCCTCCGATTCCTTAGCTCCCAAAAGAAGTTAAACCCTAGGCATGAAAAATGGGTAGAGTACATCCAAGCTTATACCTTTGTTCTAAAACACCATGCTGGTTCTGACAATAAGGTTGCCGATGCTTTAAGTCGACGTTCTATGCTCTTGACATCCGTAAGTACTGAAGTAATAGGATTTGATAAGTTGAAGGAGGAGTATAAAAGTTGCCCTAACTTTAATGAGATTTTTGAATCTGTCAGTCTAAAGCTTCTAGAGAATACAAAGACTTTACTCTTCATGATGGGTTCCTTTTTAAAGGAGATAAGTTGTGTATTCCCCGAACCTCAATTAGGGAATTCTTGATTTGAAAAATCCATGCCGGAGGTTTAGCGGGCCATTTCAGAAGGAATAAAACTATTCTAGCTTTGGAGGAACAATTCTTTTGGCCCAGCTTAAAACAAAATGTTGCCCAAGTCGTAGCCCTGTGTAGGACATGTGCTGTTGCTAAAATGCAAAAATATAACACTGGACTATACACCCCTTTACCCATCCCTGATCGACCTTGGCAAGACAGTATGGACTTTGTGTTGGGACTACCAAAGACCTTAAGGAGACATGATTCCATCTTTGTGGTAGTCGATAGATTTTCTAAACTGGCACATTTTCTGCCTTGTTCCCAGACCTTCGATGCATCAAAAGTGGCCAAGTTATTTCTAGATGAAGTGGTTAGATTACACGGGTTACCTAAAACCATCGTGTCTAATAGGGATGTTAAGTTCACCAGTTACTTTTGGAAAACCCTATGGCACCTGCTAGGAACCAAGTTAAACTTTTCTACCACTTATCACCCCCAAACTGATGGTCAAACAGAAGTTGTAAATAGAAGTCTTGGAAATATGTTGAGATGTTTAGTGGGAAAACATATTGGAAATTGGGACCTTTTACTTTCACGTATAGAGTTTGCCTATAATAGTTTAGTTAACAGATCCACTGGAAAAAGTCCTTTTGAGATTATTCATGGGTACAAACCAAGAAAGCCAATAGACCTCATTCCATTGCCCATGCATGTACGAACATCAGAGTCTGCTGAGTCATATACACAACACATTAGGGATTTACACAAAGAAATTAGCGAGAAAATCTATATAAGCAATGAGAGTTACAAGCATATGGCTAATTCCCATAGAAGAGCAAAAGAATTTCATGTAGGAGGCTTTGTCATGATAAGGCTCAAACCTGAATAGTTTTCAAAGGGAACTATGAAGAAACTACATGCCCGTGGTGCAGGTCCTTTCAAAATAATAAAAAGAATTGGACCTAATGCTTATATACTGGACCTACCTTCTGACTTTGGTATTAGTTCCACCTTTAATATTTCAGATCTGGTAGAATACAAGGAACCAATAATGAATCCCAGTGAGTTTTTAGGACCTGATCCATCCTTTGAGAGTGAACCCATCCCATAGTGTCCACCAGCCACAAAGCGAGAAAGAATTGAATGGATATTAGATGACAAGATTGTCACTACCCGAAATAAAGACTATCAACGCTACTTGGTCCATTGGCAAGGTAGACCTGATTCTGAAGACTCATGGATCACTCAAGAAGAACTGCAAAGGATCAATCCAGATCTGCTTGAATATTACCAAAGCCAAAATGATCCATACTCGTCAGGGCCGAGTTTTTTTCACCCGGGAAGAATTGATGGGGACATCAGCAAGAAGAAAAGGTTTCATACTGACACTCTTTGGTTTTGTAGGAAATCTATTTTCTGCAGGTTCCACTTACTCGAGCCAAGTATTTCAATTTCTCAAGTGGCAACTCATGCTGCAAAATTTCAACTTCTGCCAAGTCTCAAAGTATCAACACTTCCTGCCTTGAGTCAACACTGCTATCAAGACATCAAGTCTTCTCTTTGGAAGTCAAATCTTGGAGGACACATGGAGGTATCTGATGATGACACATGGCAACTTAGAAGTCAAATCTTGGAGGACACATGGAGGTATCTGATGATGACACATGGTAAACTGCGGATGTGCCACATGGAAGCTGGTGC
Source organism: Calamus simplicifolius (assembly GCA_900491605.1). NCBI lineage: Eukaryota > Viridiplantae > Streptophyta > Magnoliopsida > Arecales > Arecaceae > Calamus > Calamus simplicifolius. The sequence goes on from UESW01004312.1 coordinate 330,271, forward strand.
AACCAAATTTGTTAGGGATTGATTGTAATTAGTTAGCTATATCATAACTAATCCTTAGATTGTTATGATCTTTTAGTTTTTGGGCTGAAATTTCTGGAAGTCCTTTGGCCTATAAATAGGCCAAGCTTTCCCTCTTATAGATATGAAGTTTGAGAAATAAAATCAAGTTTATTTGATTTCTTTGCCAAGTGCCTTATTCATCTTTGAGTATGAAGAGGCTGAGATGCTCTTAGTTTGAGTTGAGGCTCGTGTTTTCCTAGTCTTAGATCTAGGTCACTCCTTGAGGTAGAGGGTGAGAGGCCCAATTTGCTACTCTAAACCATTCTACAAAGGTTCCATAATAGTTTCAGGAAGAAGGACAAGTGCTACCCAAGTCTCAGCAAAATTTTTCAAATCCTTCCTTTCCTTGTTCAATTTTTTTATTTCCTTCAATTCCTTTGCCTCCACGGTCTTACTTCTAATCACTTGCAGGTTCTCTTGAGGATGTTAGAGTTGAGGATGATGGCTCCACATCAAGGATCAAGTGCCAAGGTGAGTTCTTAAGTAAGGAGTGTAGATCTTATCAACCAACCCTCAATTCTTTGAGTGTTGAGTGCATCCCTTCCACTTTAAGATCTTACTTCATTGTTGAAAAAAAAAAAAAAAACCTCTTGGTCCTTTAGATCTGAAGTTTTAAAGGTGGCTTAACTTAGTTTGAAGGTTTCCATACCTTTAGATCCTAATCTTTTTATTTCTTTGAAAGAAGCTTGCACAAGGGTGTTTAGATTTCTGCTTCCGATTTGATGTTCTTCTTTTCTCCCATGCATGAATTCAGCCATAGCTTGGGCTCAAATGTTCATTAAGGATGGTAATCACTTAGAACACATCACCATCCCCTCATTCCACCAATTTTTTTTCGTGCCCCATCAGAAAAAGTTAGGATTAGTCAGTCACATCTTTTACATGCTATATATGGTAAGAAAAAAACTCAATAATATTTCTTAACAAAAAGTCATTCATAGTTTGAATCCTATAGAAAATTATTAGCAGTTTTACTAAGGGGTGCAACTTAATATTTCATAGTGAAATGGAACATATTATAATAAAATACCACTTCATATGTGAAGCAATAATGGAGAGAACAATTGAACTCAAGTACTACAAGATCTAGAGGAGCAAGTCACAGATTTTTTCATGAAGTCTCTACCCACAAACAAAGTTTAAACTTGTCATGCCCCAGATCCAATGGTGGTGGCCCAGGAGTGACAACCCGCCGCATACCAAGCATGCGAGGCAACCTGTAACAGTTCAATTTATACAAGGAGGGATAATAACTACATCACATCTATAATCCAAAATTTTTTTTAATACCAGTCCTGAATTGATTTGGGAAACTAACAAAATTACACAAACCACAATGGGGTTACATATGACAAAATATGATCTATATACACAAAAGAAGCCCCATCTACCTCAGTTGTTGCCCTCTTCATTTTTGTCGCTCTAAAAAATATTGTGAGATTTAAATGAACTCATACTCAGTAAGTAAGTCTACAATAACATAGTATAGCCACTTTCTATTTTCATATGTAAGGCACCTGCCAAGCTTCCATAATTCAAATACATTTCATCATACTAACCACAAGTCCTGCATATATGCTCAAATAATTTGGAAGCATATACCATGTAATATTTCAAGAATACACAATTTCAAATCAAATCCACTGGGCTACTGTAATTGACATATAAATTTTATTTTATATCGATGTCCCACGGTCAAACACTACTTCCACGTAAATAGAACACCGTAAATGTGTATCCTCCTATACATCCCCTATAGAGGCAGGGTCCTGGTACCGGTATTATATCACATGTCATATCCTATCATAGCACACCCTAGGAGTGTGTGTTCTCCACATACTCTCCTGTAGAGATGGGTCCTAGTACTAGTGTCACGTCATATGTCATATCCTATCACAGCACACTCTAAAAGTGTATGTTCTCAACATACTCCCTTGTGAAGGTGAGTGCCGGAGTCATGTAGCATATAATGCTATAACCATATCCTATCATAGCAAGCCCCATGGGCGTGTGTTCTCCACATATTCCCTTTGTGGAGGTGGATCCCGGTATCATGTAGCATATCATGTCATATCAAGTCATGTCGTGGTGGCATCTAATAATATACTCACAAAAATACCATTTCCATGTGCATGATAACATGTGATGTACTAAAGCCATGCTTAATATACATGTCACTTTTAGTGGTTTGAATAAGTCAAAATGCACTTGTACACTTGTAATGTATCAAATATATTGCAGAATCCATAAATTTAAAATTCTCATAGCAATAATCAATTGCACGTATAAAATACCACTTATTTTATAAAATTTATAATTTTAAATTATCATATCAAGTAGTCAGTCGCATATGCATAGTGCCAAATATTCAACCATTTTCTAACAATTATTTCAAATAATCATTTGAACATATAATGTACCATACATCCCATTTGTATTTTTAAATAATACAACAGATAATATATTTTCATTATTCCCAATATATTACAATCAATAATGATAATTTGTGGAAATCATTATAATTGACTTACTTACCCAAGAACGCTAATCCAAATGATGCAAATTAGCTATGCAGGCTTCCAAGCACCTACACATAATTTTTTTAATTTTTATTTCCCAAAATTAGGATATCACAGTGACTCCTAAACTCTATCCAGTTTAATTCCAGGTCCAAGTTGGGGCTTGAATTTCATCAAAATATCAACCCAAATGGAAAAATAGAAATACCACAAGAAACTAGGATTAAAGCTGATCCAAACCCCATCTTCAATTTATTAAGCCTGGCCCGATTTGGGCCCAAAAATTAGCCCAATAGGGGTTTACTGGGCTGGGCCGAACCCGGGCTTAGCCCGCTATTCCACCTTCCTTCCCCTAGTTCACCCGAACCAGCGGAGGAATGAAGATGGCCGACAACCTAGGCCCACCGCCGACCTTCCTAGGGGTCGGCTGGCCGTCGATGACCGGCCCAATGCCAACCAGTGCCGACCGTCACCAGTGGCCACCCCTCTATTTCCTCGTTCTCTTCCTTTCTTTCTTTCTTTCTCCCCTATTTCTTCTTCCTCCCATTTCTTTTTCACCACGGTGCTAGCATGGCCGACCAAGGAAGGCTGGCCGAACCCTACCGGATGCTGCCCTAGCGCCGTTGGATGCCACTGTCCAAGGTTCAGTTCCGGCGTGCCAGCAGGCACACCGCCGAGCCCGAACCAACACACAGGAGCTAAACCGGCTCGGCTCCCATGCGAAGGCAACCCTCTCTTCCACTTCTCCGGCCAATCCCTCCATCGGAGTGGCCATCCGAGGATACGTGCGAGGTAGCTGGGCCTCAGCACGGCTGCGGCATGGCCCGGCCATGGCTCGGTTGAGATGCATCTACACCCCACCCTCACTCTCTCACACACACACAATCATCGACAATGGGAGAGGATGTACCTACTCGATAGCGAGGTGGAGATGGTGGCGAAGTTGGAGACGATGTGGCGATGGGAAGATGAAGGCCCGGAAGCAACAGAAGGGTCAACAGACCCCTTCAATGGTGGTGAGGGGAGGGTTTCTACCCTCCCCCTGTGCCCACGTGGGCAGCACATGGTGCAGCCCGCATCACCTCAACTCATTTATTTTTTTATATTAAGTGGGGGATTACATCCTCCCTCCCCCCCCCCCCCGCCCCTTAAAAAATTTTGGCCTCGAAATTAATGTACATCAAACTTAAAATTTTGAGACAAAAATTTAAAATTACAATATATAACTATCATTTAATTTATCATACAATAGTCATCACCTCTTCTTATTTACATATACTAAGGTACAAATAACGGAGGATATTTCTTCTTCATCTCCTCTTCAAGTTCCCATATAGCCTCCTGCTCAAAATGATTGCACCACTGAACCTTGACATAGGGAATGCTACGCAACCTCAGGACTTGATCTTTGCGGTCCACAATATGCAAAGGATGCTCTATATAGGTCAATTCCTTTTCAATTGTATTGACTCAAACTCTATTACATGACTGGGTCAGAGATGTATTTTCATAGCATAGAAATATGAAATACATTGTGCACCCCAGAGAGTGACGAAGGTAGTGCCAGACTATAAGCCACCTCCCTCACCCTGCTCAAAATCTCAAATGGCCCAATGTATCATGGACTCAATTTACCTCTAAGTCCAAATCTCATCACATCCTTGGTTGGTGATACCTTCGAGAAGACATGGTCCCTAACCAAAAATTCTAGCTCCCTTCTTTTATTATCAGCATAGCTCTTCTGTCATCTTTGAGTTGTACGGAGACACTCCTGGATCAACTGCACCTTATCCACTATCTGCTGAATCAGCTCAGGGCCAAATAATCTTCTCTTCCCCACATCATCCCAACATAAGTGAAATCTGCACTTTCTACCATACAAAGCCTTAAATGGAGCCATCTGGATGCTGGCTTGGTAACCATTGTTGTAGGCAAACTCCACCAAGGGTAAGTGATTTTTCCAAGCACCATCCAAGTCTATCACACAGGCTCACAACATCCTCCAATATCTATATAGTCCTCTCAGACTACCCATCTGTCTGAGGGTGAAAAGCTATGCTGAAATTTAATTTGATTCTCAGAGCTCTATGAAGACTCTTTCAAAATTAGAACACAAACCTGGTGTCCTGATCTGATACAATATATACAAAAATACCATGAAGCCGCATGATCTGCTTAATATACATGCTAGCCAACTTTTCACTTGAGACCCAAACTCTGAAACATAGAAAATGAGCTGATTTTGTCAATCTATCAACAATGACCCAAACAACATCATTGCCTCTATGAGTCTTGGACAGACCAGTCACAAAATTGATAGCGATCTTTTTCCATTTTCACTATGGAATCATCAAAGACTGTAGAAGTCCTATAGGCTTTTGATGCTCATCCTTGACTTGCTGACATACTAAACAATTGGCCACATACTAAGCAATTTCTCTCTTCATAACTTTCCATCAAAGTTTTTCTTGAGGTCTCTGTACATCTTGGTGCCACCTGGATGCATAGTATAGGAGAGTAGTGAGCTTCTCTTAAAATTTTAGCTTTTAGCTCCTCTACATTTGGCACACAGAGCCTACTATCAAATCTCAGGGATCTATCCTCCATTAGATGGAATCCATTTTGAACTCCTGACTGCACTGCTCCTTTAATCTTTTGAAGCTCTAGGTCTTCATTTTGGGAGGACTTAATCCAGTCAATTAGGATTGGCTAAAGTACAAGTGCTACAAATAGTCTATTGGATTATTGTACCTATAATCCAACCTTCATCTTCTCAAGGTCTCTCAAAATATGAGACTGACAAGTAATCATGGAAGCTAACTCTAAGGAGACTTCCTACTCAAGGCATCAGCTACTACATTGGCCTTCCCTGGATGATATTATAGATTCAGGTCATAATCCTTTAGTAGCTTCAGCCGCCTCCTTTGCCTCAAGTTCAGCTCTTTCTGAGAAAAGATGTACTTAAGACTCTGATGGTCTATGTACATCACAAGTTGCCCTATATAGATAATGCCGCCAAATTTTTAGGGCAAAGATCATAGTGGCTAGCTCTAGATCATGGTACTCATATGGCTTTAGCTATATAGATGCATAAGCTATCAATTTTCCATTCTGCATCAGAACACATCCTAATCCATTTTGAGAGGCATCAATATATAAGGTCAATCTTTCAAAATTCTGACGAAAGGTTAAGGATAAGGGCTGACACCAATTGCTACTTTAACTTCTGAAAATTTCTTTCACATTCCTTGGTCCAATCAAACTTTGCTTGCTTCTGAGTTAAGCGAGTTAGGGGTAGTAAAATATAAGAAAAGCCCTCCATAAATCTACGAAATACTCAGCCAGCCCTAAGAAACTTCTGACTTTTGACACATTGGAAGGCCGACACCAGTTCACAACAGCCTCAGTCTTCTTTAGGTCTACAGATATGCCATCTTTAGATATTATATGGCCCAAGAAAGATACTTGGCCCAACCAGAAGTCACACTTCTGTAGCTTAGCATAAAGCTTCTTCTCTCGAAGAGTCTGCAGAACAATCCTGAGGTGGTCCTCATGCTCCTTCTGACTTTTAGAATATACTAGAATGTCATCAATGAAAACTGCCATAAACTGATCCAAGTATGGCTTAAAGATCCTATTCATCAGTCCATAAATGTTACCGAGGCATTAGTCAATCCAAATGATATCACCAAGAACTCATAATGGCCATACCTAGTCCTGAAAGCAGTCTTAGTCACATCCTCAGCCCTAATCTTGAGCTGATGGTATCTTGATCGAAGATCAATCTTTGAGAATACTTGGGCTCCTTGGAGTTGATCAAATAGATCATCAATTCTCGGTAAAGGATACTTGTTCTGTACTATCACCTTATTTATTTCTCGATAATCAATGTAGAGCCGAAGACGCCATCCTTCTTTTTGACAAATAACACTGGAGCACCCTAAGGAGAGACTGGGTCTGATGAATCCTTGATCTAGGAGCTCTTGCAATTGATTCTTCAGCTCCTTTAACTCAACTAGGGCCATGCGATAAGGAGCCTTAGGTATAGGTCCAACATCAAGAGCCAAATCAATAGAAAACTTGACTTTTCGGTCCGAAGGCAATTCGGTTCATCCAGAAAGACATCAGGGAACTCACAAACACAAGAATATTTTAACTTGATCTCTTTCTACTGGAGTTCCTTGAGTGCAACAAGAAACCCCTAACCACCTTTTCTCAAATATTTACTAGCTTGCAGAGATGACACCAAGACTGAAGCTAGGTGCTCCTGACTTTCAGTAAAATTGAATTCAGGAAGATTAGGAATTTTAAAGATCACCCTTTTTCTGAAATAGTCTATTGAAGCATGATAGAAGGCCAACCAGTCCATCCTAGGATTATATCAAAGAACTTTAATGGGACGACAATTAGATCAGCATTCATCCTCATATCTTCCATATCTCAAGCAAATTTACATAGAATCTACCATCACAACATCACCAGGGAATGCAATGTGCACTCTTGCTCTAGAGGAACGAGTGTCAAGCATGCATTCTTAACAAGATAGGTATCAGAGATAAATGAATGTGTGGCACCCGGATCAATCAAAATTTGAGCATAAATGTTGCCAACTTTAATCACCTGATCATAAAATTTAACATGATTTGGTTTAACAACCATTCAAATTAATGCATTACACCAGATATGAATATAATAATTTAAGAAATATTAAATTAAAAAATGTATCTCACCATAGAATTAAAGGCGATAGCATCCTGCTGAGTGAGGGTGAAGACCCTTCTCTGGGTCCTAGGTTGCTGCTGACTCCTCCCCTGATCTGAAGGAGGTTGTTAATCCTTTCGAAGGAGACAGGTGGCCATCTTATGATCTTCTTTCCCATATATGAAGCAGGCACTAGATAGCCTATGACACTACTTGCTCCGATGAGAGTACCCACAGAGAAGATAGCGGATCTCCCGACCCTTCTGTCCTGAGGGGGTCTGATATGAACTTTTCTTCTTGGGCTGCCCCGAAGATTGGCCAAAATAAGGTCTCTTCTTTTTCATCTACTACTCCCTCTTCCTCTGAATTGCATTCCTATCTCTCTCAATAACCAGAGCCTTATTCACCATAGCACCAAATGTGGGGAGCTCGAAAGCATTGACTACTTGCTTCAATCTAGGCCACAGTCCCTCAGTGAATTTGGTAATTTTGGCTCTTTCAATAAATACTAAATCAGGAGCAAATCGAGCTAACCTTGTAAATTCAGCTTCATGATGGGCCACAGAGAGATTCGTCTGCCTCAATTTTATAAAATCAAACTCCATCTGCCTCAGCACACTCCTAGGAAAGTATTTATCATAGAATATCTCCTTAAATTTTTCCCAAGAGATAGCTCGACCACCCAGTCACTGCTCCTCTAGTAACCACCAGTCATAAGCCTCTCCCTAAAGAAGATAGGTAGTAAATCTGATTCTTTCCTCCATCTAACTACCATGGGCTACAAAATCTTTCTCCATCTCCCTTGCCCATTTTTTAGCATCAATAGGGTTGGTAGATCTAGAAAAAGGAGAAGGGACCAAGCTCTTGAACTCAGTGAAGCTACGACCCCCTCCTTGCTAGGGTTGAGATGGAGTAGGCTGAGCACGTTGCTTAGGCTAAGCCAACCGAGTCTGAGGAATGGAAGGGTTAGGCTGAGTCTGCATAGCAGAAGCAGGCTGAGTCTGGGGAGCAAAAAAGGCAGGCTGACCAGGCAGGATTTGCAGAATCTGCTGTTGCATAGCCTGTAATATCCCCGCAAGGGCCTAAAGTATCTAGGCTAGAAATTGTTGTTGGCCATTGCCAGCCAGATTAATGGAGCCAGAATCTCCAGAGGCTTGCTAGCCTCCTTGTTGGTCTGAGCCATCAGCCTGGGAGTCATCAACATGTTGCAGACTTCTAGTGTGACAAGGCATTATTAATTCTTGCCAAGATTAGGTTCCAATCAATATCTTTATAAATCTTTAAATTTTAGACTTTCAAAACATGTTTACTTAAAATATCTTAGAGTTATTACCCTCCCAATGTCATCCTACTATTTTGCCTAGTGTCATCCACGTGTTAGACCCTAAGGTCAAACCTAGGCTTTGATACCACTATAAGCTGTCACGCCCCAGACCCAATGGTGGTGGCCCAAGGGTGACAACCCATCACATGCCAAGCATGCGAGGCAACCTATAACAGTTCAATTTATACAAGAAGGAATAATAACTATATCACATCCATAATCAAAACATTTTTAATACCAGTCCTGAAATGATTTGGGCAACTAACAAAATTACACAAATCATAATGGGGTTACATATGACAAAATATGATCTATATACAAAGAAGCAGCTTCATCTACCCCAGTTGTTGCCCTCTTCATTTTTGTCGCTCTAAAAAATATTGTAAGATTTAAATGAGCTCATACACAGTAAGTAAGCCTACAATAACATAGTATAGCCATTTTTTATTTCCATATGTAAAGCATCTGCCAAGCTTCCATAATTCAAATACATTTCATCATACTATCTGCAAGTCCTGCATATATGCTCAAATAATTTAGAAGCAAATACCAAGTAATATTTCAAGAATACACAATTTTAAATAAAATCCACTGAGCCACTATAATTTACATATAAATTTCATTTTATATCGATGTCCCATGGTCAAACACTACTTCTACGTAAATAGAACATCGTAAATGTGTATCCTCCTATACATCCCTTATGGAGGTAGGGTTCTGGTACTGGTATTATATCATATGTCATATCCTATCATAGCATACCCTAGGAGTGTGTGTTCTCCACAAACTCCCCTATAGAGATGGGTCCTAGTACCAGTGCATGTCACATGTCATATCCTATTATAGCATACTGTTGATCGAATTGAGGATTTTGATGATTAACAAAACCATTTGAGTATAACATTTGAAGTTACTAATGATCTTGATTAAGTTTTTCAGATTATAAGTCGACTTGATAATCAAAATCAAGAGTCAAATCAAGTTCTGGTTTGAATCTAATGTCAAGGTAAGATTGCAGACATTAGAGTCGACACATGGAATCGCAGAGTCGACTCCGAAAAATGGCACAGACTTAGAGTTGACTCCGGGACTGTTAGAGCCGACTCCAACAGAAAAGACAGAACGATGATTTTTCAGGCCACGACTTAGAGTCGACTCCCAGATTATTAGAGTTGACTCCAGAAGAATTTTGTGTCGACCCTAGAAAAGTCAGAGATGACTCCAGATCGAGCGGATTAAAGAATTTTGAGTTATAGCCGACTCCAGAAAAGTTAGAGCCAACTCCAGAATGTTAGACATGGCTCCAGAACTGTCAGAACGACTCTAAACTTTATCTTTATCTATTTTAATCCCAATGGCTATTGTTATTTATGGATCTAATCCTTCTTACACTTATTTCTAATGGATAGTTTCAAACTATTTATGGATTAATCGGGATCTATAAGAAGAGGGTTTGTTGCATCCCAAAAGAAGAGACAAGAGAAGAGAAAAAGAGACAAGAGAAGAAAAAAAGAAAAGAATAGAGACAAATCTTTGAGATATATCAGAAAAGAAAAGAGAAAAAACTTGTAAGGAAAGATCATACTGATTCCCCAAAAGAAGAGAGAGAGATTCCAAGCTTTTGTTGTTCCATTTTGAAGAAATCTCAAGAAAAGGAAGAAGCCCTAGTTTTCTGATCTTCTGAGTCTCAAGAGCATCTTGAAGGAAGATCCATTCAAAAGGAAGAGAAGGAAGAAGCCACCAAGATCTGCGAATCAGGCTTTGATTCCTACCCTCTTATTATTGTTTCATTATTGTATATTTGCTCATTGAAGAAGCTGTTTATCTTGTAAAAATAAATATTGTTTGCTGGGTCAATCTGGTGATTGATTCAGTTGAGGCTGTTAGCCTTGTGCAAGCATTAGCTTGTGGTGATAGGTTTTGTTCTGGTGAGCCTTAAAAACTAGCTGGGTTCGTTGTGCATCCGAGAAAATAACAAGTTCGAGTTGTGAGCTTGCAAAATAACTCTGCTGTAATCAGTTTGATTATAGTATGGCCCCAAGAGGTACTTGAGAGTGGACGTAGGTGTAGATACACTGAACCACTATAAAATCTCCTGTGTTTATCGTGATTGTCTCTTTATCTTCAACTCTCTATTTGTGGTTGTTCAGTTTTAATTTGTGAATCTAAGTTTTTATTTCCGCTGGGGGTTTTCTTTCAAAAGAGTTTAAATTTTTGAAAAACCCAATTCACCCCCCCTCTTGGGTTGCTATCTGGACCAATAATTGGTATCAGAGCTAGTGCTCATTTGATTTGATCTAACGATCAAGAGTCAAAGATCCACATAGCAACTCAAGCTGGTTCATCTTTTTCCGAAGGCCAATCTACTAATAGACCACCC